>OY751317.1:38991160-39523188 GCA_963564615.1 Rhorus exstirpatorius | reverse complement strand
ATAAACAAGACTGACTGTTGGATCCTATTTGAGTCGTGACGCAGCATGGTTGAAAAAAATCAAAACGCGCGCGTGCTGACCACGCGAAAGCCCCCCCCCCCCCCCGGATAGACAGAGACAGTAGATATACTCAGTGTTGATCTGACGAATCTACGATTGAGGCTAAATGATCAATTTCACCTACGTATTTCCCCTTCCACGCATGGTGTCTTGTTTTTTTTTTTTCTTTTTCTTTAAAGTAATATTTTTCATCTTATTTTCATCTCCGCAAGCGCGACTGTAACGCAACTCGCGCGCGTCTCCTTTGAACTTTGTACTCTTCCATCCTTCTCACTTCTCTTTTCATTTCGCTTGGGCCTTCATCTCGCCTTTGGACCGGCATCGTGAGACTTACCGAATATGCCGCCACGGCACTCACACTCGCAAGTATACGATGCTCGGGCTTCCGAAATAAGCCACGTGCGTATATTCTATAAATATAGAATAACGTGACCAGGGTTAACAGCAGTGTGCTGCCTATGCGTGTTTATCGTAGATATGGAGACGAGTCAGCCCTTCGTGATATTGAAGCTCAAGGAAAATCCCCGACGGTTCTCATAAAAGCCATAGCTCACAATGCACCGGTGCTGATGGGGTATTTTTCTTTACGAAAAAAAAAATGAGAATGAGAATTTTCAAAAAGAAAAAAGAAAATTATACCGTTTTTTTTTTTACGAATATAGAGGACCGTGATGTTGAGTTATGATTTCCATTCGGTTTGAGGATGAATCGGACGTACCTTCCCAACCAAAAGTGACTTTCGTCGACAATATTGCATACTTTATGACAAGATAAAAATCGAAAAAAATTCAACCACAATAAAGACGATAAGAAGATTAATTTTGAATAATAATGATGCCGAAAAGTTATCAATAAATTGTTTAAACAAAAATTGTTTAACAAATTTTTAGGGAAAGTTTTCTTATGACACGTGAAATGAATTTGTTGATTTTTCTGACTACACGTGAATTTTTAAAAAAATTTTTTATCATTTTCAAATTTCGGTTTTCGGAAAATTTTTTAACTTTTAATAATGAAGGAAAGATCGTGAATTTTGGATATGTTTTTCGTAAAAACGTTGTAGATTACAATTAAGAAGTTTCCAGGGCCTTGAACGAAAAGTTTCGTAAATACAACCTTTACAAATTTCCGAAAACCGAAATTTCAAAATGATAAGAAAATTTGAAAAAAATTCACGTGTAGTCAGAAAAATCAACGAATTCATTTCACATGACAAAAAAAGCGTTCTCTAAAAATTTGTTAAACAATGTTTTGTTTAAACAATTTATTCATAACTTTTGGGAATTATTATTATTAAAAAGTAATCTTCCTATCGTCTTTATTGCGGTTGATTTTTTTCCCATTTTTATCTTATCATGGAGTATGCAATATTGTCGACGAAAGTCACTTTTGGTTGGGAAGGTACGTCCGATGCATCCTTAAGTTTCCCATCACTAAATTGGAAGGGAAACCTGACGATGCTGCTTCTCTTGTATTTGAAAAAATTAAGAAATCTAGGTGAGCGTGAAAATCGTTGACCCCATAGATAAGATTCCTTCTTGATGTTAATTGTACTATAGTGTATTATATACATATGTGTATTAGTGTATTGGTGATTCCTTTCAGCTGCTTATAGTCTGTTAACGATGTCCTAAAAAGAACGTAATTGAAAAAAGAGGATTCCAAAATCTTTTATCAGATTGCAGTTGCGATAAAAAAAGTACATTTTGATAAAAACATATTAACAAAAACAACCTGTTGCAAATTTGACCGTTCCAAAAAATTCCCACAACCAAAAAAATTTCCATTTAATGCGAAATACTTCGTGTTTACTTATATACATACCTTCGATGTATATTCTCGTATGTATAATTTTATATATACATATATACCTAGAATGAACTATATCTATAGAGGTGTAACGCGTGGGTGGATGCTTACTGCCGACAACGTCGTGTCCGTGAACACACCCCTTCGCCACGTTCGCGGGCGCCTTTAGTACCGTCGGCGCACCAGACAGAAAAAAAAATGTACAATAAAAATAAGTCCTAAAGTGGTTTTCACGTGAAGGAGAGACGAGAGACGCGCGCGAGTCGCGTGTATAAACAGAGTCGTGAGATCGTGCCCCATCGCGAAGCGTCCAAGTCTCTCGGTCCAAAAGTTGTGTACGTCGCGGGGGGACCACGCGAGTATATCGCGCCATATTCCTCGTTTTAAATCTCCTTGGCCCTCTTAAATTTACTATAAGTATAGACACAGGGTAGATGAAGAAAGATGGTACGGGACGTTGCGGTCTCGTGGCTCCCATAATATTTGTAATTTTAATATTCAAGCAGTGTAAGAAAAAAAAAAAAAACCCCCACCGTAGATTAGAAACTTGTAATTTTCTTCTCCTTCATATCGTTTTAACAGAGCTCTTTTGTGCAAAAGAATTTTAATACTTTTTCCCCCGAGACGAAAATTTCCGGGAATCTCAATAACCCCATGAGTTTTAATTATAGAATCATCAATAATAATCAAACACACGCGTACATACATCTATCCAAAACATTGTTTTTTTTATTATCTAAATCTAGCATTCCGATGGTTTGTAATATTTTGGCACTCTGGCACGAATTTCACGAACAAAAATAAAATTCTTCATGAGATTAATCAGAGTAATCTTGCAAGGAAACCTCTCGATACATTAATATTATTATCGCTAATTCACGATCGGTCGTTCCAGTGTGAACGACGTTTTAACGTTAAAAAAAAAAACTCGTTATATCATTATGCCAAAAATTGATGTGCCTATTTTATTTTTCTCGAAATTTATCATCCAATTTGAGTTGCGGTCGGATTTGAGTTGAGTTGAGTTTGAGTCCGGCGGATTAAGCAATTTTACCACTTCCGGTGATTTCGAGGCTTGACATGTATATATACAAAAACTCAGATTTATACTGCAAAATATCTGTAGCGGTCAAAATTTTCCGTTTTGCGATGCGAGACGTGATCTCGTATCCTTGAATTATACATTCTTTCGTTTCTTCTCGCTAAACTGTAGATGTTGTGTAGAAATATATCTATATAACATTAGTATACATACAGTTCAGTATTGTTGAAAAACAACGTCTCATCGTCAGCGGCTAATCCCCGTCGCTGTCGCATTTCTCGCGACTGCACCCTGTCTGACACTCAAAGGATTTTTCCACTCGCCGTCTGACAAGCGCGTGCCCTTTTTTTTTTCTTCCTTTCTCCGTATATGCTCTCACCCGAGCACAACACCCTCCGCATAGTCTACCATATACAATAAGGCGAGGGAGCAAACGTGTGAAGCGTTTATCTCGAATGCTCGAAAAGTCATGTCGTATGTATGTATATATATACATATATGTATACGCTCGTGACACCCTCGGAGCTCAGACTCTTCATGCAATATTTGCAACCCTTCGTCATGAAATACACAATCTGTGACAGTTCTAAATCCGTTGTTGATATGGGTTCATCGGGTATCGAGTTATCCAATTCAATTGGCAGGCTACGAGCATGAAACGACGTTCGTCGCGATTATTTTTCCGTTTCATGGCAATATAATACATATACACTGTGTGTGTGTGTGTAATAGGTCAAGTTCTCTCGCTTCGTCTCGTCATTCGTGGGGCTCGTCGGTCACACGTGCTACAGAGAGCGATAAAACAATAAGATAATTAATTCACCGCGATTATGGAGAAAGAGATCGATCGACGAACATTATTTTGCCTCGTGAGATGGGGCACGCTGGCGTGAATGATCGAAACAACAGAGGAGCACGATTATACTGAAAGAATCTAGACAGTTTTCACATCAGCTGGCAAAGAGGACGTTCCACATTTATGTATCGTTTGGCTTTTTTTTTTTTCAAACTTCCGGATTCATTTTTCTACGTCTTTGAGAAGTTATAAAACTTTTTGACATTGATATAACACGCAGAACATGGTTGCCTATATCGAATGTTTTCTTATCATGCATAGACGATCGTTATAGGATATTATTTGTTCACCGAGTCATTTTTGTTTGGATTGCTTCTAAGAATAATCCACACCATTGCACTGGTCCGAACTTTATTTTTAACAGCTCGTGTATTTGTGGAACGATACTCGCTTATAAGGATCTGAGAGGATCCTAAATTTCGTGGTTCAAATTTGCACCAACTCCTTTACTCCTTTGCCAGGCCAAAAGATCTTACGCGGGCAAGAGGAGAAGTCACGAAGCTTTCTCGTGCCTTTCGTTCGTGGACTATACAACGTGGTCTGCCGTTTTCTCGTGTGCACAACGTCAGTACGGAAGCGATCGATAAACCATTGCAAACAACGCCCCTATTGTCCTCGTATATAAATATATATATATATATATATATATATATATATATACAAACGAGGCTACACGACGAAGACCATATCTCTCGTCCTGTGCAACGAAGAAAAGTCCTTGGAACAGATCGGTCCAAGACTTTCTTCTCTTTTGCCCGTGAGTCTCTTTCGTCAACTCTACACTCGTGCAAGAGACATTACCGTTCCGACCTTATATCCTCGATGCAAACGACGAAGACGCGCCCGGTCCAGCATTGCTCTCTCGCGTTCCTACCGTTCGTTGAACAGAATTTTAATCTCAGTGAGATCGCGACGGCAACGGTTGATAATGATAAGAACGTAGAGAGTATAACGTCGAATTATTGCACCAGTAGTACAATAGCGATACAACGCGAGCTTTTCGTGAAGTTGACCGAATCACTGTACGGCAATATCGTTGATGGAAAGAAAATATAATTTCAACAGGTACGACTTATGTAGATAAATTCATGAAAATAAATTGATATTATAGTTTGCACAAGTATATAATTTTCATAAATGTCAAATTAAACTTATAATTGAAATCCAAGTGTAATCTTCGCACTGGTGGAATATTTTTTTTACAGGAAATAAATCATCGATTAGTTTATCGTACTTTTATGGCTATTAAAATTCATTTTGCTAATATGTTAATTGAAAAAATATTATTTTGTTTTAATTTTCGGTGTATTTCTACTGTCAATTACTCTGGAATTCGTAACTCTTTTCAATGACTATATACATGTCATTTTTATGCTCAACGTATTCTCACGACCGATCATCGAAGCTATATCGCTATTACTGAAAAGAAAAACTTGCCAAATAAGCACGAACGTATAAATTCAGGAAGAATGTCCGCCTATATAACGTTTATTATATGTATAAACGTATAAATACATTTCACATACGTTATATAGGCGGACATTCTTCCTGAATTCATGTACGTTCGTGCTTATATTGGGTGAATAGAAGTGTATTGAATCGACACTTTTTTTCCGCCCACAATATCACTGCCATAGAATGTCGCGAATTTTTAGCTGATGACTGTTGTGTAAATGGGTCAGTTTCACTAAATAATCGCGATGACGTACACGCACATCATATTCAAGTCAATTTTGCGTTATAGTGCGTGTTGTCATGAGTGAATTTTGACTTTATGTAGGAAAAAGTTATGGCGTCCACTTGTGACAACTTACGTTCTATCTGTATATGCGCCAATACGAATGCGAATTCGCGCAATACAGTCATGAATCCTGAGTCAAACCTGTGCTAGGGTGACTGAACCAGTGAATGAACACCTACCAGTGACTGAACAGGCTTAGTATTTTAATTAAACGGCAGAGATATGATTCTATTATTATGAAGAATTTTGTATTCATAATGAAGTGAAAATTCTGAGAAAACATCTAGCAGTGATATTATTTGACGCTGTGAAAGATTTGCGATGCTATGGATTTTTTTTTCGTACTTGGGGCGCATATTCATAAGAGACAGCCATGTTGTTATAACCATCTGACTGTACATCGAATACCAGAATATTCCATATCACCTCGATAAATCTCTTTAAAAGATATGCAATAATTTTTTCAACGTTATACATTGCTAAGCTTCAATTATACTAATGAATTTTTGGTCAAAAACCCAATATTGTTTGCGATATATGGTCGTTTATTCACTGGTCCAGCTTTTTAACCTATTTCCAGTGATTGAACGAGCGTTGAAAAGGCTTTTCATAACCTCAAAACGCACGAGTATGCGTACGCATCTCTGGTTCCATTGTACGTTCATTCACTGGAAAGATAAGAGTTCATTCATTGAAATTTTTGTTCATTCACTGGGAAATTGGTAATTTCGTTCATTATAATTTTTTTTTTACAAAATCCTTGCGAACAGGGCACTTCGAATATTTTTTTTAATATTCTGTGAACATTGTTCTATAAGATCTAATTAGCTCATAAAGAAATTCGTAATAAGTTAAATTATACGGCTTTATCGAAATAGAAAAAAGGCTTATGCGTTCATTCACTGGTTCAGTCACCCTATATGGGCGGTACACCGAGTCTATGATCGGTGGACGCGCAATCGTTCAATGATAATTGCACGGACATGGACGCATCGCGAACTCGCACCTTGCTGTTCGAGCCCGTTTGTGGGCCTGGTGGAACGTGGAGCGGATTGTAGATTAGCGCATACGCGAGAATGATGATACGAGTATCGAAGAACTGATAATTCGCGTTGCATATATGCTGCATGTAAGATAAATATAAAGGATTGAGTTATTCGCATATGGACTGGGCCATATATGGTGACGATATTAGTGGAGCAAAGGGTGCACCAAACTTTCGCGCAATTTTTTTCGTTTCAATTCGATTTTAAATTCGTATCATATATTCCCTTTATGAATTACGTTTCCATACTTTTGCGCTGGATGGAAAAAAAAAATAAAACGATGACGGATTCTTTAAATATTCTAGCTGAATCTTCTCTTTATTCTTTGACTTTTAGAGTTATTTATTGATCAAATCAGTAAGAGTATAAATAAAGACACAAACGAATGAATGAATAAATAAATAAATAAATAATTCAATAAGTTGATTATTAAATAAAAAATAAAAAAAAAAACTAGTCAGATATCTACGTGAATATGAGTAAATAAGCAAGTATAAATGCATAAGTAAGGAAATAAACGAACAAATGTACAACTTGCTGAAGATTGAGAATAGCTGATAAATTGCCAATTACCGTACCTCTTTTCATCTATATGTGTACGTGTAGGCATCTCTACGAGTCGCATACATAAATATGTAATACAGTTTAAAAGTGATGTATGCAGCGATCGCGGTGTATAATGAACTCGTGCGGAGATATATAATACCGCGTGCAATAGTTGAAACGTTGAAACTGGCACGCTATAATTCATAAAACACATCGGTGGGCATATCCGATTGGAAAGTTTACCGAGAGAGGGTGCGTTATATATATATGGATAGCGTCTTGTTGCATTTCGCGCATATACGAGTTGACGAGTCAATCTCGAGTCTCACAAAATTACGAACGATCGGGCCATGAATAAATTCTCGTCAATAGATCTTTAATTTTTCTTCTGACTACCTCATAACTATATATAGCTTTTATACAGCAGGATATTTCATTGAGACGTGAATCTCTCGCAAATTATGAAAATATTTGTTTTCGCTTCTATACTTACGTAATAGCGGTTATGCGTATATATGAGTAAACGATTATGTCAATTGTTTAATCATTAACCTTTACAATCCTGGAAACCACTATAGCGGTGCGGGGGGGGGGGGGGGGGGGGGGTCAGAATTTTCACCGTTCAACTCAATGTCATTGATGAAAAAGTTTTAGCAATAAAAACAAATAAATCAAAAACATGCCGGGATTGTACGGATTCAGAAGAATGATTAAGCACTGAAATTGGCAAAATCGAGAAATGCCTCTTAGAGACAGAGCGTGAAATTTCGAGGAAGCAATTTGCAAATGTTAACTTGAAAATTTTTAAAAATTCATGCTATATATCGCGATCTCTATTCTAAAATCTTCTCTGTATCAATAAAATTAATGGGGGTTATAATATATATATATATATATATATCTTGTGATACTATGATTCAATGTAATCCGAGAATCCACGATTCGTCACAGACGAGCTTTCGTAAAAGTTCTTGAGACTCTCGCGGGAATCTCGTCGACTCCGTATATAGCGAATGATGAAGGCACGAGAACCACGACAGAGGAGTAACACGCCGAGAGACAGGGAAAAAGTGATGAAAATTAATTTGTCTCTCGACAAAAGCATCAGCGGAATCCCGACCGTCGGTAAGCTCCCTCGACAATCTTCTTCCTGCCCCTGAGACGTACCGAGAAACGTGCTTTTTGTGACAAAAGTACTGAAACACTGTTTCTCTTTTAATCATTCCAGCTGAGGATAGTCCCCAACAACAAGAATGAGAAATAACGATGAAGAAACAAAATTAATAATTTTGTTTTATTCCCGCATACTGAGAGATTTTCGTGAATCGTTTCTTTGCATTGAGAAAAGTTTTTGCCCCGAAGAGATATCAATTTTATCAAAGCACGGAATGAATTTTCCATTGATTCAGTAAGATATATTTCTCATACGGTTGAATGTTATATGTATATAAATGATTGTATGCGCGAGAAAAAAACTAATGGAACAATTAACAGTGCTTACTATCGAAACGAAAAAGGTTCAATCTGAATTTAATTTATAATTCATAAATTCGTGCTATTTTCATAAATCTTTATCGTCAAGTCGAACATATATTTTATTTCATTGATCAACGAATAATATACAATTAAGATCGGTAGAAGTGATGGAAAAAAATCTTTTTCGGTTCAGAGAAAAAATTAATTTTCAGGCTTCGTGGACTCGCAGCAGAGTGAAAAAAAAAATGACGATGGCAAAACGTCAAGTAAATACAACGACTGCTCATTATCACTAAACAATTTTACGTATAAATTATTAGCAACGTTTGATTATGTATTTATACTCTTCCTGTCTCTCTCTCTCTCTCTCTCTCTTTCTCTCTCTCTCTCTCTCAGTTTATAAATAAAACAATCAACCTCTCTACTACTTTTTATTACTTCTTCTTAAAGTATAGAAATTTTTAAAACCCGTCTCTATATGCTCACCTATTTAACCATGTAAATACCAATGTATAGTAGTCAGAGCCATCTCCGTATGTGAATTGGGTAGTGTAGCAGTTTAATCTCTGAGCAGCATTAGTTAATAAATTCGTATTCTCTTTAATTTACGTATTCTTATCATATCGTTTCGAGTGAGCTATTAGTACATGTTCAAGTCTTCTATGGCATTATGTTGTGTACCGAACCTAGCAATGTTTCGTTAAGCTGCTATTATAAGTGTGGTTTTTTCTTCATTTTTATTTCTATTGAATGTATCGAGTCTAGCGATTTTTACTTTAGTAGCTAAATTCAAGTATGTTTTTCTACATCTACTTTGGTCATACGGTCATTCCCAGCTCAAAATTGTTTTTCTGTAACTATAAACCTTGTATGCATTTTTGCCAAAGGCTTGCCAAGGCGTAATAAATTAATCAATCAATCAATCAATAACTTTCTCTCTCTCTCTCTCTTACTCTTGGTTGTTCTCGTTTCGACGACTCGATCAGTAGAGCCTACTTATCTTGCAATACGCATACTCCAAGATTGAGCTGTATTTGCTGTGGCCCTGCGGTCGTATCTTATCATTTAGAAGCGCACGAGCGAGAACGACTGTCTTTCCGATGCATGGGCGGAACTGGTGCATGCACTGCCTACGCTCAAATGCTCCCTCTTGGCTACTGACGGGTGCAATGCGATTGCTCTCCAGGTACATGTATGTATGTGTGTGTATGTCTTTATGTATGTATGTATATAATTAGCAGTACCAGTAAAGCAACGTATTATAGATTGATAAATAATCACGTTGCAGTAACTGGAGCCCAACCAGACTGAGCCTTTTCTTCATATTTTCATTTTTATTTTGGTCCGTTTAACAACTAACCCCAATTCCGTATATTCAATGGTGTTTCATGAAACCGTATTGTAAATTATTAAAAAACAAACAAAAAACCAGCGGAATGAAAAAAAACATAATAACTATCGAAAGAGCATTAAAAAATTAAATTGATAACAAAACACGGGGAAAATGTTGATAAATTTACTTCGTAAATTACTTCAGGTTATCTTTATGAAAGACTAGTCAAGTAATCGCTTATAGCTTAGCAATAACATCGACAGGGAATCGACAGATGAAAAATCTGATTACACCTATAAAAGTGGTTATAGGATGGTGTAGTGTCTGTGGAGAAATATTACAACACTTGGGATATAGTCCGTCAAAAATACTTTCGACTCGTCACAATTCTCAATGCATCAACAGTTATATACCTGATAATTCATATCCATGATTA
This sequence comes from Rhorus exstirpatorius, assembly GCA_963564615.1. Classification (NCBI taxonomy): domain Eukaryota; kingdom Metazoa; phylum Arthropoda; class Insecta; order Hymenoptera; family Ichneumonidae; genus Rhorus; species Rhorus exstirpatorius. The sequence continues at coordinate 39,512,843 of OY751317.1, read as the reverse complement.
ATATATCATTTTTATATCAAGATATTATTAATTGGTCGGACTCTGGAATTTTTTTCGGGCATTCATACTGCTCTTCCATCCCGAGACAAAAGATCGCTTGGGAGCTTGGTCTTTTAGAGTGCGACATCCGTTTGTCACGGTGTCGGCCACGCGAAACTTGAAAGCTTTTCACCCTTGCGACAGGGGACCGCGACAGCGAAATTGGATTAAGCGGGAAACAACGGCTGAAGTAAGTCGTGGTTGCACAAAGGAAGAGGAAAAAAAAAAAAAAAAAAGAAAGGAAAGAAAAACTCTGGGGTTTTTCACGAAATGAAACACTGAAACTTCGACGTTGTTTTTCTTTCTCTGGCGTATTTAACGAATTCGCTCAAGCCATCGCGGCGAGGAGTTAGCGCTGCAATTAAAGGAGTTAACCGAGGCCAAAGAGATTCGTGCTTTATCGTTTGCGCTCTGCCAACCGGCACAATCAGAAACATTATAGCGGCAATGAAGAGTTTGGTACATCATTTTACTGGTTCGCAAGTCACTCGTGACGATCTCACCTCCTCGGGGTTCATCGGTCCATCGTGTGTGTTGTTTCCGTTATTTTTCTAATTTTTTTAAAAATCTTTGTTTCATCCGCGCTATAAATATGCGCCGCGATATTTTTTCCCGGAAAAATAGGAATTTTCAATGATTCATTATTGCAAATATAACTTGCATCTTAATGAATTTTAAATTAATTTTTTCATGCCAATTCTTGATATCCTGAAACATTTATGAAACATCTTTTCATCAAATTTCACGAGATTGATTGGCTGCAAGATCTTTCTCAAAGTATTCAGGACACCGCAAAGAATATTGGTTCTTTGTGGAAAATAAACTTTACTGGTATACGATCGAACATTTTTATTCCAGTATGGTGGATCATTACGTAAAATCGGTTGAAAATATTTTATAATATCAAACGGCAATAATTTTTCTCTCACGTTTATGAAAAGCTGCTCGTGCTGTGAATTCGAAATAAATATATATATATATATCATTCATTACTCGTACGTCGGAGAAAATAATTTTTCTCAGTTTCTTTTCAACGTGACGTGTTAAAGAGGAGAAAAAGGTCCGGGGTTGATGGAAAAAGAGTGACTGGAAGAAGAGAACGCACGAGGGCGACGGGCGTTTCACTCGTGGTCCCGTTGACTTATCGATCTTTCCTCGCCTTTAAAGCCACAATGAATATATTTATATGTATACACATATGCACGACTAACATAAGAGGAGTGCATGTGCCAGAACGACGACGACGACGACGACGACGATCGTTGGAAAGAGAGGTGCCGAGAGCCACGCGCAATGGAATGCAACGTGCAAACACACTGCCAGTCGTCGTGCCGCTAAGGCTCTCAAACCTCGCTTGCACCTTCCAGTGGACCATACCGAGTACCATATCTCCCCTTTTTGAATGCATGCATCACGTTCTATATGCCCGCTCGTACATACTTTGAATTTTATTCGATCTTGTTGCCGGTTTACACGAGACTCTTTATATAAATTTGTATATATTTATTTATATTTTTTTCAACATTGACGCCCTCACGACGAGACGTTCCCTGTCGTTGAGTCGCGGAAAAACGTCTGCTAAATGATTACTACGGTACTAACGGCTTGAAAAAAAAAAAAAAAAATAGTATGCCTCAGTGGGCCGGTGTGATATGCAACGAGACATAAATTATTCGAGAAGGGTCGGAATATAAAAATTCAAAATTATTATTAACGATGAAGACGATGATTTTGTTACCTGCAGCAGGATCGGTGACAGGAAATTATTTTACATGCTTAGGAGCTTATTTTATATCGTTGCGAATCCCATGCAACAAAATATTTGTTAAAATTGCTGAAAAAAAATTTTGCTAAGCGTAAAACAATTCACTTTCATCAAAGGATCGATCAGTAAAATTTTGTGCAAGTATATCAGCGAACAATGGAAATTACAATTTGTATGTACTTGCGTCTGAAAAAAATTATTTGATCAAGTTAAACGAAGCTTGATCGGCAGAGGGTGATTTTAAAAAGATTTTAATAATTAGACTAGGACATAAATCGATTTAAACATTCCTCCTTCCGGAGGTTAAAAAAAAATCAATCACGAATACAGGTGGCCCGATTAATGCGAAACTTACTCGTTCAAAGGTAATTTACGAATCGCGAATTCAAATTTATTCTATATGAAAAAACCTCTCTGCATATTATACTGTCCCGTAAATGCGAGAGAGATCACAATTATGCTTTCAGCAATTCCATATTTTATCTTTTATCTTTTTCGGATAGTTCAGCTTAAAAAGTTTTATCTTGGCGTATCGAGTTTCTTCAAGTGTGAAAGTAAAAAATTTTCACCGCTGGCTGCACCAGGAATACACGGATATATTTATGTTATATTAATATAGCTACTATATGGCGAGTTTCGCTCGCTATTCTCTCCGCTTCATCGTCGTACTGGCCTTCTCGGATCTTCCCACATAACGTTGCAAAGGCGATTTCACGTTTGCCCACGTGCCACCTCTCTTTTCCACTGTAGCGAATGTAGGTGTCTGGGCACTGCGATATACATTTATAAAGAGAGAGAGAGAAATTGGTATAAATTTGGGCCACCATTTTAAGATAAATTATATATAAACTGATAAATGAACGGTTCGTTTCATTGCAAAGCGATTCTGCCGAAATCCAGATTTGTTTAAGCGCCGTGCGTATCTCGATCGCTGGGCATTTTTTCGTCAGAAATCCGCAATCACGTAAAAAAAAAATGTAATGTTAATTTGTAATGGAAAATCAACTTAACGAAGCCTTATACGCGATCGGGGACCTAGTTGGATTGAAGATGCTGATTCGTTCGACTCGGAAATTGTTTGATTAGCGATAAAGATTTTCCCTAAAAACTGGAATGACTTGTGACTTAATTTTCCTTTCGTTGTGCCCAAACGGTCAATAATTTATTACCGACATAGGCATCGTGGCAATTTTTGTACACGAAAATGATTAAGCAGGTAAAATTATCAAAAGATAATCGTTCAAAATATTTTGCACAAACTTATGTCTGCATATAATGCATATATCAATTTTGCTATCAAACAAAAAGGTTTAACTCCCATCGCTCATCTACGCGTTGAATCGTGTGGGATTACCTCCTCTTCTTTGCTAATCGTCGATACATCTCATCGCGTGTCATTGCGTGTGTGCAATCGACACTTGCGACACTTGTCTCATCCAATCGAAATTACTTTGTTTTTCGGAAAAAAAAAAAAAAAAAAAACAAGGGAGTGGTTTTTAAAAATGTGTTCTTCTCACTGTGATTACGTCTCTAGCATGAAATAATCAAGAATATTTTCTTTTTTTTCTAATTTCCACAATTACTATGATCCGAAATGATTTTTTTTAAAGCTTAAAACAATTTCTTCAAAAATCTAAATTAGTAGTTTCGAAATACGAAACGATATTTAATTACTGTAAAGAAAGTCATGCTTTTCATCAGGTGTTCTTCAGTTTCCAACGCGTATTGTTCGGGCATTAGATTCTGAGATTGCGGTGAATTTTTTTCATGATTTCCCTTGCCCTTTGCAGACCATTGCCCGCAAAGCATGAGAAAAGAAAATCCGAAATTATCGATAGGGCCACATCTCATCGCGTGAACGTAATGACATACATTCCGCGTGTGCTTGCATATTATATGCGATGAAGAGAGAGAGAGAGAGAGAGGATGGGGAGCTTTCGTTGAGAGGGTCCGAGACGTTTATAATTTCCGCCATATATAGAGCCCATTTTAATGGTGGTAACCATCCAGTGCTCAGCGTCTTCTCACTAATGAAGGAATTCCATAACGATCGATAAAATTCACCTGAAAAGCACGGCGTGTAACATATGTCCTACGGCATACACTAATCATCGTTATTGCACGAAAGATTATATCATCTAGGACGTTCGAACGAGAAATTCGAGACTCGACCGGAGAACTATAATCTACCATATAAATCGCATTTGCATTAATTAAATTTCTTGAATTTCCGAGTTTGAATCGGTAATTAATTTGACAAATTGCTTGGTAACAGATAAAACTCTATCCGTGATATATATATATATATATTTTTTTTTTAATCTCGTTGAAATAAAAAATAATTTCTCATTTGAATAATCGACTCATTGAAATAATTAATTAATTTACTTCTTGCAATAAAATAAATAATAAAAACGCAAATAAAACGAGACTTAAAAGAGTCTTTAAAGTTTTAATAATTATGCGAACATGGACGGAGAATGAAAAAGCATATTTGGAATATCGGAACACATTTAGTCGGGCGAATGCTCACATTGATGCATTCCCTTTCATTAAAATCGTGAAATGTGAGTCAGATAAATTTTTCATCTGATACGCTCATGAAATTCTTTTAAACATTTAAAAATGCAAATAACACTTTATTCAGCTGTAAGCCTTCTGTAAATAATTTATTTTTGCTTGACATTTGGACCGTTCGACTTATCACTGACAGATTTTTAGCGACATATAGTTCCTGATGGCTCGAATTTAAATCGGCATCTTCCTTATTCTTATTTTTTTTTTCTTTTAAAATTCAAAATAAAATTACGAAAATGATATCTGGAATATTGTACATAGTTTGAGTACAACGATGGTGTATTCTTATATGTTTCCTTTCGCGTTTATGGCGAAGTCTATTTTTCTCCGGAAAGATGCGTTTAATATATATGAAATGTGCGTATAGTTGTCGATGCTCGATATAAACTGTAATGAGAAAATTCCGTCACGAACGAAAGATCACGAGGGACGATGCGAGAAGTCTCGTTTCGATCTCTCTCTCTCTCTCTCTCTCTCTTTTCGTTCGAGATATCGAGTGGAATTTCTTGGATGACCAAATCATACGAGGGTATTGGAGGGCCCGAAAATGCAAGGAGTGAGGTAGGCAAGGACGATTGGACAGAGTGGCTAGCAGGGGCGCGAAGCCAAGTGACAAACGAGAGAATGAGATGAGGGGGAGAATTATCGAGTCGGCAGTTCGGACCGAGCGACAAGATACAAGAGGAGAGGGTCCTTTCACTAATTAATCGATTTATTTGAATAACAATTAAGAGACAATCGCTCATTTTGTCAGTGATTTGATATTTACGTTGGCCCTTTAACGTTTCTGACCTCAGTAGTTGTTCTCATTTCAATTCAACAATGACAAAAAAAAATTGATTGCCGTAAAATTATCGCAATAACGTAACGTAATAAATGACCGATTATTTGTATCGGATAGATCACGAAGAATAATTCAAATCGTAAGAAAAAAAAATAATCCAATGATTTCAATTAAAAGCGAATTTTGATGGATACGGCAAACGACAGCCAAATAAATCAAATCATTCGATAAAATTATACTTTATCGGTAAATTATTTTATTTTATTTTGTCGTTCAATGTATTGCACGGATTGTCCGTTGATTAGAATGTGAGTAACACCCGAATAATGAACACGTTCAATGAAGTTGTACGAATGATTCGAATAATCGACTGATGAGTGTTAATTGAGGCGAAGTAAAAAAAAAAAAAGGCTTGGGTGCGGATGAACGCGTAAACGCGAGGCAGGAAAAATATATAGGTGAAATTAAAACGACGACACGACGGACAACGTGACGGGGAAAGAAGCAGCGCGAGATCATTGTGAACGGTGGCGAACATCTGTCTTTCGTCGATTTTCTTAAGACATGAATATATATATATATATATATATATATATATATATATATATATATACACTCCTTCGCGTTCCGTAAGCACGGTAGCTTGCGGCTAACCGACATGACCACGGTTAACGAACCCGTTTCATCTCTCTCGCGTCTCTGTTGGCTACTTGCGCGAGCGCACATATGCGGTAAATAGCGGGGCGTTTGGTTTCGGATATCACACGATGGATAAATATCTCTCTCACTTTCTTGGGTCCGAGAGAAACATGAAGGACGACGTACGATACGATCCTTTTTTCTAGATAGCGATGTGGCAAGTTAGAATTTTGACTGATACGATTTCAGCGCAAAAAATCGTAAAGGATTCTCCGTTTTGCAATGAATGATAAGGTTATGTAAAGTGTACCTAGACACGATGAATAATACGGATCGAGTAAACGTGCCATATATAAACGTTGTGTTAATAAAACGAAGCGCCTTCTTATCCAACAGAATTCATTTTATTAAAATGAATTTTTCGCTTTAATTTTGTTTGAATGAATAAAGCAGCATGTCTGGGCTCACCGGACAGTGTCACGTAGCACTTGAGAGATTTTTATGTTTACACGTATATTACGTCAAAACACATTTGAGAGTGAACGGTTCGGGATACACATAAGCAAAGATAAATCGAGAGCGAATTTTCCGAGAAAATTCATGAGGAAGCGGCGTTATTCACAACCGGGTAGCGTTTATTTCTTCTTGCATATATGTACGTCTGCACCAAGGGATATTTTGCTGTTGCCATAAGTGCGCGCAGCCACGAGAACTCTTAGAGAAAATTTATATATACGCGTGCTTAATGAACCGTCTGCTATTTTAATCCGTAAAAAAAAGATAGCGATGTATAGGTTCTTTATCTTTCCGCTATGTCGCCCTCTACCCAAGTATATCGTCTATCATGAGCCATTTAGTATAATCACCAGGTATACGATTCAGGCTTCATTGTACGAATGTGGGTTACTCAATGACGTTTCTGTTCTTCTCTTTTGTAGACTCCATAAAGCTTTGCCCGTTTATACGAGCAGAATTGTTCTTTATTGTATGTCTCTCGGGGGTAGGAATATCACATTTAGCAAACGACCGGATCCTCAAGAATATTATTGCAAATATGAGTTTGAAGGATTCTAAAACATTCTTTGCATTGTAACCGTGAATGATGTCGCGAGATTTACCTACATCTCTCGAAATATTTTTTTCGATCGTTGTCCTATTGTTATAAGTAATTGGTAAAAATCAATTTCGGTAAAAATTTCGTAAAAATTTTCACCAAAAGTGCCGAGCTATACTTGACAGCGGTATGGGGATTGAAAAATGTACAATAGATCAACGCATGGAGGCATTTAAAAAATATAATTTCAAATCGGTACGTGAGTCGAAAAGTATGACACCTCAGATTAATGCCCGAAACTATGACACCTCCGGTTAAATTTAAATGGAGGTGTCATAGTTTCGGGCATTAATCTGAGGTGTCATACCTTCCGACTCACGTACCGAAATGATCTTTTTTGTTTTCGTATCATACACCTTTATTATTCTGTAAATTTGCACGATCCTTTTGTGTTACTATATATAAACGCAGGATTTACACGATTTACTCGAGATAACGCAGACGACAGATCATGCAAAATAGATCTGAATCATCTTCGATGCATGTGCATGTTTTATCAGTTTTGATTTTCCATACAAAAGTCAAAAATCGCTGCGTGTGAGTCTCTTTGTATACTCTCGCGAAGAATCCAATGCACGCATGGCTTTGGTTCCGCAAAAGAGACACTCTGCTTTAACGGCGCACGCATCAATATCACCGACGTGCCAGCATAGTCTCGATACAATTTTTCGTTTTTTTTTTCCCCTTTACATTCGATTTCACTCGCATCCTAGAGGGGTTCGCTGAGAGCCACTGGAAAAATTAACGAGTCGTGCGATAAAAGGGCTATATGCGCACCATGGGAAACACAATGGCGTTTTTGCCCGATCGCAACGAGAAGAGCCGCCCTTCACAAGCAACGAGCATGTATTTTCATTGTCGATGTTGGAACAGCAGTGCGTACAGAAGCGTGCAACGAGGTGTGATTCGTTACGAATCAAAATTCCACAAGCATCGCTCTGAATTTATCGATTGAGTCTGTAGTTGAGAAAAAAAAACGTAGGATGCGCCAAAAACTTCCTGATTACGGTATGTAAGAATTACGACAGCGATGCGATGTTCGTTACCCAAAGGGAGAAATTGTATCAAAAGAACACCCGGCCCCCCGCTCCACAAGCAACCAAACGTATCGCTTTTAATTTTTCACTGACAACATGACACACGGGACGCAAAAAACTAATGTGCCCGCGAATGTTCCCAATGTATGATTTCACAAGACCCGCGGGGCCAATGAAATGTCGAAAAAAATATCACGTATATATTTGTGCCTCATTGCCATGCACCGACGTGCGCGGTTTACGTTTCTGCCTGAATTATGAATAAAACGAGAACTGTATAGCCAGCTGGTTTCACGTCATCCCCGCGGTTGATCATTTCCATTTTTTCTGCATTTCACCACGAGGAAGAGACATATATACATTCCGTGACAAAACCGGCGGGGAGGCTACCACGCGACGGTATAGCCCGCACGATCGTTATACCGTTCGCTTAAAAAATTATATAAAAAAAAAAAAAAAAATACGCACGAGTCCCTTGCATCGACTCACCGGACGAATACTAAGTGCATCATATGCTTCTAAAATTCTGACTCGGTATAAATTTCGTTAACTTGAAAAACGCGAAAAACAAAAATGGGAAAGGAACATAAAAATCACTAGAAAATGGAACAAAAACATTCACCGTTGGAATCATGTGCTGCTGCGGCTGCTTTGGAACAACGGGGGGAACTTTTGACGAAGCCTCGAAGGAATATAATTATGAGAAAAAAAAGTGTGCCATGCTCCGGCAGCAAAGTTTAGTGAGCATAAAAGACCGCGAAATTAAACGGTTTGCATTTATTTTCTCTTTTGTCCGTCTCCCATGTCACTCTACTGCATATGTACATGTTTATATGCACAGGCATGAATTTTTAACGCACGGGAATACTTACAGCGTAAATACGCGTACGTACGCGGACTTAATGCACCCACCGTGTCGTATAGTCAATCTATATAGATATATAGCCTATCTGGGTTATCTTGCGGTCCTAGAATGTATTCCATGCGCCCTACTCACGCATGATGCATGCTCGTACGCATGCACAATGCGCGAACATCGATGAGAGCTTCAATGCCCCAGCAGACCCGGCTCTCTGCTTATATATATATATATATATATATATATATATATATATATATATATATATATATATATATATATATATATATATATATATATATGACAGTCGGTTTTTCGCGTACATCGGTTGGATTGAATCTGATGCGCTATACACGTAAAAGCGTGCTTCTCGCATCAATACGACGATCTGCACAGACATACATATCGAAATTACGAAAATATTGAACTGATAATTGGGTACTTGACGTTTCGGAATATAGACGCGGCGCACTTGCTCCTTTTACGTTAGCCGGAATTCAAAATATAATTGAGTTATATCTCAGGGAATGTCGAATAATTTTCGAAGACCTGCGCTGCTACGAGTGGAGGAGAAATGGAATAATGGAGTGATATTTTGAACTGTGACGGTAATTGGCGGAAGAAGTGGAAAGAAAGTTTTAAAATATTTGAACAATTGTGAATCGCTATAGCCAACGGGTATAACGCGATCCTCTGCGATTCAACCGCGTGTTCCAATTACTATCCTATAGCTCAGGAATTACTTCTACTCATGTTTTGCTCACTATGTACGATTCAAGAGCTAAGAGGATGAGCTCTAAAGGATGATCCTCCGTGAACCTCCGATCACGGTCGTCGATGCAGTCATCGAACAGGAAAAAAAAAACGTGAGAGAATTCGAATTATGGAAAGTGGACATCGTGGCATTAAAATTTTTTTTTTGTAATGAAAAATGACCTCATCGTTGTCCGGTGGATCTTCACTCACTCGGTCACTTGTGAATCAGTATTATCTGTCCCTTGTAGAACGGGTTATAGTATCATCAAAGGTCGACTCGGAGACTTCAATGGGTTCGTGGTAAATTTTGTGCCAAGTGAAAATGACAAGACAAGATGGAGTAACATGAGATTGAACATTTCAATAGGCGCTTGACTACAACCACACACGTGATATGAAATTTCTCTCTCGGTTTTCTCAGTTTTCGCAAAGGGTCAATAAAAAGAGTTTCAAGGGATCCGGTAGAGGTTGTCTGTGGGATTTTCTCGTACAAAACGAGATAATATGAGCGAGGTAAAAGTAGAGGAGGTCGACGAGAGTGCCGGACACGCAATCTCGTCCCACGTATATACCGAGCACGGAGCACACCGCAACTCTCGGGCCAACACGATAATCTCTCTCTCTCTCTCTCTCTTTTAGGGCTCCTCTATAATGTGCTTGGCGCAGTTTCATAGAGTAGGTGTATTTATCGCGTTGGCTTCGAAGCCTCGGGAGAGTTCACTCTGATAGATATATAATAACGTAATACCTATGGCAAGTCCACACAGCTGAACCTGTTGTTGTGAAGAGCTATGAAACGTGGAGGTAAAGCTTTTGCAAGTTGGATTTGGCATATATCGTGCGTCGATATTATATGGGTGCAGTGACCACAGCACCAAGAGCGCTCGAAACTCTCCACCGTCACAGTCATATTCCTTCCTTTACTTTATTATTATTCTCATTCATCGCGTTCCTTCCTTTCTCTTATTCTTCATAGAATTGTTGTTATTATCGCTATTATTGTCCTGATTTAACGAGGCTTTGTATTCCATTCGTATTGACCCTGTGACCCCTGGGCGTGGACCTCGGCAAGAGGGCTTTTCATGATGTTGGCTTTCAACTCGCTGCATATTCATATAAAATGTATCTATGTACTTGCCTAACGTATAGTCAACTTTTTCTCCAAAGTCTATTGTAGTTGTTCGAAAACTGCAAGCTCACCGAACAAGTATCTTTAAATAATTATAAAAATAAATAGTCACGCCGTATAAATGCAGTATTATACTTTAAAGAACGAAATGGACGTTTCTATTGTATTTGGGTGATTGTCATTTAGTATATCAGAGTCAAAGAATCTCGATTTTTCTCAATCTATATGTGCTCGCGTTGAGCTTTTTGCAAGTTGAACCCACGAATGAATGAAGCTGTTATTATTTTAACTTTTAACTTTTTAATTTTTATTCCAGTACTATAAATTCACTTACAGTATAGATAATAAAAAAATATATAAAATACGTCTATGATAACAGAGTCTATATAAATACGTCTATATAAAAACGTCTATATAAAATACGTCTATGATAACAGAGGGGAACGAATATCCAAAATACTTTACGAATGTACTATCCGAGAAACGAAAATTTGGCGAACACTCGTGCCGTTTTACTGAAATCTGTGTTGTGTCAAGCCCAATCTAACGAGAGTGACACTTTATTATACACAATGGGGTATACGAAGCCCTTATTATTTTAGGGATGCATGGGGCTGTGTTCCTGCTTGCACACTGCACTTTGCTGCCTCGTGCACGGGGAAAAGTGGGGAGGAAGGGTAACGCTGATGGTTGTTCACCGCATCATCTACAGCACTCACACACAGCACGCGCACGGTACACAAGGCGGATAGAAAGACCCTTTCAGAGCCACTCCCGTTCTTGTATTAAGCGGTCCTCTCATCTTCTGTAGTGCATACTATATACATGACGTTATACCACTATAGGGACGCGCGGGGGGTGCCCATCATCAAACGCCCTTCATCTCCAATCCTCCACACGATTAACCCACCTCCGCCGCGGCTTCACCGTAAAAACATATATTGCATGCAAACATATAGTATATGCATGCAAAACATATATATGCATGTATTGGCATTTAGTATGTATATGCAGTACATATAGCGTCATACTGCGTTATATACGGGGTGCTTCAGACCACCTTGATCTGGCTACTCCATCCCATCAACCTTTTGGATTAGTATTGTTGCATCGTTGCATATACGAAAAAACAACACTCTGGCTAATATCTCAGATTCTTTGCAGCAATCAATTTTTTTTTCCTCACAATGAAGAGCTGGCAATCTTTTAGATGGTAACAATTTTTTCGATATTTATACATTGCATACTTTTTTCGAATCAGATATCATTCCGGATGAACCTGAAGATAAGCTGCGTTGTTGCTCAGATGGGTGCAAGACAGTGGGAGAATTTTTTTTTCGCATTTCTTTTTTTTTCGATTTTTTGTTAGCTCGATATTTTAAAAATACATTACGTCGGAAGTGAACTTGAAATCTTCACGTTGAAGTGTTCAATACGAACATACGAATAATCCTGATGAACTTTCATTAGTTATTCATATATTTAAAGAGCAATTGAGCATAACTATTTCCGTATAAAATGATATTTCATACAAATGATTCGTCGTTCGAAGAGAGTGCAGATTTCTTTTATTTTCTTTTAGATTTGATTTTTTTTTTCACAAGATTGGTATAAAGGGAAAATATCGAGTTAATGTGGGATGTCCCCATATATGTGTTACTATACGGCGTTATACGGTAAGTCTAGTGGTATAACGCCGAGGCGTGGGTGAAGGAACACTCGGTTATTTATTATGGCGCGCGAGCGTGCGAGCTCGATCTCTCGCGGACGACGACTAAAAACCCGTTCGAAAATTTTCGGCACCGGGTGGTCCAAACTTTCGGAATATACTTCTTAACTCAATAATAGAGTAGATGGTAGAAAAACCCCTGTACTCCACTCCTCCTGTCTCTCTCTCTCTCTCTCTCTCTCTCTCTCTCTCTCTCTCTCTCTCTCTCTCTCTCTCTCTCTCTCTCTCTCTCTTATTGCGTGTCTGTTTTCATTGTATTTTTTTTATTCGTCCTACGTCGCACCCGCGTCGCGTCGTTTTTTTCGGTCATAAAAAATGTCGAACCAAAATACGAAAGATGGTCTAACGTAGATCGAAAATTCCAGGCCGGATTATACATGCTCTTTTATGTATTCACGAGGACGTCGAATTTTTTAAATTAAATGTCGTACAATATCCCGATTCTTTTTGGCTCGTCACATTCAACGCTAATCATAACAGAGAAAGTTTATCTTATCGCGGATTAATAGCTTCAACACCGATTATCGATATTTTTCGAGATTGAATGAATCCTCCAATTCGGAGCGTACACTTGGGACTTTTTTTTTGCCGGAAACGAACAGTAATTTTCTTGTATTAATAAGTAAATGGGGCTGCAAGCAAATTTTCTCCCATCCCATCCGAGACCTGATCCTGTACAGTGATATGTTACGAATTATTTTCGAAATATTCGGCCGTATTTTTTTTATCTAAATGAACAATTTGAAAATCACGCTACCTCCGCGAAAAGCACAAAAGAAATAAATTTACAAAAAATGTACTTCCATGTCTTCATTTTTACCGAAGAAAGAACCAAGAATACGATGCATAATCTTTCGTGAATATTGGAAAATCGGGTTTGGCCGGCATTATCCGCATACTCTTTTACACGTCAAGATGCTTTCAATCAAACGAGATTTCCTGCAGTTAAATAAAATTGAACTGGATGTCAATTACGGCTTGTTAATTTTCAGCTTGTCGTCATGAATCGCGGTCCGCGACAAGTCGCAAAGTTCCTGCCATTATTCGAACATTCGTCAAAGTTGTATCCCATTTCTCATATCCATTTGATTCTATAGACGCGCCTCATGACCGATCAATCGACATCGTTCTCTAATCGAGTGCTAACCCTCCAGCTTGAATCTCACCGGGCAATATCGATTTTCATCCACAGCCACTCCTGGGGGGAGGGTAAAAGCTCACGTGACGTTGCATCGAGTGTATCCATATATATACACGTAACATTGACCAACAGGCCCGGGCTGACCAAACAGCGAGCCGTGCACCATGGTACATCGCGCATATACATAGAGACCACAGAGAAGGAGAGATAATAATATATAGGTATATACGTGTATACCGGTCTTCCTCGCGTTACTCATCAGACGAGTAACGATATATAGAGTACACTTGCCGGCGTGACTGTGTACCATCGTGGTCAGAATGAACAAGCTCTCGCATCGTTCCATTTCTTCTCATCGAAGATGTTCGCAAACACATAAAGCGTATCGGAGTTTTACGATGCACGTTCTGCATATGGGGAATTTTATGTAAAATCAATCGGACTTTGGAGATTTAAATATCTGCTAAACAAGTGACATTGTATTTCAATGAATATTTTATCGGTGAAAAAATAATTATTTCATATTTTTTTTTCTCGACTTGTGAATCAGACTTTGAAGATGAACGGACAGTGCGTAAATTTCACAAGAATCGAAAACCATTGAGATTTGTGATGTGCATTTTTCTAAATCAGAAATTAATGACGATCAAGCCTGTCATCGGAATGTATTGATCAGGGTGTGTCGAAAATGGAGTTTTTTTTTCTTCGCTCCTATACCACTCAAAACTTTAGATTTTGACATTAAAGAGGTCCTCGTTCAAGGACGACGTTGTGGCTTGAAGTTTAGAGGTCGCTCAACGAGGATTTAGGTTTCCCATCTAATTAACACATAAAAAATATTGTTTTTCGTTCAAAATTATGTTGGGCAACCGAAAAATTGGCGATGTCTGTGTTTCTTGGCTTATTTGAAAGCATGACTCATCGCCTAAACGATGATAGGTCGTTTTTCGACTTACCTTGTTGCAATTTTTTTTTTTTTACGCCACGTTTCGTCCACAGTAGTCATTTTTTCAAGTTTGCAAAGTCTCCAAGGTATCAATGAGTCGAAAATGAATTGCTACAAGTACCGCTTGTTGATTCGAATATAAATAACTAATTCCAAAAATTCGTAAAACATACAAAATTTCTCAATATGAACATGGTTTTTTTGAATAAAATTGAAGATACGGAAGTACGGAATTCAATTTTATTCAAAAAACCATGTTCATTTTGAGAAATTTTGTACGTTTTACCAATTTTTGGAATTGGTTATTTATATTCGATTGAACAATCAATACTTGCAGCAATTTATTTTGGAATCATTGATACCTTGGAGACTTTGTAAACTTTAAAAAGTGACTATTGTGGTCGAAAAGTGGCGTAAAAAAAAATTGGAACAAGGTAAGTCGAAAAACGACCTATCATCGTTTAGGGATTATCTACGTATATACGTATAATAAACGTTTTCTAGGCGGACATTCTTCCTGAATTTATAACGTTTGTTCTTATTGGGTAGTATTGATATTGTGTGCGCAGTATTTAGATGATATGGGTTCTATGACGTGCTGATTGGGGGAAAGAAATTATGTCTCTGGTGAAATTTGAACAGATTTGTCGTGAAATGCCCCATGGCTCTCTCTCTCTCTCTCTTTCTCTCTCTCTCTCTCTCTCTCTCTCTCTCTCTCTGTGTGTATGTGTGTGTGCGCGTTATTTCTGGGTTTGCTCTTACCTACTTTGCGATACGAGAAAGAGGGATATAACCCTTTTCTGCCGCATCGTGAACTCTGCAAACTGTGCGCAACGCTGATAAAAAGAGCTGCACTCGTTCATGTACATATATACAATGTATTTGCGTCGTATATACATTCGATGACTAACACAGGACCTGCGAGACTTTTCTTATCACCTCGCTGTTCCTACACCTCTTTATACAATACATGTACAATACTACTCTTTTGTGAAACCAGGCTTTATTCATGCTAGCGTTAAGAAATAATGAAAAAAAAAGGAGATGGCATACTTCGAGCCCTGTATGTGTTAGAAATATTTACTGTACACGTGAATCTCGTACGGGAATATTGTAAAGGATATCCGGATAGGTGTAAGGCATTTTGCGATAGATAAAAAGAACATAAAATTCCCGAAGTAAATTCTGGACATACTGACTGATTTATTAGAATATGTTCGATAGAAAAATCTGACGATCGTCTTGAAAAAAAAAAAACGACAATATTATTTGAAAAATGATCCACTTTTCTGAGTTCTGTGAATCTAATGATGAAAAAAAAGTAACATTCGTATAAATATCTTGAATCAATTTTACGGAAAAAAAGATTCTTCACCTGCTCGCACACGTCCTCACGCGTTAACCATTTTCATCGTTCTTTGCCACAATAGTGTACAACGAAAAAACAATATATTTTTTTCCAAAAGAATTATTGACGGAGTCTTTTTATACAAAAAAAAAAAACAGTACAATTTCTTTACCGGCAGCTCATACTATTAACTTCATTATATGATTAGAATTTGTTTATGCGCTTGGCTCTTCGGTGAAACACATTTCCGGTATATTTGATTTCAATGAGACACAACAAGAGAGAAAAGGATCTGTATAGCTCTCGGATTCACGAGATTATTTTACGTGCATGCACGTGTATTTGCGTGAGTATATGCATATGCATGAGTATGTACGTAACCGTAATACTTTCTTCGACGAGGTTTCGCGAAGTAAGCCACTGATATTGCACGCGAGCGGCGCTCGTCAGCATAACCAGGGAGAGGTCCAGTAGCTCGAGACTATACAATAAAGCACCATATATATATATATATATATATATATATAGGAGCCTGGATAATTCATCCAAGACGTTTTTTTTATTCGTACGAACACTATGTACATATATACTCTTCACCGTACACTTTTTCTTTCTCTCTTACGTTCCTTATCTCACCCGGTCGTCTTAATAAAATACGGGAACGGGCGTTAATTTTAGTGCCCGAGGATCTTTGGGGAAAGCGATCTCGTACTTTTGCAGATCTCGCAGAATCGCGGCCGTCAATTCTCGCCAACGAAACAGCTATGATGCATAATCGTGCAGAATAGACTAGCCAGCTATTTTGTGGCTTGGGCGCTCACGTCAGTTCTCAATGGTAACTTTGACAGATTCGTTAGAGAAGTTCAGATCGCGAATCGAAGAATGATATCCCGCCACAGTTGGGGAAAGTTCTAGCGGTACATGATACAAGGACCATCTCCCATGAGTTGAATTGCGGCCTCTTACAAGTGTGTCTTTCGAGTGAATAACACTCTGAGGGCTTTTCAAGGAATGAAAGGGAATGCGGCAATTGGAAGAGGAAAAGGGATATAGAACCCGTAAAAAGCGAAGGACACCGTGCGATTTGAAAAAATATCTCAAAAAAATATTGCCTAATAGTCATCGTAGTGTCCTACAGTCAAATTTTATTTATTATATGTCATTATTATTATTATTATTATTATTAAATTTTTAGCACTTTGACCTTATTATTTTTCATCGCACCACAGATTCGCTATTTACAATA
The DNA here is from genome assembly GCA_963564615.1 of Rhorus exstirpatorius. Classification (NCBI taxonomy): domain Eukaryota; kingdom Metazoa; phylum Arthropoda; class Insecta; order Hymenoptera; family Ichneumonidae; genus Rhorus; species Rhorus exstirpatorius. Next base: position 39,495,734 of record OY751317.1, on the reverse strand, counting down.
GCGGGTCGTAATGTGTACCACACTGAATTACGGTATATCAGAATTTATCGAGCTGAGACGATGAGAGTTCCGTGAGTGAAGTCGCGGTAATGAGAGAGATCGAGAAAAAACGTGAATCGAGATTGGTTTCTCTGCTCGCGAGTACGACGATCTCGAGTATACGGGCAGCAATATATTAGCTAGATACAGCTCGAACAAGAGAAGACGGGATCCTATTAGTCCACTTGACGAACTATCGAACCCACTTATCGGTACACGCTCACTTACGCAACCATTCGTCGTTCTAATCGTCTCCCGATCTTGTATGTTACATTATCTTAATATATACACATGTATATTATACTTATACTGTAAAAAATCACATGTTAATAACAACACCGTTAGACATATATTGACACCCAGGCCGGGTCAATATTGTACCATCAATTTTGCGTTTCGCGAACAATCATCATTTTTTTACTTCGATTGCACATCTTTTCGGAATTCGTGATATCATGGTGTGTGGTGTGTGTGTTTTTTTTTTCATTTTCGAATAACAAAAAATCGTTACAATACATGGAGCATTTTTGTCATGCTTTATGATTTATTTTAGGCATCGTATGGTCGTTTTGAGAATGGAATTTTCTATCATAAAAACTTGTTTAAAAATCGATCACGATGGTTGCAATGAATTCAGCAAAATATCGATCTTCGGTGATGAGACTGTTCTAAATTGTATTCCATCATCACTCTTGTCTTCTTACACACACACACACACACACACACACACACACACACACACTTCATGTTCCAATAACGTGTTGCGTACACATACCAAGGTCGATAAGACGAAAGGGATGACTCTCGATTTTTCGTCGTATAGCCATCTCGTCTCATACGAATTGTTTTCTTATACGTGCGCATACTTTGATTTTTCAGCCGGTCTTTTCAAGCGCTCCAAAAGCCGCGAAGGCATCTTCCCTAAGGACTCAGAGCATCCAAACTCACATGTGTGTGTATGTGTGTTGTGTGTATGTGTGTGTGTGTGTGTGTGTGTCCGAGTATGGAATCCTTCCTCGACTGAGCTCTTTCACCGTATATGGCCAGGAATTCGCCGAATGTTGATTGAGGCAAAAAACGTATACCCTTCCCGAGGTTGACTGGCATATATAGCGGCGTTCAAAGTGGATATATAGAAGCCACATTTAAGCACGAGAAATGCTTTTTGCGATGTGAGAACGTTTTACAGATTTTCCCATGACGAAAATCGATGTAATTTTATCTCAGCTTTGGCAGAAGAGGCTCTGTATTCAGATAATTCTGCATATATAGCAAAAATTAACTCGTCAGTCAGTGGCTATTTTTCTGCTACTCTTATCATAAGTGTCTCAGAGAGCTCGAATACTTTTAACGAAATTTTGAAAGTACCGGGCGAAAAGGATGAAAAAAAAAATCACGAAAATGATTGATAATTAATCAGTTTAAGAATTATACGCGATCAATTATGGAATAATTAAAAATAAATGAATAAATGAACCCGAACAAAACGTATGGCACCCCGCTATATCGGTCGAAGCTCACTTTCGAAAAACGTGCTACAAATATATAATTCGTGACCAAACAAATCTTTATTTTTTCAATCGATTTATTTTTACATCGATTGTTTCGTCACAATAAATTAAATTTTATTCGAATAAAATCGATCCCCTTGCTTGCCGTATAAATCAATCTAATCCTACGAACAACCCTTCTTAGTGTCACGGATTTATTTCATCGATTGGAGTGGAAAATTAATGAAACAAGCCCCGCATGTACTCATCGCGTGCATGTTTCCCTTCGATTAACATGATCTGCTTTGCTGAAAATGCTGCGATCGGAGACCGATGAAAAAGTCGTCAGAATAGTCTCGATTAAAAGGTTTTAAGAGATGAGAAGGTTTCTTCGTGACTACCTAGTGCACACACGCGATCTTGTCGTCGCGAGTTCTCTGCCTAACTCGAATTCATCCGTGCCAAATAAATATCGCTGGCTCGTTGGACTGCGCTAGCGTGTTTGACGCTCGTTTCATGGTGCACTTCTTCTCTCTCTCTCTCTCTCTCTCTCTCTCTCACTCTCACTCTTACTCTCCTCTTCATCTTCTTCATTTTCTTTTACTCTCGCTCTTTAAATTCTCTCGATTCTTCGTCCCTGCCACAGTTAATTACCGTATATTCTTCGAGAGAGAGAGACGCATATAAAAGCGCCCTCTTATTGGGCCTCGAAAAGAAAACGAAGAGCGCGTGGGTGCTCAGTTCTTATCGGCAAAGTCATGGAGGCAACAAGAGCCTGAATCTTGGTCGCGTTTATAAGCCGTATCCTTGATCCACCAGGTATTCGATTGAGGTATATAGTTACGAGGATAACTGAACAGATTACCTCTCTCTTGCTTTCTCTTTTTTCGATACAGTTTTTTTTCGCCTTATCGAACGGTAAAAAAGATCAAAATACATAATAAATTTCTCTCTCTCTCTCTCTCTCTCTTTCTCTCCCTCTGCTCAATAAAGTTTATTCTGCTTGGTCACACGACCAAAAATAACGGGATAAATAAACGGATAATCAACGCGATTTGAATTGAGTAAATCGAGAATATCAATTTTTGACATTAATTCGGGAATGCTCGAATGCAATTCCATTGGCTCCGATCGAGAAGTTGCAAAAATCGAGGTGCATGAAACTGCGATTGCTAAAATCGGGAACAAAGGGTGGTCAATCAATACCTGCCAACCGAAAATCCATTCTACTTGCGGACAACCAGAAGTTCGAAGTGTCATATATATACCCAGGAACAACGTAGCTGACGACGTTCTAACCGGGTAATGTTTAAATTCTTGTCCCAAAGTGCCTCGAAGCTCTCAGACTGAACATCGCGATCGAGGTTTCGTTTAACACGTGTTTTCACGTACGTTAGCACGGCTGAGGAGACAAGATATGCCGCGGTCTCATCGGTGTTCGTATGATGTTGCACCTAACAAAAGCTTAATCACCGGTTTACCAAAGAACGAACGCGGCGGGGGGCTGTACTGCACACACGAGACATACCCGCGACCGTTCACACGCGTTGCATTCACGGATCAGAAACACATCGCGTATTTCTCTCATGTACAAGCGAAACACGCTCTGACGTACAGCTTATATGGTGGATAGTAGATATATGGTAATAAAATGTACCTGCGTCCGAGAGTGAAATCCATGACGTTTGCATTCGCACACGTTGCAGTAACTGACCGTTGCATTTCGTTGGAATATATATGAAACGCGTGCATATTCAAGATCATAGATATACAATTCGCGGTCTTGTATAACAGATGCGTACCGCGTACCAGAGATTTTCCTATTTTTCTCTCATTTTCACATTAATGCTTTGAGTTTCGAAAAAAAAAAAAAAAAAAACTCGACATGATTGTAATCAGTGTTCAGTCATACAACTCTCGATTCGGCAATGAAAGGATTCTTCATAATGAAAACTAAAAAATTCTAAAACAAAATCTTCCATCAGATGTTAACATATTTGAGCCATGCCCTAGAATGAACTGGTACTCTTCCTTCTATTTTTTCGATTTTTATTCTTTGCAAAATACTTTGCGAACTACTTTAGAATGTGGTTTAAAAATTTTTGTGATTGATAGAGGATTTTTGGGGATCTCATCCAATCTTCTCTCATTCAGACATTAAGACTGTTGAATCGTTTTTGAAATGTCATTTTCAAACTGATTAACCCATGTTTCGAATTTCTGGGGAAGAATCTGATAAAATCCATTGTGAATTGAAAAAAAAAAAAAACAAACAAAACAAAATTGAGCCGTATGCCTGAAGTATAAACTGACGTTGACTCATAATTTTTTCAAGTATTTTTCTAACAATTAAGATAAAAAAATTGTAAGGACCCAATTTGTGACGTGGCTTAACAATTTTGATGGAATTATGGCACTTTGTTAAGATTTTTTTTTTCCACTCTGGTTAATCTCTCGTCTTACGTGCAATTAACATTATTTTTTCATCATTATTAAATAGCCGCTAATGAAACAAGATCTGAAAAAAAAACGACATGACTTTTAGACTCGTGATATAATAACATAAATTCAACGTGGAATTCCCCATAGGTGTATAAATTTATATATATATGCGCATAAAGTTGTGTGTAAAAATGTACATCCATGTAAATGACGGCTGAAACATCAAACATCGCGATAGCATGTATACGTCGACGATGACGGTTCCCGAGACAGAGTGCAAGGTATATAATATACAGGGAGAGCTGAACCTCAAACGTCACAAACGAGCGGAGTCCGTCGACCTGGAAAACCGCGTAGAAAAAAATGTACAGACTCTGCTAATCCACGGGTGACGAATGGAAAGAGCGAAACTTGAAGCTCCTACACTGCAGTTTATCAAAGCTCATATGTTTTCCATTGCAAACTCACATCCATTTACTCAGGGTCGACATGAACTTCGTCGAAGCCAGACTTCTGGGGCTTTTCGTCACAGTCCAAATAGAGGAATCAATGCAGTACGTCGTGTGTGACATTTGTGAAAAATGAATTTGAAAAACAAGTCAAAAATACTTATTTCCGCATTACAAATGCCGTCGCATAAAAATAATTTTCTGAATTGTATTGGCTCCTCAAGTATATATACGCGAATTAAAAAATAGGTGAAAAAAAAAACCCTTTTCAACCTTTATAAGAAATACATTGCAGTAAATAATTTTTATCCAGGAAAAGTTCCTTCACGTTGAATTCTAAAAAAATTTTTTTGTATCTAACTTAAAACAAATTTTTTACTAGCTCTCGTGCTTACTCGCGAGGGTTTTTATACGAAAACGGGGAATAATGAGTTTCGACGTTTTTTCGTTTGAATAATTACGTCCTATCGAGACGATTTTCTCTCGGGAGAGATCATAGTAGCGTTTAATAATGCAAACGCTTTGATTTTTCGTGGACGAGTATCCAGTCAGCGTTGGAAAATTGCGCGCCCTTTTAAGAGCCCATCCGTGTCTGGAGTAAAATGGTCGAGAGAGAAGATCGCACGTATATATATAATCCAAAAATAGAGAGTAAGACCGGATTCCAGCAGGGGCAGAGAAGTCGAAGGGAAGCGAAAAGAGAGAAATGAGAGAAGAAAGAGGAACCGAAATGAAAACCTCGAAAAATAAAACGAATGAATACACACACACACACACACACACACACACACACACACACACACACACGAGAGAGAGAGAGAGAGAGAGAGAGAGAGAGAGAGAGAGAGAGAGAGAGAGAGAGAGAGAGAGAGAGTTCTAACATTTAATGGCACGAGCTTCCAGAATTGCTCTCGACCGGATGTTGCGTCCAAGTTATACAGTGCGATGTATATGACGATCGAGATTCTATATTTATTGTTAGAATTAACTCGAGGTACAGAAGCTCGTGGCACTTTGTAAGCGAGGCACGTGGATTGGCATTTAGGTTGCTGTTCTTCCGGTGCTGGTAATAATGCTGTTACAAATACACATAGTATATATATAAATTAGGGTGGTCCTTATTTAGGGGCACACACACACACACACACACATGCGTGCGCCATTTATCGGACGTCTTATATAGGCTAAGATTGAACACAGTCAATGACTTTTTCATGCGATCCAGAAACACCTAACCTATTTAGAACACCAATGACTCAATTCGCATTAATTCTACTTTTCATAATTCAATCATCTCCATTCAGTCGATTGTTCAATTTTACCTATTTTTAATTCTACTGAACGATTTCATTTTGAAATCTTTGCCTGAAAAAAGCTAATTTCACTTTGGTGACGACAACAAAATGCATCCTTTTTTCGTTGAGATAGAATCATCTTGTATCGTATACTCTTCTGTGTCGATGGTTCAAAATCGTAAATTTCATTTATCATTATTCTCTCTGGCAATGATCGTGTTACATCAATATCCCATTTGCACTCTGCCCACGCATTTATCATCTGTTTTCTCTTTCTCTCTCGTTAGTCTCGCAAAATCAATTGGTATACATATTGGGAAATTGATGCATTCTCTCCAACAACCTCTGGATTGTAAAATTTATGTTTCACCGCTGTTCTTTTTGCGGCTGCATATATGTGAATCGATAAACTGCCATGAACTGCATCCTATCGATAATTATTTAGGCGATATATTAGATATTATTCGAAGCTTTACTCGAATGAAGAACTGACAAAGAATTTTTGACGAAATATCACGAATGAGTATCGTTAATTAGCGGCAGTTACAACTTTTTTCGAATAATTAAGATTCATCTGTATTTTTAAATTAATTACTATTGATAATTTCACTTCATAATTATTTTTTGTAACGATATAAATTAACTATAATGTATACACTGTTCACAATGATATATTATAAAAAATGGTAAACATTTTTTTTTTTTGAAATAGTTCTCAACCTTTTAATATCAGAGACGCATATCTTGGGCTCATCTTGATAGAAAAACATGTCCATACTAGAACGATTCAATTGTGCTTAATTATATTAATATCTTTGACACGTCAATGAAGTCGCATCTGAAATCATATTTCTGAAATTCGAAACGACCGATCCAAAAAAAATTTTGGATCAACTTAGCACTGGTTATTAATAAGGTTATTGAAGCTGTCGAATTCCAAATATGTTATCGTATTTAGAAAATTCAAAATGGTGGTTCGAATATATCCAGATTCGATATCAGCGACCTCAAGAAATTTTTATACTGCAAAGCGTTATACGATTATGAAAATTTTTTCGTTTGAACGTAATTGTAGCACGAAATATTGCATTTCACATGAGATCGAAGAATGTGATTTTTTTTTCTTCTTTTTTTTCTTTCATTTGGACGATAATTTATGCGTTAATGATGCGAAATATATGCACCGACGACGACGATATAGTTACCATAGTTCCTATACTATACCATACCTGTACTATACCATAGCTTCTCTTTAAACGTTTTACATTCATATCTCTCTTCATCTCTCATTTTATCTTCTGAAAATGCCTTATACCTCCGCTAATGAGTCTTCGTCGGCATCATTATATATTGTTGCATTGCATGCATACTTCACTGTCATGTAAATCAATTGTTTCTCATTTATCATGGTATAAGACTGAGGAACTTCCGAAACCCGGTGATGAGCGAGACACTAAGAATAATAATCTTTTGTAAAACGATCGCAAAATTGTAACTGCGACATGAGGAATTTTTTCGTTAAAAACCGCCCACGTTACGCATTTTTGGCGGTCGATGAAAGATGCGAGCAAGAAAGATAGCACATCAGAAACAAAGCAGGGGCATTTTTATTCGGTTCTCTTCCCTTCGTATTTTCGCAACTTGCATTTGCATCAATTTCTCTTTTCTTCCTTCCTTCATTCCGGTCATCGTTCGTCTTCTTATCTCGTTTATCATCGCACGTTGGGTATTAAACTCGTTGATGCTTCTCACCCGTCGAAAAATTAAATCTGCCGGCAGTTTAAAGACGGAGTAATGGTTCTGGAAACGCATTTCGTAACGCTTTCTCATCCACGGTTTTTTTTAAAAAAAAAGGCTTTTATACAATGTGATGGATACACGTATAGGTGTGTATATGGGGCATTTCAGGCAAAATCGACAGATTTCATGATCCTCAGCCTCTGGGATTTGGTTCACAAGTTTTTATGTTGTTGAAACCCTAAAAGGGATGCACGACTGGGATGCAATGACTGGGATACATGACTGGGATGCAAATTTGCACGACTATCAGGATTGTGTAATAATAATATGAAAAATTGGGTCTGAATCTCAGAGAGCGAGGGTCCTGTTGATTTGGACTGGAGCGCCTCATATCTGCGAATATTTTATATATAGCGGCGTCGTAACGATTTTCAAAGGTATGTAGCTCGGATATACATTTGCATCTCCGTCGTTCCAAGGGATATTCCACAGCTGTGAGAAACTTCCGGTGTTTCGTATTGTTCGGAGTGTCTTTGTCGAAACAGTGACATTGAAGTTTTACCAAAAGATAATCCAGCAAAGTTCTACCTGACGATATATGTATAGTCGAAAATGTTGAAAATGTCTTCTGTTCGCAGTGAACGTCGTTGATCTAATTACGCTCAGATATGAATAAATTTATCCGAAAATTAAAGGGGGAAAAAAATTCGTTTTTTTATTAAACGGTGAAGAAAAATGGATTGAATTTTTTTGATAATATAGCTTCCAAGGAATTTACATCTGAAATTAATAGGCACGAAAAATTTCACTCCATTGTCACTATCAACCCCGCATCTCGCTCGGGAAAATCAGCCGAGCTGCTGAGTCACGAGATTCACGATGATATAATAAACTTTTCCGCACTTACATTTATAAATAAGAGTTGGTACTTTGGACCATAAGTGATGACGTCCGATTGAGTGACTACTTCCGTGTTTTTTTTTTTTTTTTTTATCAACGTAAGAAAGTAACGCTTAATTGACTGACTCTCCACTGTGTGATGTACTCCGGGGTGGCAAAAAGAGTCAACGAAACTTACCATCACGAGTGCACACAAAGAATACCATTCATGAAATAGCTAACAGAGTATACAGGAGTATAGTATACGTTATATCGTTCGGGATACTATAGAGTGTTATAACATGTATATTTATAAGTTTATGTGCTCTCAACTCATTCTTGCGGGGTTAAGATTAAAGTTTGTATCATACTGTAACGTATGCCACAGTCGTCCATTCAAGGATTTTCAATGGTCAAGTGCACGCTTTTCGTTTAATATTGCTGGCACGCTGCCACGCAGTTACAGAACATATCATTATATGCACGGAGATTTCTGAAATTAAAGGAAAGTGACTCTGGGAAAAATCATTTTTTTAAATTCATCAATAAATCAATCGATAATTATTATTGATGCTCAAACTTTAAAAAGCATCACTGTATTTATATTATCATTTTTTTCCCCTAATTAATGGATGTACAAATCTTAGTCATTTATCGATATATTTATGAATTGATTTATTGGTGAATTTACATAATTATTTATTTATTTGATACGCGAATGGTTGCGTACATGTAATTCCGATGCTTTAGAGTTAATGCTTTATGAATATACAACGATTTCTGTTATAAGGCTTGCAATTGAGAACGCGAGATAAGCAATTATTTATCTCTCGGTATCTCATGGGTTTGGTAAAAATTCACATGAACTTCGAGTGTTGATCGAATTTTTAATTTTTTCGACAAAAAAAAAGTATACTTTAGAGCTGCGAATGTCGACCTAAAACTTGTCGTACAGATAAACTCGTGATTAATCGATATCCGAGATTGCAGATTTCATAAAACTAATTGAATTCAAGATTGAAAAAAAAGGGGTGGGAATTTTCAATTTTTCACTATTATTTCTCGTGAATTCGATCGGACGGAAGCAAAGATGACGAGAGAACAAGTGACGGCATTCACATACGAGGTTCGATGTGCGGAGTGTGTTACAAGTGCGCCACCGATCCAGCAGATATAATATACGTCTTATTACGAAGAGATGCAAAAAAAAAAAGACGTGATCTGTGCAAGTACGCGAATTATGCCGTCAAAAATAGGGTAGAGAGGTCGATGCTCGTGCAATCGAGATGTTGCACAGCTTGGATCAGGATCCGTGACGCGGAGCGACGAATAAACACATTTTTCTATATATATATATATATATATATATATATAGAATGTGCGCATGTACACGTAGATATAACATGTTGTTTTTTATGCAGAGTAGAATACAAACAGGCGTATGAATGTGTTGAATTGAGCACGTGTTAAACTATTTATGGGAATCTTCACATTGCCATGCTACTTTATGTGGAGGACATCAAGAGAGAAGAGAGAGGAAGAGTGAAAAGAGATCTCGTCCGGATGGCGCCTGTCCAGCATATCTACATGTGCACACTAAGAGGATTAAAAAAAAAAAAAAGAAAAGATATGCGACTTCATGTATCTGCGTGCGTTAATTCGAGTCGAACTGCATTGGCATGGTCGAGAGGAATGCGAAGAAGTAATTTTGCAGCTCCCAAAGGCAATCTTCAACGGCAAAAAGAAGTATATAATACATACACATATATCCATTGAATAAAAGACAAAGTTGTTTGTCACACCCTTTTTTATTGTTCGCTCACGTCTCGCAGTAATCACTATTGATGAAAATTCATGGAGATTTTTTGCATTATCGAGACAATAGTGGAAAAATTGAATTTTTTTTCAATAATTGAATCGTTCAATTATAGAACGATCGCAATTTCTCATCCCCAATGAGTGTGACATTCCCGTTATTGGCTTATTTTTTTCTTCCAAAGTACTTAAACTCCGGTTACGAAATTTGCCGTAAAATTTTTCAACGGTCCGCCAAATATTTAGAGCACCTCATCGTAACGCTGCGTTAACTTTCCTCATTGACGTGCAAACTCCGCTTTACGGATAAATTATAATGAGATTTTTCCAGCCGGAAGAGTCGGCGCCTGCTCGCGAGAGCGTCAGAATTTTTAACTGCGATTGTTTTGCCACACTGTCTTATCGCGGTCGGCAGAGAAAGAGATAGTTCTCTCGCGCGTTTGTTAAAGAGAGCATATAATGAAGCTGCGGGATGAGCGACGTAGCGCCTGTGTGATGAATCACAGATGTTATAATGCATTTAAGCTCCGTAGAATATTTTTCACCCGCTCGTTTTGTGCAAGGCTACTCCGTGGCTACCGTATACTTTGCCACTTCTCGTCTTCGATGCTCAGTGTATAGCGGACAATAAATGACTTTGCTAATAATAGAGGCTGTGAGATATTAAACGCAATTTTGTTTTTATCAAGAGGCGCGACAGCGCCACGACTCCAAGCTTATAATTAATCGAGTACATATTTATAATGCAATGCCGAAGTCTTATTGTGATCGTTGAAATTTTACTTTCGCCACGGTGGGATATATAACAAATGATGACCGATAAATATTTCAACCGAGCTATGCGCAGGAAGTTCCTTTTTTTTTTTTTAATCGTGAACTGACAAAGTTATAAAGTATATGAAATACAGTATTATTGGCGCCATTAACATCATCAATCGTCTGTCAACGCTTCAGCCTCGAAAAATGTGATAAAGTAACCGTTTGATTTCTTCGTATTTTTTTAATCATCGAATGAAATCAGAAGCTTATTTTTTTTTTCAACGTATACGTTAAAATCACTTGAATTATTCATGAAATCACTGCAATCATGTCAAATCGACCTCACACTCTGAAATCACTTGTACACCGCACTCGTTAGTGAATAGCCCCTCGATCGCGAGGCTGTGTGCATGCTTTATCACATTCAGTCCGATCGAAAACTAAATAGTCCTCTCGGAACATATCTCCAAGTTTTTTAAAATCACTTTTTCATCCTCATGTGACGAATCAATTGTACAGAGTACATCGGTAGTATAGCAGAAAAAAAACTCGCAAGAACAAAGAGGGAGGATCTATAAATACATATATGAGGAAGGATCCAATTCTATACTAACTTATTTCTCGCCCTTATTTTACTCACATCCAGACGCCAATAATCATTTCAATTTGTATATGGGCTTTAGTTTAAAATTGACTTCGTGACGGTTTGGTCGTGAGAGTAAAAAAACGCGCGTGACTTGCGGCGATTCTTATACTCGTACCGTTAACGAATACGATTTCCATTCATGAAGCGATACCGATTCTCATTTTTTACCGATGTCACTTTTTCCTGTAACGATCACGATCGAGCGGGGAGTGCACTAGCCCACGCATTAAACGTCTTTGACGCAAAGTATTAAGTCGTAACATGATTACAGTTCACCGAACTGTAATCGAAATAGTTCTCCGAACTATATTTCGAGATTTATATTCGATGGATGTAACCAAATCCGTATCCGCGTACGGTATGCGTCTAAAATCGACAAAGTTCTGATTAAAATTTCGTAAAGCTCGTCTTGCAGTAACAATAACAATTCAGAATAATAATAGCTTTGAATTATTGATAATTGAAGTGAATATCAATATTTTCTAGTAATAATTACTTCAAATCGTATTGTTGTGTTGAAAAATTATTTTGAAAAATTGTTCATTCGAACAAGCAGTGTCTCTTTAATCTAACACGCACTCACATCTATTTTGTCCGCGGTGTCAATTATGTTTCTCTTTTACTCCGAATATTTCTCGAAGATTTCGAATATAATGTGGCTGAACAGTGCAATCTCTTTTCGGGCACTATACACAGATGCAAAGATAATGTTAAAGTTCGCGGGAAACGTGGTTCGATGTATGTTGAAATGAATGCATATTTTAGATATACGTGGGTGGAACAAAATGATCGATCATACAGGATCGAATATAAATTAATTCAGATAAATTAACGAACGTAATATTGAATTTTACAAAACCGTATATGCATGTGTGCAGCTCACGTACCAAATTTATTGTAACCATACGCGTGGGAGTCTGTCTAATAATTTCAAATAAACAAGGATCGTGTGATACGTTGTGTACACTTGTTATCCAGAGAGTGAATTGAGATAACGTGGAATATAATAATTCGAATTCACCCAAGGATTTGCAACAGCGATATAAATATATATACGTAAGTGTATTTGGACATATGGATTCTTGATCGCACTTTCACGACATTGATAAATTACCGTGCTCGATGGAGACTACAACCTGAGAACGAAAATTTATGCTAATAGCAAAGTGTAGGAGGAATTACAACAAGGACGCTTTCGTCTTGACTAATAAGCTCATAAGTAAGCGGAAGTTGTTTAAAAAATTATTTTTATATGTATGTATATTATATCTGTGTATACATATGTCACGTGTGTCAATAGGATCTAAAAAAAAGTTTTATTGAAAGGCTACAGTAAATTTTTCAAAGGACTGGATTAATTCCTTCTGTGAGCTTCTCACACACCTGTGTACGTTTCAAATATACTCATCGAGTCTTTGAAGCCTTTTACCTTTGTATTTATCGCACATTCCCTCATAATGAAGTCTTATATACTCATACTCTTCTTTATTAATTCCCCCTCTGTCGTCCGATTTCCAGCACTTTCTGCTTCAAAACCTTCCTCGATATGCCCATATCCATTTACAGAAGCTTACATTACTCTTATATTAATACAGGCGCAAAAGCTTTCGAAAATGTACGAAAATTACCGCACTCTGTGACGCAATTGAGGCGAGTAGCTGAAAATTTCGTTACACAAAAGAGAGAATTTTGTTAACCGGTTGTACGCGGCTCTTGGCTCGCCAGTGCTTGTACAAGGGCCCGAGAATCCTTCACGTAAATCCGGCTTAATCGTTTTCACTTCGAGCAGTGTGCGCTATGTATAAAATGTACACATGTATGTGCAGCGGGATAAATACTATAATACACCGTAGTACGGTAGCTCGTCAAAGGTACGTAGAGAGGCCATTATTACTTTGCATTGCCAAGGGCAACGTCGGTTTATCGAGCGACTCCTTTGCCAAGTACCCAACTCGACTCGCACATCTCTCTCTTCTACTCGTTTGTTCCTTTGCACATAGCTCGTGCTCGTTCTCGTTTTGGGTATTCTTTCTCTCTCTCTCTCTCTCTCTCTCTCTCTCTCTCTCTCTCTCTCTCTCTCTCTCTCTCTCTCTCTCTCTGCCTCTCTCTCTCTTTCTCTGTTCACGTTTCGAGTCTTGGGGTGGTTAAAACGCCCGCATCATCATCGTTGCCGTTCGTTGCCCTGTCATTTTTCCACGTTCACCCGAACTCCTGAATATCCGTGTGCAGCCACTCGCAAAACAATCAGGAGTATGAAGACTCTCGCGATTCATAAGACGCGGACGTTAATCTTTCTTTGCACCCTGGCTGTGCTCTTTTGATTCACAATTAATGATTACGAGAGCATGTGCAACGATACAAAAAGGTGATGACCATTCTTTAATGAAACAAAATCGTATACCAATATCGACGACATCGATGTATGAAAAATAATTGGTATTAAGCAGGCCAATGTTTGCGTACAAGAACGTGGACTCAATTTATTTTTTCTGTACACTCACTGAATCATGATATAGTTTTTTTTTTAATTAAAATTTTCCTCAAGTTTTCACATAACAATGACATTTTTTTCGGCAAAAATTATGACGAAACATCGAATTATTATGTACCGCATGATAAAATATACACGGCCCTAGCGGTCATATGCAGCGAATTTTTGATTGAGTCTGTCCAGAAATGGCTGTTACACATGGAGCGTGCATATTCACAATCAGATACATTCACACCATAGAATATGCAGCTTAATGATCGTCGTTCGTAAACGAAACGGTTAATAATATTGTTCTTTATTCCTAACATGTGAATAGTCTTCTCCCGTCCACAATTTTTTTTAAATCAAAATTTGGTTATGCGTTTAGTTGTAATATTAAAAAAAAACCGTGCTAGTATCAGGGTACAGCAATGCTTGCTATATGCTCTACACGTAATTGTTGCTAACTTTGACATTGAATATCTCGAGTTGGGAACGGTCAATCTGCTTTAAATTTCACAAGAAGTTGGGTACTATTAGCATTATCTTCGTCCACTATAAATTTCAAAAAATTCTCATTACAAACGCATTTTCACGAGGACTACCTTAAAATTAAGATTTCATGTTCAAGATTCTCAAATTTCAATCTTTCCGTTCGATTTTTTTGAAACAGACAATTGTTTGTTCTTCCCTGTATGTAGTCGAACGTAGTACACAACACATACACGCGCACACACGATTTACTTGATCCATGCTGATCCGCTCTACAATGAGGGCGAAAGGGGCAGAGAGATATAGAGAGGAGAGGAGGATCAGAGAAGGGTGTAGAGAGGAGAGTGATTGCTTGCTGGAGGAAAGTAAAGTTCGATGTGACTCACGAGTTAACCGTACATGGCGCAGTATTTTCCTTGTTGTCTCGAATCTCGGGCTGGCATTACGAGTGGAAGAGAAAACGAGAAGAGAGAAAGAGAGAGAGAGAGAGAGTGAGAGAGAGATCCTCGTGTCTAATGTACAATAAACGTGCGTATGTGTATATAGATATCCCCCAAGTTTCGAGGAGTCGGCGAGATCACGGAGCGAGAGAGCAAGGAGTGAGGAAGATTCATTTCCTCTATCCGTCTGGATGACTGTGTGTGCCTATTTCTATTGCACCATTGGGATTTCTCTGATCTCATCCTTGAGGTGAAACGTCTTACCAAAGTATCTGGGCTCTTGACTCCAGTTGTAATAGATACAGATGCAACAGAGAGAGAGAGCTTGCGTTTCATTCAGAGCTCTCTGGCTCAAACAACGTGAATATAAATATTTTTTTTTATGCGACAGCGAACCTTATAGATTGTGTACTGACATTTCTATGTACTCGCAACTATACCGTGCGATGTAAATTACTTTTACATGGTAGAAAACACACATTTTTTTCTTAATGCGATAAAGATTCGAGTAGCTCATCTCTCAAGCCCAATGGGAAAGCACTTGGAAAGTGTCATACATAAAAGCCCATACGATGAGTCTGGATGTGGACAGATGAGAATCTTCTGATCATGCAATCTGTCGGTATACTAAATGTACAGTGTATTCGACTATACTCATGGATACCTCGATCATTTCTTTTCATCAGCTTTAAAATAATTATTAATAATTATTTATTATCGAAACTAGATACTTGCAGCGACAATATAAATCTTATTTAATTCAAACAAATAAGGATTTTAATTGAAAAAAAAGCATGTTACATCGATACTCTTTCTTTGTAATTTTTTTCTCAACGCGACACATAAGGCGAATGAAGTAAGGAGTTCACGAGTGGAAGATATAACGCCCGAGAAGTGAGAGACACACACACACACACACACACACATACACACTTTCACGTAAATGGATATAGAAAAGAAAAGAAACGTCTATTGCATGCAGTATCATTCCCTATATATAGTTATACAGAAAAAAAACGGCATACGAGAGAGAAGACGAGGATCGATCGAATCGGGGCGTTGCTGCGGTTAGAATGTATAGAGAGAGCAACGCGAAAGAGGGTGCAAAGGGTGCAATCCCTTGCTCTACCGGAAACCCATGCATATATGTAGCTATATATATATATATGTCGATCTTAGAACGTGCCCAGCTGCTCGGCCAGCATCTTTCCTCCCGCGCCATCATATCCTCGAGAATTACGATGCCAAAAGAGAAAAACCGATATAACCCCCGCCTGGCAGGACGACGATATGCAACGACTCGTAAAGACTTTTTCTTTCATGCCACATATATATACAGCCCTTAGTAATTATCGACATTGAAGATCTGTCGGAAAATCGTCGCATAAAAAAATGACAATTTTTACGCAAAGTTCGGCCATACACCACGACAAGCTTCGACTCGCAAATTTCCTCATCCGTATTATCTCTTTTATCGAAGAATTTTTTTTTGCGTTGGGGGCCCCGTCGTAGCTATATACAAACGATTTTATAAAAAATATCTGCAAAATTCTCATTGAACAAATATGTAAAATTTTCCAACGGAGGATATTACAGCATCTTTGCATACAGTCATTTCTAATAATTTTTATTTAATATTTGGGATAATTTTGATTTTTCGAAAAATTAGAACATCCGTCAGCACAAGTTGCCGCGAAGTTTAAGATAAAAAAGTCACTCGTGACTTTCTTCAAGTTTTTTTTGGAACAGATGTTGCATTTCTTCTCCAAAAAGAGTTCTGTACAATAGCGCTATATTTTCATTCAATATTTCACATTAGGAAAAAAATCTGTACACGTAATGAATTTCAATGGTACCGATGAAACTGATACAAATGTGTTCTCATAAATATAAGGTATGGCCCACTGGGATTAAATCGTGAATCTGTTATCGATATCGGCTCACCGTATCCATACAGAAGGAATAATCTACTGCATACAAGAAATATCCGTATACACAAATATTGTATCGCCGGCTGCAACGCGGAGCATTTAATACCTTCGAGTTGCCGGGTTTTCCTATCGAATATAACCTAGCCATATAAATGTCCATACCGAGAATATATCCGATCCCATTCGTGAATGAAATATTCATGAGAATGTGGTGCGACCCAAGCTCGTACGCGCGTGGAAAGAAATACGAAAATGAAAAATCGTATATAATACAATTTTTTGTTTTTTTTTTAATATAGTTTTTTGTATGCATCGAAGGGTTGGTGGATATTCAGACAGCTCGAACTTGGTAGACCTGAGGTAAATTTTGTATGTGCGCACACGTACTTTGTACATTTTGTAAAGAAATTGGCATGATGGTTCTGTTGATACTCAACTAACCGACCGTTTTGCTACTCAACAGAAAAATGCAATTTGATAAATCGAATAAATTTTTTTCTTCTATTTATTACGAGAGCTCTGGAGGATTTTATAACGTGTATCGCACCCGTATTGCTACAAATAATTCTGGGTGAAATGAACGGTTATTGTTGTTACACAACCTCGACGTGGCGAGAAGGAATTGAAATTTCTAATAGTGTAAAATGTGAACGATATCACGGAAAGTGCAGCATTGAGATTATTAGCCCGAGGAAAAGATTTATATGCAAAAATTGTATAAATATGTGCCACAGAGTTTTTTTGAACTCGGTACAATCTCATAATCAACCGAAAGTCGAAAGGCCTATTATGGGCATCTCGTTATTGCACATCGAATCACATCCGGCTTAAGCCAATTCAAAACTCAAATTGTGCCCCCCCCCCCACCCCTCGACACGCAAGGGGCCTATTCCGTTGATTTTTTTAAGTCGCTAAATTTACCATCGCAAATTTATATCGTTATCTTTCACGCGAACGGGGATCTTTTCCGTGCAAAACGGGCAATATTCGCGCGGTGCGTATATACGCGCTTGAAAAATCAATACCTTGATGGCATCACCCTGAACGAAATGGAATTTCTTCGAACGAAAATATGCCAAAATTAAAATCGTGATTCAAATTTATATCAACTCTCCGATACATATTTTTTTGCAAAAAATTAATTTCGCTTAGTTTATGCTAGCGCGTGTGTGGATCTCGAACCCGAGAGAAAAGCACTCGATGACTCTCAGTGATCAATAACGGGGCGCAATCCTCGAATTCCGTCATACACGCCGTTGCATCGCAATTTTTCTTCACCCTAATGCCTCCTCGAGCTTATGTGCATATGGCACACTCGCACGCGAGCTTTTACTATATTTATACAGCGCGATGGTCGGGGCGATACACACGTGGATAAAATGCGTATGCGTGAAACAACGTGTGTTTCCCGCATGAATTTGATACGAGGGAGATTCGAAAATAAATGTTTAATATGCAACACGAGTACGCGTGTGTCTTCCCCAATGAAATTTCACGAGGCAATTGTGAAGGAGCGTTTTTTTTTTTTCTGTATGTGGTGGAATATATGTGTATATAACAGATCTGAATTTGGGCTCATACATTCGCCCGCGTTCACATTTTGTTCTGACACTTTTTTAAACAAGGATTATAAGTCATAAGTTGAAGTGTTTTCGATTATATCATTTTTGCATAAAAAACAATCAAGCATTGCATAATAATTCGTGCAATCGAGGGAATAAAAGTTGGAATAAAATCATGAAAATCTCGAATATGCATAAAGTCACCTTGCTCGAGAGTAATTTTTTCGATTTCGATCGGAATAAAAAGATAAACCGAGAAATCGATTGTTTAAAATGATTCTTTTAAGGATGTATCGGGGACGTATCTTCCCAACCAAAAGTGACTTTCGTCGGCAATATTGCATACTTCATGATAAGATAAAAATCGGAAAAAAAAATCGGATAAAAATTTTTTAATCAATGTTTTGTTTAAACAATTTATTGATAACTTTTTCGTATTATTATTATTCAAAATTAATCTTCTTATCGTATTTATTGTGGTCGAATTTTTTCCGATTTTTATCTTATCATAAAGTATGCAATATTGTCGACGAAAGTCACTTTTGGTTGGGGAATGTACGTCCGATACATCCTTAATACGTCCTGTTTCGAAGTTCATGAGAGTAAGGCATCGTTCGATCTGGCACGAATAAAAATTATTTCAATTTAGTCACTTTGCGTTGAGACGCTGCCGCGTCATTTGATATTATACGTGAACATAAATATATTCACGGTAAGAGGACACTAGCGAGCCTCTCGCGCCTCTGCGCGTAACGCGCTGTGTCACCGTCTTTCTCGTCTGTTGCATACTCCCTGTATCCACTTGTTCGCGGTAAGTGCATGCACGCGCTTTCGCACAACGGAAAGGCGTCTATGGTTTACATTTTTCATTGGTGTCTCGTTGAAATTAGCAGCTAATTGTGTGTTCTTCGCTACACAAAGAAATTTTACTACAATCCGCATCTAACGATTTAAATACCTCCATATTCGGGATATCGTAAATTGATACTTTGGACGTGCATCATGATATTACGAAAATGCTTACCTAGAGATCGTGCTTGTACGCTTTCTCAGGGTTGTGAAAATTATGATTTTGATTCGTCGTAAAATTCATGAAAGCGGTTTTTAACCGTTGAGAGTATATTACATGAAGGGGTCTTACCACGGTCGTATAAACGTTATTGAGCTCTTATACAGTGTGTGCTACGCACTATACGAAGAGAGAGAGAGAGAGAGAGAGAGAGAGAGAGAGAGAGAGAGAGAGAGAGAGAGGTCTCCTCTCTTACTTGGCAGCGTTAGGCTCGTTGCATTATTAATCTAGCGAATCGATATCTCGGTCTATGCGGCTATCCGTCCTAACGCACAAAATCGCGTGTATTATATATATACACGACTTTGTCAGCTGAGGGTTGGTAATAAGGACCCTTAATCTCGTTGTCGTGAAAAATCCAAAGATGTTGCCAAATATCTCCTTAAAATATTGACTTTCATCAAAATTACATTATGATGAAATAATTATGAATAATTATCATGAAACCTTGAAAATTATTTATCGAATAATTATCGCACATAAAACAATATCGTTATTTTTTTTTCGAACAATTGCTCATAACTTTTTTCATTACATATCATCGTTAACATATCTCGAATGCCCTTACACTCGGATGGTAACTATTTAGAATTTTACGATTAAACACGAAACGATTTTTGGCCCATAGAATTTTTCACAGCCATATATAATGTCCGAGCGGTGCCGAGTGAAAAAAAATCTTTCAATTTATTAAACTTTCAGGAAAAAGTAACGCCCTCAGGAGTTGAACAATATGAATTGACAATTTTCGGTCAATTTCATCGAGAAAAAATACATCAATACTAAAATCATGGCTCATGTTTGTACCAACCGAAAATAAAATTGTGATCCATATTTGCACCAACTTCTCTCTATTTAGACTAGTAGATTGTCAACAGCAGAATGACCGCGAATTTTATATATTGATAAGTATGTTTTCTCGTATTGCAATATTATAGTCGATCACGTTCTCGTCGAGGTTGCTTCGCTCGAGTTTCGTCGAGAGTATCACAGCTCTCGTTGATTTTCTTTCTCGCATCTCTCATATCGCGCGGTGCAACTTCGTTTCTCTCTTTTTCTCGCAAGCTTGTACCGCTAAATCGATTCGTCTCGTCCGCTATAGAGGAATTCTTTCTCGGCTCGATACTCTCGCTCGGTTTTGCGCCAACTTTCAATGGCATATCGCACCATTGTTTGCAAAATTCTCCGCGCGTGTCTCTCATTCTCTCGCGATAGAGCATCCCCCGCGGCGTCCAACGGTAATTTCATAGAAAATCTTATTCCCTTCACGTCTCTCTCTCTCTCTCTCTCTTCACTCAATCTCCGTTCCTGCAGCTAGTTCGAGAGAAGCTCGAGTAAGAATACGTTATTTCTCATAAACTCAATCGTCGATATAGAATAATTATCATGGGAATTAAAAAAAATTAAAATATTCAAAGGACATATCAAAATGAAACAATAAAGTGTGCCTTTCTGTTACAAAGATCGATAAATATTATGTAGTGAGAATGCGAATTTCTCGCTGACACGAGAAAAATAGAAGAATGATCGCTATCCAACGCTTATTGTGTTACATCCGCGACAGAACATCTTCGGAATCCCAATGTCCGTCGTGTATACCCTGTATAGATGGATACGGCATAGCGCTAGTGAGAAAGAGAATTACGTCAGGATAATTGCCGGATCGACATGTACGAGTTAGCGACGAGACGCGCGACTATATGGGTAATGCGCGGATCGTTAGTAATTTTATTGGCGCCGATCGCGGATGCCCGAGGTCGATCACGAACATATACTCGTGTATATATATATATATATATATATATATATGGGGCATTCCATCTCAAGTGTAAGAACTCGTCACCCTGACCCTCTCGGATTTGTTTCATTATTTTTCCTATGATTACATTGAGTCTAAAGGGTACCTTAACATTTTTTTAGATTTTTCAAAATAGCCGTTTTTGAAAAAAAAAATTTTTTTGCTACACAAAAAACACCTTTTTTTTTAAAAATATGAAAAAAATCCCAATTAAATCCGTCATTATGTGTAGAACATTTTGAGCAATCACCCAGAGTGGGGAGATTTTTTTTCTCTGTGTTTTACACGCTTTTAACGTCGAAAAAATTCCGAAAATAAAAAAAAAAATCTTACCACTCTGGGTGATTGCTCACAATGTTCTACATATTATCACAGATTTTTGGGAATTTTTTCATATTTTTTAAAAAAGGTGTTTTTCAGCAAAAGAATTTTTTTTTTTTTCAAAAACTGCTATTTGAAAAAATCCAAAAAAGTATGAAGGTACCCTTTGGACTCAACGTAATCATAGAAAAAATAATGAAACAAATCCGAAAGGGTCAGGGTCACGGGTTCATACACTTGGGATGGGATGCCCCATACATATATTTGCATTGCGATTCATCGTTGCGATTGATCGAGGAAGGAATTCAAATGATATACATTTAATATATGTATAACGGATGGCCAATGCTTAGATAAATTCAGAGTTGAAAAAAAAATTTGAAATAATTAACAATGATGATTATCGATCATTTCTTACACGCAGCAAGTCGAAAATGAGAGTAAAAGAAGAACGAAAAATTGGATCGAATGACAGAGAAGGATTAAAAAAAAAAAAAGAAAAACAGAGGCATGACAATCATTGGACTAGAAACATTATTTGAAATAATTTTTCAAAAAAATAATTATCGTTGAAAAAATTATTATTCAAAACTTGGGCACTAAAAAAAAAAAAATCGGTATTTATGAATTTGTTTCTATTTTACGTAATTTGATGATACTATTCGTTACTTGTAATGTTTTGTCACGAGGTAATTTTTAATGAACTTTTTTTAAAGTTTAATTAGGCCGTTAACCATATATCTGGTTGAAAAAGCACGCGAGAACTGGTCATACTTACTTTATGCATCGAGAATTACTCGAAAGCGGCGTAACGTTAGTTACAAATCTTCTTATCGCGTGCCGAGTCCATATACGACGTTGTAAAACTCGCGAGAATGACCGAAACAACGTTGAATGACACGATAAAAGGGTCGACAAAAGATTATACGTATGTATTACAAAAGGGATATGGTGAAGAGCGGAGACACACTGCATGTGTGTACTCTAGTTCATGGGTAATCCGATAGGTGTAATAAAATATACGCGATGGATATGCACGTTCGTGTAGAGAATTCGCCAAAAGTGGCAACGAGAACGAGAGTTCTTCATATGTAACATTTGTATTGTCGAATGATTAAGAAAAAAAAAAGCAAAACACTACCGGAAAAATCGTTTCAGCGATGCGTGTTTCGTATATAGCTGAGAAAAACACGAACGATTTTACCCGACCGGAAATAAGACCGGTGAACAGAATACGCAAAGTTGGCATAATTTTCCATCGCCGATAAGAAAATCACAAAGCTGGAATCTTGCAGTCGTGTCAATACTAAAACGACAATGCCGATATCTCGCAATGACGTATGCGCAATATGTACCACGTCTAAGATGAGAGAAGATAAATCGAGAAGATATACGATCCACGTGATATATTTGAGATGTAAATTATTGTACCACAACGCAGGAAAACGATTTAAGTCTTTTGCAACCGTTACTTGACCACTGCTATACAACCGCATTAGCGCCATTCTCTCTATCGGGGTCGATAGTATGTAACAAATTTCTGCATCTATTCAAACAGGTACTATAGCAAAGTGGTACGGTCATGGTCAATGGATCTTGTCGTAGGTGAGCGATGGTCAATAGCGATATTGATTATGTTCAATCGACTATTGTCACCTTGAAATTTAGATACAAACGTAAAATGATATTATTTTTGTCCCGCAGTCTCCCCTACAAACACACACACACACAAACGCACACACGTGTATATCTCGCGGGTAATTCATACGCTAGTAATGTTAATAAAGGGCTTAGAAGCAAACACAATTCAACTTTATGAATCCTGGACAGCTTTAGCTGCATTTGTACGCGTCAACTGTCTGCTAGAATTATTTAGATGATTCATGTACAAGTAAGCAAACAATTTTGGCTGATTTTATGAAACATAAATTTGTAAGTTTATAAATTTGAGACTTTTATGGATACACATTCATTATTTTTCGAATAAAATAATAATTTAATAATTACAGAATGTATTTTATATAACAATATAACATATTGATATGTTCTCATCAGTTTTAATCATTCACCATTGACAAAGGATACAATTAAATATTTTAATTAATTTTGAGAGTTTAATTTTTTTGTATAGATTTAAATTTGAATGACGAATACTCGAATAGAAACGAGCAGAGTGTATCGTAAAAAATAATTGTAAAATTCAATTAAACTTGAGGAAATTAATTCACGAATTCAAAATTAATCAAATACGTGAATTCTACAATGATTGTGTACGAAAAGGTGTATTAAAAATACCGTTTTTGAAATCGAACTTACGACACTTGTATACACTAATCCCACTGATCCTATCAAACTTCTAGCCCATCGTTTGTTACAGTTTTTCACGAAATTTCTTATTTCGTGAAAAAAAAAGTATCCTGGTAAAATAATATGAAATTATTTTACTGTTTCGTTAATTTCATATCCCCGACGAAATTTTTCGAGCAAGAGCGAGGAGATCTAGTGAACCGGAGATGTCTGAGTTACGCGATGACTAATAAGATCCGACTACGAGAGAGCAAAGTGCGTCAGAATCCGTCGTACGCTCGCATCTCTTTTTGCACCCATATTATACACATATATATAATCGCATATAACGAGAATCACATGCCCGCGTAGTTGTCTTGCACGATGCACTTGTTGTAGTTGCGGATAATATACTAGATATGCTGCATACGGAGTACTCATTCTGACGATTCCCTGGAATCTTTATATATGCTCGCGAGACATTCAGAAAAATGGGATTTCGATTAAACGATATATCATCGTTAGACCCCGACTTGCGTGCTCCTCCCGCAAAAACAAGCCCTATAAGAGCTGATTATTGGCACCGTTAAACGGTCTAGCTCTAAGACACGTGGTCCGCTTGTGATGAAAAAGATGTTCACAGATTGCATTGAATAGAACAAATTTTTAAATTATATACGTGTGAGTAGACACGAGTATAGAAAAGGCAGATTATATGAAACACATGTATAACACGATCTTTTCATTTTTTTCCATATCATCGCCGATGTTTCATCGGTGAATGAACAGCGCAGGAATCACATCACTTTTAAGACAATTTATTATCCACTGCCCTCAATTCTGATTTAAAACACTTTGTTCGTAATTTTCCATCCCCGAATCGTAAATAAAACCATAATTGGAATTTAACCAGGTATATTAAAAGTCACTTATCAAATTTTGGTAGTTGTACAAGGTACTTTATAAACTTCGTTTCTCGATACGTTCGATACTCACAAAAGTGTCTTGAAGACACGAGAGAAAGATCAGCAGTGTCAACCGGGGATTTCGTAATACCTGCTACGATATATCGTAAAACGCGGAACGATCACACCCCTACGAGTTACTCGATCGCACGAGAGTATGAGAAATCTTCTGCATTGACTTTTATATATAATATACTTATATATATATACACGCGGGGAGGGATTGGAAGTCCCAACTTTCTCCCCGCCGAAAACTTTTCAAGATACTTATATACGTACGTCTCAAGACGAAAACTCAAAGCTACGCTATGCATACTGTATCTAATGCAGAAGTCGTTTTACCGAACTTGGATCAAAAACGTCGACGCCTCAGATCTGTCTGTAACTTTGAGAGTTGTTAGCATCCCTTATGGAGAGATTACATCATATTTTCAGATTTATTTTCTAGGCCTCGTTTTACACTTGACACGCTGAATATTGACTTTTCAAAAATACTGGAATTTACCCGCCATATGTAAAAAGAAAAGGTTCTCCTTTTAGACAAGTGTCAAATCTGGAATTAAGTCTAAAGTTTTCAATATTATCGTTGCAACCTTAGTAGACGTGCAGTTTTTTTTTTACAGATTCTTATGTCACTTGAGACTCAATAATGTCTTTTTACAAAAAATTTTGAAAATATGAATAATTTACAAAAGTCCTGTGACAGTGCTATTTTTTTTGTAATTTTATAAAAATGTCGAAGGTGTCAAAGCAGTTGTCGAATTTTGAAGTCTTCCAACTGTTACTTTTTTCAAGCTAAATGCAATTTATTATGCGTTGGATTCATCGTGAAGCCGACTAAACTTTAGTTTCGTAGAAAGTATAGCAAATTGATGACGAACTTCACCGGTTATTACGGCTCTTATAGCATCAACAAACCTGATAACATTAACAGCCCTCTTAAAATTATTCCTCTAAATTATTTTCATTATATTTTACCATTCTACTTAAAATCACACATATTATTTAAGAATGTTTCAAAACAAATTTGCATCTCGAAAAACACCTCGGGATAGGGAATCTCTCGCAATTGACTCTAAAGCGAAGTGCCAAATGACGATAAGTATGAATGTCAAACGCGGCATCTTCTAGCCTCTTCTACGCCATCTTCTACCCAAAATTCTCCTTTCGCGAGCTGTTATTTAACGTCAAAATCTCTGCTTTAAAAGATAAACATTGAAAAAAGAACAAAAGTTGAAAATAAAATGCCCTGTTATACCCATACACGTATTGAAAAGTGTAAGGATGACATGAATAAAAGTTTTTCGAGGAAGATCCTTCGGCTTCCTCGTGCTCATGGCAGCGAGAGCGCATACTTGGAAAGTTGACGTTAGGCCATAAGCGCGAGTGAAAAATTTCCCGAGTGATCATATATAATACCGCGTGTCCTCGAATGGGGAAGTTGGTTAGCACTCGCGTCCTCGCGTCAGAGGAAGGCAATTTTGCCGCGGGACAAAACCGCGTCGCCGCGCTATAAATTAACCGGCAATGTGCGAAGCAAACACATAAATTCTTCGCACTCGTCGCCTTTGAAAATTCAATTCAAATATCGCTCGTTTCGCGAGACTTTCATGGCCCGAAAACTTATATATGAACACAACAATGCAGAGAATAATATTGAGAAATAAATGCAAAAATTGTGAAAATCATTTTTTTTTTTTCAAACGCCAATCATTAATCAGACTCCAGGTTATTCTGAACCACTGCCCAATCAACGATTGATTATCTCGCCGTTTAATGATAAATAATCATCATTGATAAAGTTTATAAAGACGCACTGGCATTCTAATAATAAACAATTAATATATATTTTCGTGTGTACCGATTTCATTTTTAAAGATCAATGCATTCGTGCGAAGAGTAAATTGAACGTGCAGAAAAAGATATGCAGTTATTTGTTTTTTTTGTTCAAAGCTTCGCTTGGCAGAGAATAATTTATGAACTTTGTGCACGGGACATCGGCAATCCGAACATTGAAAACGATTAATGTGATATCGAAAGCCTGATCGTATTCTGAGGAAAGTGATATAGAGATGCTCCGATCAATTTCCTCTTCGAATTTAACCGTAATTTCCGTTTGCCCTTCCTACGCCCCCCCCCCCTTCCGCGGGTATCCGATAGAGTCATCGAGAACACGACCCTCTCTACCTTCAACTCCGCTCGTTTCCGAGCTCTGGCTGGCTCGATATTATCAGATCTTGATTTTTATTGATGAAGTTGCGAATACCGTCTCTGTGGTATTTGCTTTACGAACGTGCATTAATATCGAATACTCGTTTGATTGCCAATTACGACGTAATTAAATAAATCAACCAAATCTGTCAGTAATCGTCCTATATTTGCCGTGAATATCACAGGTCCCGCTAAAGCCGTATGGAACGTTTGAGCATGAGTGTGGATCGATCTCATCGCGAGAATAAAAATCCTAGAACGTATAGTGTGCTCTTGTTGGCGTAACCCAAGTAGTTGGAGTCATTAAGCCCAAGAGCAGTTTCAGGCACGGAACTACGGTGTGGATGAGGAGAACAAGGCACGGTTGTCGAATATTCTCGTACTATACGTGTATACATACAAAAATATCTGAGTACATTCTTCTCTTGTATTCCACATGCCAGACTCACCTGATGCGGTGTATCTCATCAGGGGGTGCCGTCACCGCTCTTCACCGACCTGCCACTCGACACCAGACTCACCTGGGTCGACAGGTTTCGTGCTCATTCGTTCCTACCACCACATACTAACTCGTACCAGTATACTTGCCTGCTTCATGCATCGCTCGTGCTGCACTTAAAGTCATCCACTAATGCAACCCGCGCTGCTCCCATCCCTGTTTACACTATACGGTATACACGAGTGGTTGACGATGCGTACATCTATTTTGTCGCTCTCGTAAATGCGCGCTCCGTTCATCGTTGCATGACTTTAATTATTCGCTCGGGCGAGTCCGTCAAACTCGGGCAGGTTCATTAACGCGAACTTGACTCTCCGCTTACGCTTGCACATAGTTTTCATATATATATATGCGTACGTATTAAATTATTTCGAAACTTTATGAGACAATAATGGCTCCGAATAGACATTGGCTCGAACTATCGTCAATCATACAAAAAAAAAGGTATTAAAAAAAAAATTCAAACGATCATTCGTAATAAAGCAACAATGTATACAATAAAGCAAACAATGTTTTTCGTATAACCATTTTTAACCTTTACTGTGCACACGGGGTCATTATTGTGACCCTAAAATTTTATGCTATCGAGCGTGGCGTAAGCGGAAAAGGACAACTTCAAGCACGTTTTCCGATAACTTAACATTTTCTTTTTAACTCTGCTGCCTCAAAGTTCGATAAATTTGCTACGAAAAACATCTGAAACATTTTTCCAAAAAGTTCTTAGTTGCCGTGATATTCGAGGCCAAAAATCGCTTGGGGTCAAATTGACCCCATGGGCACTTTACGGAGGTGTGCGCACTAAGGATTAACGTGTGTGCGTATGTTTACTTTTTAAATACGGACGGAAATCATTCTCGACTTATGTATTCATGTGAACACGTATACTGGACCGCCCTACCGTGAGATCTAATGACATTATGTTTTTTTTTTAAATCTCTGTTGCAGGCTGACGTCGAGAGGTAACAAAACGATATAGCTCGTGAACGGTGAGTGGCGAAAAGAGGGAAAAAAATTTCGAATTTATCGAAGTGCGCGAGTGAGTTTTTCAGAGAAGTGGAGGAACACGAACGAGCGTAAAAAATGAAGAGATTCGAGGATGATGGGGCTGACGACAGCGACAATGAGACAGATCCCGAGCAGCTTCTTAACGAGTGGCTCGGCGAGCTCGACAGTCTCACAGTGGTAAGTTCATTGATAT
Source organism: Rhorus exstirpatorius (assembly GCA_963564615.1). Lineage (NCBI taxonomy): Eukaryota > Metazoa > Arthropoda > Insecta > Hymenoptera > Ichneumonidae > Rhorus > Rhorus exstirpatorius. The sequence goes on along the minus strand of OY751317.1, from coordinate 39,466,938 downwards.
GGCAGACTCTAGCGAGAGTCTTGAAACTTTTTTTTTGTGCTTGTTCCATAGCGATTATTTGCTAAATCTGCGAATCTCGTTGCGCGCGCGAGTGTCAAAATAATTAACCCTCTTCGCTTCTAGCGTAGACATTGCGTCAGATTTACGTCAGATTGTAAAATTTTTCTTGCTCAAACGAGAATGTTTGACGAAAAAAATAAATGTAAAATTTTCATCAGGCGAAAATGTTTATTGCGAAAAAGAAAAAAAACACTACGAATTTTAGATTTTGCAACAAGAGCTGTTGCATATTAGAAGAAAAAATTGTTTTCATCTTGAGAAAAATGAATTAACGAACGAAGGGGTTAATGAGACTTAATTCACGTTTATATGAGTGTGTATATTGCGTCGGACTGAATATCATCTTGGAACATAAGACAAGAATCGTTGAAACAGTCAGTCCCAGATCACTGTGTCTGCATATATATACATTATATTCATCACGCCGATTATCATAAATAGAAGAACGTTTCGTCGAAAATCCAATCGATTAAACTGAGGACGACAATGATGATTTGAAGTAGACGCATGTATAGTATACATACAGTCAATCTCGCGTTTCTTTCGTTCGGCAATTGGTGTCAATTGATGAGCGCACTCGGTACGAATAATTCGCTAGTTCGTACACGCAGTTGTCTGAATGAAAAGGCGCGCCTGATGGTTGCACGATATATAGATTAGGCTGGTTAAAAAAAAAACACTTTTTCTTCAATATACCATTGTTAATTATGATTCTTGTACCTTTGGAACACAACAAAGCTCTACCCCAAATTTTTTTACTATTGCGATGTTTTTTTACCACTGCCCCATGGATGCGGAAAATGTGATTTCGAAAATTTCACAAGCGCAGAACTGAATATTTATATTACATGGATATATAATATGTCTTGTACGTATATTTAGCACAGGCATTTTGAATGAAAGATTCATTCAGACCAGAAAACTTATGATTCGCGACGATTGACGTGACCGAAAAGATCGCAATCTAAACTATACTCTCTCGCTCACGATCTCTGTCAATAATCCTGAGTATCCATACAAATTTCACTGCCCGAAAGTTACTGAATCGTTCGTGACACCTACGTACACCTAACCTATATCTGCCTACACTCTCGGGTGAATTGCCGGACCCGGTTATACCGGTAATTTCAATTGATACACAGAAATCGTTTTCTCACGAATGAAATGCATCTTGTGCAATCACGATTACATGCATAAGAAAATTTATAGACACTGAGCGCGATAAAATTGTGGCAAAATGTTATTTCAATAAAATGAAATCGTTGTATATTCAATGCATCGATACATTGAATTTCCCAATTGCTGGCGTTCATGGCCGTATCAGTCGAGTGAAAGTAATCTTTCTCATAAAATCGTACGAATTTGCCTTTACTTTCAATATTTTACCATCAGAAACAATGAGGGTAGATCTTCTACCGAAGGTGTCATGGTATCTGGATAAATTAGTTCTATTTATGTAGCAACGAAAGGATAAATTTGTATATTTGGACTGTCTCGTTTCACGTTTCGGGTCGCGGATTTTCAGGTTCGGCGCGGGGTTATAGTGAAAGAGCCCGTGCACTTGGACTTGGTACGCTCGCGCCCGCGGAGGTCGGTCAAGGCGGCTCTGCAGATCGATAACCTGGCAACGCGGAACGGATAAAGCTCCCGTCGCTGTTTCACGTTTCTATAGCCGTAGTACGTTTATATGTATACATAGATATGTACATATATATGCATATATATGTATCTGTACATACATATAGACACCAGTCGCACTGTTGCTACTGGTCGCTGACCTCTCTCCCGCAAGTTTCCGAGACTCTATTCGCGCTTCGCCACAATACTATAAGCTACACGCTATAGTATTCCGAATCTCATTGTGCATATATATCCGTAGTTGTTGTACAGTTATAAGCCTAAAACCTCGATTTCGGCATACTATAGACCCGTGTGCGATGAGCCATCTGTAACCAAAAATTGCCAAAATCGAGGTTGTCAGAACTGAGATTAATGGAATAGACATTGATGAGTTGGAGGTCGATGGCATCGATGTCGAAATAATGGCAGTTGATATAACTGTGACATTGGCAGGGTTCAGAATGACCTAACGGGCAGAATGGAGATCGATAGAATCAAAATTGGCTGAATACAGCGCTATTGTAGTTTGGCAGCATGATAATTGACAGCAGCGAGGCTGTCGATACAATCATTGACAGAATGAAGTTTTGCAAAATCGAAGAACAAGCTCACCTCGGTCGTTCACTTCCGGATATTCACGGAATTGAGATTGATGGTGTAGGCGTTGACAGAATGGCAATTGATCGGATAAAAATAAGCGGAATTGAGCTTGTTGGAATGACAATTGGTAGATTATAGATTGCCGCACCCTTGCAGCACAGGTTGAGATAATAATTGGCAGTGTTTAGGTTGACGGAATTGAAATTCACGGAATGAAAGCGTGACAAAATCGATATTGGAACGCTAAAGTTTGGATAAATGAAAATTGACAGAATGAAAGGATTAGTTATTTATGCTCGTGTTGCGATGATCAATTTAACCTCGACGAGGAAGATTGTCCGTCCTTATTTCGAAAGATTTCATCAACATATTATAAGAACGCATATTACATATTATTACGAGAACGAAGCTTCAAAGTGAATTGTAAGCTTGATTCGAAACTCGATATAGTTTTTCGTTGCATCTCTGTTGAACATTTCGTCGCCAAGACTCGCATCAGAAACTCCAAGTCTCAGCGGACTCTGGGTATAGAGTCAGTGGTGTTGGCATATGTATTATACATGTACTCACATAACGCGTCTCGGAAAGTGTGCACACAGTTTAAATGTATATTATATTATACACACGTTGGTATAAGACGGTGAATTGTGTGCGTGCTCGAGCACCCGTGAGATTAACAAAGTCTGGTGCTGAGTTGCGTAACTCTCGACGCCTTCCCTTCCCCGAATGCAAACGCAAAATTTATTTGCACTTCGGTCTCTCACGACCACGAGAGCCCCCAGAGAACCACAGCCCCATCATCACGCAACGCATCTATATCTCTCTCTATCTCTCTCTATCTTTATCTCTCCTTGCTCGTTGATGACTCCACGGTGTTCGAGTCCTCGGATGGAATCTCTCTCGTGACAGGCAAAGCCTACGAGATACGCGCTAACGCTGATACCGTGTCCGCGTTGTAACACGAGATGAACATCCGAGACCCGAGTTTATATTGAATTTTCGTCCTGCATGCACTCGATTCAACCCCTTTCCCATTGCACCCAACTCGATCAATGTTTATTCTTTTTGATATGATAATGCTCAAAGGTGCAAGCATCACACCATCCTTATATATATGCGTAAGACAATCCTTCGATTACTTTGTCCCGTACGCGGAATAATAAATAAATAAAAGAGACAAAAAGAAATCTGAATGGCAGAATCAATCGCTGGCTCAACGTTATTACGTCTGCTCGTTGTTATCCCGCAATGCTGAAGTGTCACTTGACGTGTCCTAAATAAAATATTTTCAGCATGAATATTGGTGAACTTAATTTTAGACAGAAACAAATGTTTCAACGTTTTGAAAATTCACATTCCATTGGGTACGGTACTTGGACAGAAAAAAGTTTAAAACAATCGTAGCTCGTGACACTTACAAGATTAAACCCAATGAGGGAGAGAATTGAAAAAAAAAAACGTTATCCCTCGCCGAAATAGTAACCGTTTTTGTGCCAAATAACCATAAAACAATCAACTAATAGCCGGTTGCTTTGTGCGAAAAAGTAACTACTAAATAATCCCAAAAGTAACGGTTATTCAATGGTTGTCGATGGTTGGCTGTAGCAAAATAGTCCGCTGGTAAACGAACGGTTGCTAAGAGGTTGTGGCTATCTTATCTCGCTTACTTCCCCTACGAAAAAGCCATGCAAAGTTGAAAAACTTACTTGCTCACAGAGGGAACTTTGTAAGCGAGATAAGATAATTTGCAAACTTTCGTACTGATAAAATGGATACATTTTCCGCAAGGGAAAGGTAAACAAATAATAGTAAGCGACGATTGACAATGTATGATATAAAAGAATCACTTTTTGTTTTCTTCGCTTACATTTTTGCGTGACTTTACACACAGTATCATTTGTTACTCGCATTGATTATTCTCCACATTGCAATTGTTCTACAATTTTGTTATATCCCCCCCCCCCCCCCCACCCGAAAAATCCCACGTAACATTTCTTATGCCATCGACGTCGGGATGGTTCGATGGTGATCGTCTTTGGGTGGACAACCGTAAAATAATCAGACTATCCTATCTTGCAGTCTGTTTGCTTACACGGTTGTTCACCGGTTGCAAAACCAACTGCGACTTCCAGCGATGGTTACGACACGGTTACGAATCATTTAGCGCTTTCGCACAAAGCAACCAGTTATTTTACAGTTGTTTCATGGTTGCTTTTCCGACTAGGAATTGAGTGTCTAGTGAAGATCGAGGCATAAGTCGTTTTGTCGATCTTAACTTTATATATATTTTAAGAAAATGGATGTTCGCTGTTGCTCACTGATCGTTCATACCCTTCGCATCACCTGAACGATTATTATTATTAATGTTTTCGAAATTCCGAATGCCTGAATCAGGATCAACGAAGGAAATGCTTCGATATGTTTAATAATTCGATGTTTCTTTACACGAGTTTGTATTAAAAAAGAAATGAAAATCGATTTATCCGTATTGTTGTATCAAAAGATCGCACGGTTAATAAGGTGGATAGCAAGGTCGACTCTCTGAGATCGTGATACCGTTATATACGGATGATGCGGAAATATCGAGTATCGTCGTAGGAAAAATAAGGCCAAGAAAATTAAAATTCGCCGCTCATCAAGTATATTATTTATTCGAAGTTTGGGCGAATAATTTTCTTTCTAGCCCTGCGAGTTTTCTATTGATGGTAAATTATCTTTGGACGATTGTAAAGGATATATCGTCTGAAGATATAGCGCACAAGCGTGTCTCTACGACTGTCGTTAATAGAGGTCTTTACAGGTCTCTCCATGTTTCTCCAGTCGGCAACTCAGCGATCTGTCAATCGCGCGAGCCCTGCGATTCGTTTAGTCTGGGTTCAGAGAACTCTCGCATTGACAGTCATGGCGCGACGAGACAGGAGGTTAAGGAGGTTTGCGGAAGGTGTAGAGGGTCGGCGGAAATATGGGTCGACGGTACTGCAGCCAACTGTGAAAATAATTTATCATGAATCGGAAAATCAGATAAATAAAGTAGCGATAAATGAATACTCAACCCTTTTTGACAGTTAAGGATCGATGAAAGTTATTTTACATTGCTATATGTGAATGAAATTCGATTTTATAGGGTACATAATTGGCAAAGAAGCCTGGCAACAAGGCGTGTATTTCTTACGGTTGGTACCGTCAAGTGTCATAGTCGAGCTGTCGAAAAAATTGCATAACTGCTTCGGCTCTACAGCGATGTTGCTGTGCTTATCCCCTCTTTACATCCCTTTACGGCAAATAATTATGAATTCCGTGAGTTCATTGAATAGTATTAATAAACCAAGCACACAATCAATCTGATTTTTGTCATGCTGGTTTATTCACCTATACTGTATTGAAATAAAATTTTTTTAAAATTTACTCCACATTTTCTCCGTAGTTATAAAGGGGCAAAAAATCGCAATTTCTGGCTTACGTAATAACGCGCGTTAAAAGAGCCTCGTCAGCCCCTAAATTTTCATGTGTCCCAAATATTTCAGGTACATTTCTACAGTAATAGTGAATATGTGATTAAAAAATTCAGATTTTTCTGTGCATTTTGCTCTACCTGGTGAACCTCCTTAACAAATGTTCTCACTCGTTCGAATTCTCGTGTTAAAAAATTCATCTGGGAATGACAAATTCACGAAATTTTAGCCAGTATCACAAAAGTCTGTTCTTTTTTTTTTGCAACAGAGGCAATGGAACTTTAATAACTTGCTTTCAAGAACTCATTGAATTGTTCGATAAGAAAAAAAAGGTGGTTGGAATAATTTAGACCACAGAAGATGTTGATTTAAGAATAAACGAGAAATTTTTTAAAATGCACGTTCTTCAGATCGTTTCTTGTAAATCCATTTTTATTCTTGAAAACAACAAAGTTTTAACAACTTCTTGCAGGATTGGTCCTGAAAATGGAAGTGTTGAATCGTCGTATGCTTCGATAAATACCGTTTAAAAATTCTGAAAAAATCTGACGTTCGTTAGCGCAAATTTAATGTGTATATTTCACTTTAGCTACACTTTAGCAATATTTCACTGAAGCAACAAAAAAAAAATGCACCGAAATTTATGTACGTATGTATTGAATATCCGGTGATAATAGATTGTTTGTACAAATTTTTTGCATAAACATCTGACACTGAAATTGAACATAAGTTTTTCCGAATTTGCGATGGTATAATACAACTGAAATTCAGTAAAATGTAGCCACTTGTATCGACCAGATTTACCGCAGTTTCCCTGTGCCCTCGCGCAAATGCGATGCAGCATTACACTTGGAAACAGTGACTGCGGGATAACACTCTATAAGGGTATCAAAGTACGGAATGGGAATAGGGACAAAAGGGAAAGGGATGTAAAAGCCAGAAAAATGGATACGATGAAAACGACGATTAAAAAAAAATATATTGTACCGATTTTATGCGATATTCTAGCCATTTTCTTTATTATCGAGAAGAGATGAGAGGATTGAAAAGACTCGAGCACGGGGCACAGCGACTTAGGAGTTTCCGGTCGTCAGATCATTATGCGGGTCTCGTTGTATCCGCGCATCCGCGCGAACGAAAGGCCCGCAACGTGACAGCTAATAGAGGCAACTTCTCTTTGTAGCTTTATGGATGTCCGATTTGTCCGGCAATTACTAGATTTTCGGTTCACTTGGATGTTCGATGCGCCCTTACGTATCTATCAGCTCGAAAAATTATCTCGTCATACGACGTTTCTCCACTTTTTTCCCAGCGACTTCACTTCTTTAACACCCTCGACTTAAAAAAAAATTCTCATTACCACGAAGTTGCCCTTTAGCTGTTTGGGCCCTTATAATCTTCGAACCATTTCTCAAATCATAATTTTACCTACAACAATTTCATGCAGAACTTTACGCTCGCTAGCACGGTTTAAATTGACGGTCGCTGAACGAAATTTTCATTTATATTTTCAATTATTTTTATATTCATAGGTCTCAGTAGACAACCTATTTTGAGGAGCATAAAATGATGGAAGAATTCAAAGTCAAAAAGGAAATAATAAACACCTCGACATTGAAGAGTGTGACGCCAAAAAGGTTAAATTAATTACTTGGGCACTGGGACTAAAAAAAAAATATACATGTAGTAATATATTAAAAATAAATATACATGTTGGGCACAGGGTATAAAAAAAATATACATGTAAAAACAAGCAATTCGTTTATCTTTCGTCTAGCGCGTGAAAGTTATGGCCTGTTAGAAATTGCAAGGTCACAATTTTAATTTCAAAAGGTCGGCAGAACTAAGCGCCTCAGCAATCCTCTACGTTAAAAAATTTATTTAAAAATATTTAATTTTTTGTCGCAGAAGTATATTCAATAGAAATAACATATTAATCAAATGTACTTTCATCGTATATATTTGAAATATTTTTGGAAAATATTGAAGGACAAGCCATGGTTCTATATACAGTCGAATTTGGTTATAAGCAATCTGGTTATAAGCAATTTCCCCTCCGATTTTTTTTCGAGTCCGCTCAGCGTGGTCCCCCACCACAAGCCAATTGCTTATAACCAGCAGCATTGCGCATTTCACCGACGCACTCACACACATTAAGAGCGCTACATTGATGCGCTGTAGTGGGGGAGCCAGATTTTACGACTCTTCGGCGTTTTTTTTTTCCCCTACAGCCCCGAAGGATTGTTTATAACCAAATTCGACTGTATAAAAATAATATAGCAGAGATGCGTTCAGGTCAAAGAAGGTGGGCCCTGCCTATTTGCTGGTCTGGATGCGGAACTTTGGAAACTCGAGCAGTCTCGTGGAGCAGAAAAAAAAAAACGATCTTTTGAGAGTGGAGATGAGAAGAGAAAGAGAGATAGAAGGAGAGAGAGAGAGAGAGTAGAGCCTCGAGGGTTTTACCTTTGGTGAACACGTAACACGTGCCCGCGTCTTCTACCGGAGAACAGCTGCACAATTTTTTGGCCTCCGCCAAAAACCCGGCCAATATCTTAAATATATATTACTTCGTTATATATTGGACGACTATAACCCTCGTAAAGCGATACCCATTGCGCTTCCGCGTGGAGATATCGAGAACCCATCGATACTACCTGCCGATTAAACTGAACCTTCGATAGCTTTTTTTTTTTCAACCCAAATCTCAATCGGATAATCTGATATTACACAAAGACTTTTTACACGGCAAACTTTGGCCGTTATAAAGTACAGAAAGTCGAAGCATTGTCCATAATGTATAGTCAACGAAAAAAGAGAATTCGATTCTGTTTCAAATACCTTTATTCCCAGTATTTTCAATTTCTCCAAACCTTTTTTTTCAATCGTGGGCATTTTTAATCATTCGCATTGATCAAGATTCACAAATACTAATTACCGTGTCAACAATAAGAGCTATTTGACAATTCAATCAACTGCAATTATGAAATTGACGTTACGTACAAATATATTTATCGTATAATCAATGGGAAAAATCAATTTAATCTCTTAATCAACTGCACAATTAATATTTTATATCGTTGATTGGCCTATTATTATCGTAATCCTATGAATTTCTTTGCTTCCTGTCTTATTGTCATTTTAAAACGGTACACTCTGAACCTCGCTCACTCATACGTCGTGTCGAAAAATCTCTCCCTTTTGGTTCGAGACAAGTGTTGGTGACGAGGATATAATATACACTGGCCGATGCTGCATAACACGTATCGTTATAGGATCAGCCACGCGTTCTATACCTACCATCTGTTGCTGAGACCACTTCTGGACCTACCTCTGACACGTCCATATACATAAAAACTTCATCGTTCTCGTTTCCTACACGTTTCCTGATGAGTTAACAACCCAGAAATTTTCTCTCATATTCTCCCCCCTCTGCTTCTACTTTATTAGCTACCAAAAGCTTTTATACCCAAAACGCTCTAACCATAACCTCGACCTGCCTATGAAATATTCAGAAAAGATTTTTCATTGTAATCCCTATTAAGGGCACGCGAACGTGAAATTTTTACGAAAAAAGAGATATAGACGAGTATCGTCTATTCGTGCGTGCAAAATTACAAGGACCGAAGATTGCATACGAAATCATTAAGGACAATTCTCACTTTAACACCCCTACTGTTTTTTTTTTTTTTTTTTTTTTTTTTTTATATAAATTTTTATCTCGTTTCGTCGCTTCTACCTGGCAATTGTGTATTCGAAACTAGCCACACTCCAATAGATGTCGAAAGAAATTATACACCGCGTCAATTTGTATTCAATGAAAGAGATTTTTTTTGCACATACTTTGGCCAGTTAAAGTTGCACAGTGTGGTCAGAGATTTGCGTTTTCTATGGCTCGTGTTTCGAGCTCGAGGTCTTGAGGTGCGTGTTGCAAAGCCACGTCGTCGTCGTCGTCGTCGTCGTCGTCGTCGTAATTTTTGAGAAAATAAAAATGAGAACCAAGAATAAAAAATGACTCTCATTCGTACAAAAGCGTATATGTATGGATATATATATGCGAATAGATCTGTGGATGATGCTCGCGCGAAAAAAAAGGACCGGGCAACCCTGTGTGAGGAGCAGCTGCCCTTCTGGTCTTTGGCTGCAACAGTGGCCAGGGCCAGCTAGCCCGGAGCTCGCGCACGTGTTCTTCAGGGCGCAGAGAGGCAGGTGGTTGCCGAGTCGTTAAGCAATCGGCGAGAGACTCCCCCTCGTACCAAAAATAAGCCGAGATTTGGACGGCCAAAAGGAGTACCGATAATCGAAACGCGAAGAAAATAAACGAGAGACCTTAGCGAAAAATGGAGTTTTGAGGCAATTTGATCGAACCAAGAGAAAGTCTGTGTGTGTGTGTGTGTCTGTGTCTGTGTCTGTGTGTGTGTGTGTGTGTGTGTGTGTGTGTGTGTGTGTGTGTGTGTGTGTGTGTGTGTGTGTGTGTGTGTGTGTGTGTGTGTGTGTGTGTGTGTGTGTGTGAGAGAGAGAGAGAGAGAGAGACATAGAAGTAGCTCTATATCGACGAAAATCGAAATGAAAATGTCGTAGGCTCGAAAGAAAGATTGAAATTTCGTAGTAAAAATCAATGCAATAAATAATTTAAGTTAATAAACTGAAAAATTTCATGAACAATAAATCGTCGTAGGTTAACAAATTTGTTTGGTCTTTTTGTCGATTGATCCGGAAGCGTCAATTTGGCTGAGATAGCCAAATATTGAAAAATTGTTTTCCATAGATGGAAAAAAAAATCTCAATGTTTCCTCATAGAGAAACGACAGTGAAACACAAGTATGCCTCAACGTCTGCGCATACAGCGATGATATTTGAGCATCATTGGAATTGGCAAAAAAAAAATATCATTATCATTGTCGTGACGAAATATTCTTGAGCCCTCTGGCAAAATCACTCGAACAAATCGGACAGTGGAAGCGTGTAATTTTTCTTTCGTTCGTTTTGTGTAACGTCGAACGAAGACAGAACTATATGAGAGTTGGAAGAGCAGGTGATGGCTTTTGACCGAACGTGCTGACCGGTTTCGATGAGAGCGAGAGGCCCGTTGTATGTGTATCTACAAGTTTACTGCTGGTTAATAAGCCGTAATGAGAAGGCAGAGTGGATGGAATAAAGGGAGATAAAGCGATAAAGAGGGAGATCGAGAGAGAGAGAGAGAGAGAGAGAGAGAGAGAGAGAGAGAGAGAGAGAGAGAAAGAGAAAGAGAAAAAGGAGATTGCGTTCATGCCGAGAATCAGACGATAAATCTCATGCGCGAAATACTACACGAAATTGCGATACGGTCGTAGCAAGGATGTACGACGAAGGACGGGAATGGGACAGCGCCACCGGTCTCTGAGCAGGTGCAACACGAGCCCCTTACCTGCTGTAATATTCTTGGGTTATTTTATACATTTTACATGTTACATATATAAGACGAAAAATCAAATCAATGTTAGCTCTGACTTTTGTCTTTCGATATTTCATACATGTTTTGCTTTTTTTTTTTTTTCATAATTTTTTTTTCTAGTTTTCGATGGCAATGTGTTCAAAAGATGCCAAAACTTGGAGAAATTACGTTTAGAAAAAGTTTCCGGGCTTACGTGTGTGTATTATGCAATATTCAATCGCGTATGTAACTCGATAATCGATTGAGCTACAGCGCTGTTGTAATTTCGCAGTCAAGTAAAGCATGACAACTCCTTTATTTACTGTGATTTTTAGACAAATTCATACGGTGACTCAGATTTTATGTCATTTTCAAATTTACAAAAAATGGTCGTACTCGCTCTAACATCCGAAAGTTCTGCGATATTATCGTGCTAATTTTTTCATATAATAGATTGCCATTAATGGAACGTTGATATTAAATTTGGCAAAAATAGATGAAAGGATTCAGATTTGATGAAATTTTCAATTTTTTCGAAAAATATCTGCAATCAAGTATCACATAATATCACTTCCCAAAATTTTGACATCATTCAAATCATCCTTCAATAATACTATGGTATTATTGAATACATTAATATTACTATATTATTGTAGAAGGATGATTGGAATTCAGCGGAATTTGATGCTGGGGTTCAAATTTCATGAAACATTGAATTTTTCAAAAAATTCATATAACAATTCTATACGTTCCCCACATTTTGAGATATCCAGCTAAAGATTTCTACATAAATAGAATGCACGTGGATATGTGACATACGTAATTGAAAAAAAAAAAACGTTGCAAATTGAACGTTGCACATGGCTTCCTCGTAATTTTCGAAATTTTACAAAGCTTTTGTTTATCTCGCTCACGAAGATTCCTCTATGATAAAGCCAAAATTGAGAATGCTCACCGGCTCATATATGACGAGTGAGACAAAAAAAAGCTTTATAAAATATCGAAAATTACGAGGAAGCTATGCGAAAGTTTCAATTCGTAACGTTTTTTTTTCTTCCCTTGCGAAAAGTTACAATTCCCCTGAATGTGAAATTGTGAAATAATTGTGAAAAAATTTTCACAACGTCTAATTGCCTCATATTTTTTTTTGGACTATTAATCGATTCGACGGAAGAAGTTGCTGAAAATTAATTAATACTCTCAAAATTTTTAATAAATTAATCGCGTTTTTTTTTTTTTTTCAAAATCGCATTCTTCAATTTTGCAAATATTTGTTTTATCCCCTGAAATTGAATAATGGAACGAAGTTCGAGTCATGAAAAAAAAGAGTGAATTATCGATTTCTTGCACAAAATGGGAACATGTATATCGCGAATTGATAGTAATTCTCAGATTGAAAAACAAGTGTTTGGTACATGAAGAAATCTGTCAGAACATCTCGAAGGATGAGAAAAGACAATCGCATTTGTTGACATTTTTGCCAGCAGTTGCCCTCAAATTGTGCATTGTCAAAATGTATTCGCACGAAAAAAAAACGTTTCTACGTGAGAAGCAAGAATAGAGATGCCGTTCCTACACGTAGATCCACCCCCGACAGTCGATCCACGGGGACATCCCCTATAAATACAATGGTGGCTTATATATTGTAACGGGACAGACTAGGCAGTCTACCGTTAAAATACAGCATATTTCGACATCCATTGTTTACATCCATATTCGACCAATTTCGCGATTCCCCGAAATCCCAAAATAGAATCTCTCCTTCCGAGAAGCCCATGACGCCACCATCGTACCGTGTGCAAAAGCTCCAGAAGCTTGACAAAATTGCCCTACTCCAAAACCTTCAACCAATCAAATCACGGCGCCGGTTGTTCATGGAAAAGTATTTAAGATCCTGACGAGCAAGCCTCGTCCTCATTTTGATCAACCAAATCGGTGAGCATTATTCGTGTCAAGCGATTTCTTGACATTCTTTCTCTACGACGTAATTTCGTCTACTTTCAATATCCACTTCGAGTCAACACTTGTCGAGATTCTCAACGCATTCGTATCACATCGTGCATCAAGAACTACGAGCTGAACGACATCTGGCTACATCAACTATCTCGAATAGTCCTTTTTTTAAGACTCATCGAGATCATCGTTGATTCGTCCTTTTTAGGGCGAATCCATTATAACGTACTTGCTTGTCTTTCTAAAGACTAAGCAAATCATAACTCTCGTTCAATTGCTATTCAATAAAAGATTTCAGGTGATAGGGAGCCTGGTTTGCTTGAAGCCCCCGCACTGCGTCGGGAAGTTGGATAGTGAATCAGGTGATCGTCTCAGAATAATAACCTCGAGGTAGGGAACCGGATTCCTTGGAAAAACCCTCAGCACTGTGGCTGAGGGCGGGAACAAGGAAGAAGGCGCTTTGCGGAGAAAACCCTCCACGAGTGATAAGCTTCACTTATCCTCGTGTTAAATTATCATCATTCTTGAATCTTTCCGACCATCTGTCTATATCACGAATAAACGCATTGAGAATTGGTAGAATCATTTAAATTTGGGTGAGTGGCCTTCCACTCCCCGGACGCTGGATAAACGCATCAATTCAGTCAGCCGACAAAGAAATCTTAATTTTCGAAATAAAAAGGAAGATTGATTTTTGTGTTTCCAATTGCTTCCCGATTGGAAACACTGTGAAACTCGAGAAAATACACACCACTCACACACACGCATACACACTCAAACTTCAACGAACATTCACACGGGCAACCAGGCACAACAATAGAGAGACGTCGCGTCTCAGAGCACACCGAGTCTCAAAACATTACGTATAGTCTCGCGCCACATAACTCGCGAAGCGAGGCTATAACGACTGACGGACGAACGAGGACAATACGACGATTCGATTCAGACATACGAACGCAGACTGTTCCTTAGCATCTTAGATTCATTTTACATTGCAGTCCCAATTAATCACACCCATTCATTACCCGTTCAATTCCTTATTGCCCAGTTGCCGCTGGATTTAACTTTTGCGTGCCCCAAAGGAGACCTTGCTTCTCAAGGTTCTCCTCTCATTTAAGTGGCCCACTTTTTACGTGCCTATGATGACGGGTCACGTTATCCCCAGGTCATACATGACCAATGGGAAATACCGATAACCATCAATCTGAGGCAATCTCGAAAAACCAGTAAAATTTATCACATAGATTTGGCAAACCTCTCTCCTACATAAACGTCACTGACCTCGGGCCCGTGTCGAACCTTCTGTTCGCCCGGACGAAACGACGGGACGACAGACGAACACAAAAAATCATAACATTACATAAAACAGAGTAAAAATCGTGAATTCCTTCAATATCTAAATTGGGGAATTTTCTCGAAACGTTTCAATATACATCTTTTTTTTTTTCGTATACCACACGTCTATGAGAGGGGGGTCGAATGCACAGAGTGCAACTCTCAAAGAGTATATATATATATATGTGTATATGAATATGTATGTATGTGTGTGTGTGCGTGTGCTCAGGTCTGTTTCTCGTTCCTTTTCTTTATTTTTTACGGGCAAATCAGATCCGCAGCAGCCTCTTGTACACTCGAGAGTAAACGAGTATAGAGCCGCGGAGAAGCGGCAACAGTTGGCGATGAGGAAACATCTGCTCTTTCGTTCGCGCGAGTGCGTGCACACATCCTTGCAGGTAACATCCGCCAGGCAGGGATTCTCAAGTACGAACATTAAATTTAAAAAAAAAAAAAAAAAAAAACGACGCCTGCGATTAATGAGACAAATAAGTTGTCGTGAAATATATGCCTTGCCGCGGGTGTCCAGTGACGATCCAACGTAATTAAATCTTATTCCAATTCGCGAGGGCGGGATTAATTGACCAAATGACAAACGCATTATTCGAAGCAGTGATAACGACGAGAACTGCCCTGTTCTTTTCATTTTTCAGAAGAATTTTTAATTTCGTATTTCCAATAACTCGATGTAAATTTATAAATTTACATCGAGTTACGTCAAGAAATTTACATTATATTTAAAATGCAAGTAATGCGAATGTTAATCATCATTTTATGTATAATTTTATATATCGTAGAGTCGGGAATTATTCTGCCTGCGGGTCGACTTGAAGCCACGACATGCTCTCTCGACGAGTAACGCGAGAGACATACGAGCTTCCTAACGATGCGGTTATCTATACTTACCTCCGCAGTCTTCTTAGTTATTTTCGATTGTCTGGTCGTCACGAACACCGGCCCCTCCCTAGACCCAAGCAAAACTCATCAGATATCCCATTTCATATAACTACGACCCTCCGGGTAACTATAGAAACGCTTTGAGGAAATTTGCAATGGGTCATCGTGGTTACCCTATCGATCAATCGAAACGATAAATTAATAATCGTTCGAAACCAGACACGAATACGTTAACTTTTTAATTAACATAAATTCGCATCACGATTATTTTTTAAGAGCTGCTAAGTAATTAGAATTTTACAATAAAAAATGAAGCTGCAAGTTGAATCATGTACATTTCTTTCTCTTGATTATTCTAAATTCACAAAGCCCCTAAATGAGGAAGTCGTTTCTTTTTTACCAATTCAAAAGTTTTCATAGAGTAAGCAATATTATCCTTTGATGATTTTAAATTTGAATTAAAAATGTAAGTCTGATATCTGCAAATTTGTGAAAGTTGGAGCGTTGAAATTTTTTGAAACTTTGAAAATTCATTAAATCTCAATCTCTTTAATTCAATATCAAACATTTTTGTCCCCTGGCCTGTTCACGTAAGAAGTTTATGACTCGATAGCTAGAAATTTACGCAAATCAGTGCAATCATAATTTTTTCGAAAATTTGAAAATCTAATGAAATCGAAAAAAAGTACATACATTACGAAGAGAATTGCATCAAGTGAGAAGGGTTAGATGCTCGAAATGCGTGCAAACTTATTTGAGCGTGATCGCTCAAGTCATTCACAGAACAGATAAGATTTGAAAAATAGAATAATTCATGCAGATGATTTTTCGATTATTTTTAAAACCCGTATTATAAAATCAGCATTCACAAATTCGAATAGAACAAACGACAATGTTATTTTTACAATATATTTTTTTGACAGAAAAAAATTTCGAATCAGAGTCTATCGAACCCACCAATCGATTGACAAATTTTAATAAAAAATTTGCACAAGCGTGGGTGCGATGTTGACTAATCGACTTCAATTGCAATAAAACTGTGTGTAACTCTTTCAATGGTAATTTCACTCCGTATATAAATATGTAACTCGAGTTGAGGGGGTGGTTAGGCCGGTATGACTCAGTCGAAAATTATACACTTTTTATCCGACGAAAGGGCTGCGACCCCTCGTTACATTCGCAGTGCGATAAACTCATGTAGATCACACACACACACACACACGCATATATACATACATATATATATCCAAAATACATACATGTATGTACTGTACGATAAGCATACATCAGCAGCTCTGAGCTCTTTCTCATGCAAATTCGTCGGGTCACCTGAACTTTCTGTTAGTCACACTCACGACTTTCAACTGGTTACTTCGCGCTTTATTTGAAGACCTTTTGTGCAAGTATACTCGTATACGTTTCGCTCCAGAATCAACTGTTTCAACAAATATTTAATAAATAATACTCGACGTATATTTCATTCTCTTAACTATACCAAAATGTGCTCGAATTACGCAAAGTTGCAAAGTTCAGTATATGTTTTTATTATATTTTTTAGCTTGTTGTCTCGTCTTTGAGCCACGCGCCTCGTAATAATTGCGGAGAATATAGAGAAATCCCGCGTATAAATATCTGTATGTGCAATAATAATACAACGTAACGAACACGAGAATCGCGTATAATTGCAGCAAATAGTACGTAGTATGTTCACCGCGAAGGACATCAGGATTAACGAAATCCTTGTAAGCGACTCGTTCGCGGAGATTTTAGAAAGGCACATCGCCTCGAGCATTGATAGGCTCTAGCCGTGATACAAAATTATCGAGCAGCAGTTTTTGCGACGTTATTGCGGTAAGCGAAAACAAAACAAAAATCACAAACAAATTTTATGTAAATTGTTGAATATCCTTTTGCGGATACGAAAAAGACCGAGCGGGCGTTATTCGAGACGATCAAACCCGAGAAAAATTAATGTTAATGTCTCCGGTGTGATTTTCATGAATTAACGAAAAAACAAAATTTATACCTAAATCGTGAAATATTTGCGGATAAAATATATGTCATGCGCGTTGTTAGAGACCGTGAAATCACCGGTAAAAAAAATAATGTTTCGTGTGTGCATTACTCCCACGTATAATACGTTGCATCTCGGGCAACACGGAAAGGCCTTCGAGTATGAATAAACGAAAGAGATTGAATCAGGTCAGACGCTGGCTATAGGAGACTGCATATAATTTCTTCCGATATTATTACTCGTTATAATATCGTTGCACTGGTTAATTAATTATTCACTCTTTCGTGTAAATTGCATAGCCGCGAGAAACGTTATACTTATCTATCTACTTATTTGTAATGTAATAAGCGAACAAAAAACACTTGAATGCGCGAACTAGATCGATCCTCTCACCATTGTCCTTCATTGCATGAGACTTATATGAATAAATAAAAACCCGGTGAGAGGTAACGATTTTTCATTTTTCCGAGTAAGGTATAAGCAAAAAGTTTTTGTATGTATAAAACGAGAAATGTTGAAAAAAGTTTTTGTGGTTTCAAAATTTTTCATGTGAAAAGGAAGATAAAAAAAAGCATTGAAAATTTGTTGAAAATTCTCAAATATTACGAAATCGATGCAGAAAATTGTTAGTTCTCAAAGCATTTTTTTATGCTTTATTTCATAAATGCAAAAAGTAGTTGTCATGCCAGTTTTTGGAAATATTTAGCGCAAAAATTGGTATCAATGTCAACTGAGAAGTAACCAGCGGGTATTTTAACGAGACATTTGCGTCAGTAAATAATTAAATTGGATTCGTTTTATTCTTTATGGATAATCGTTAAAGTCTAGACATTTTCTGACACGAGAAACATAAATTCATTAAGTTACACCAACTGTATTATTCAAATCGTCTTGAAATAAAATATCGGATGTTTTGGGCCCGATATACTTTTTTTCAGCATGCAATTATCAAGGAAGGGAAGAATGAGATTTTTTTTATAAAGAAAAAAGAAGAAAACTCTGATTTGAGCGATCTATTTTCCCGTTTGGTGAGTCCAGTGTAATCATGATCAGAGAGTGTCGGTGACCGGAACTAACGGGCGTATAAACCTCGATCATTAACAGCTCGTTGGCCCGCGTATTCAAATCTAGGTTTCTCCCAGGTATAAGAGATTCACCGTAACGTCGTTGCATTACTGGCTATAATAATAATAACCGGTGTCTATAACCCATGTCCGAGGAATCCCAGGAGCAGCCCCACAGATTGTTGTCGAAGGTTTTCATGAATCTTTTGAGAGACACTGGGGTATCTGTGCCGAGACGAGAGTGCCACGCGACCGGGTCGTCCGGTCGGCGAGCAGCTCCACACGGCTGCTGCTGTTGCTGCCGGGTGTGTTGTTGAAATCAACGTGGTGGGGTTCCTTCGACCGCTATAACCGTGAAGGCTTATGCCTTCAGTCGACTCTCGGCATTCACTGCGTCGAGTCTGAGATTTCGTTGATGTAATTTCAAAGATTCAAACAGATAATAATCGATTCGTAAGGCAATAGATATCGAGCCAATTAGATATTACCACTGTGACATTTGACAAGATCGCGGTGAGTCGTATTTTTCATGATTCATTGGCCCGGTATGTGAAACTAATCTAAAAAGAACATGCAGAGCAAACGAGACGATAGAATTGCAGCCTCGTCGGCTCAAAAATATAACTGGAACGATTCGAGTGATTCCTCTTGACTCAATCCTATCGGCCGGAGCCAAAAGTTCAAGGTGTCGCGCGTTATTCATATTCGGAGCAAGATAAATTCGTGTACGAGGGTGTGTAATCGAGACACGTTTGATGGCCAGAAGATACGGAAGGAATCAAGGACAAACCGTGAGTCTCATATGTGGTCGTCTTCGTTGCGGTGCAACGGACACGGGTCATTTAGGATCAGGGGATCAACGAGAGGTCATTGTCGTGATGCGAACGGTGGCCGAGATCGACGTTACGCTTGTTGAAGCACACGAGGGTACAGCGTAGATTTTTGCCGCTGGATTTGCATCGATGCACGCGATTCGTGTTAGCGAGTTAAAGGTCACGAGTATTCAACGTGAAAGTACTGCAAGACCATATTTTCGTAGTGTTTTCATTTGAGAAAAACAAAGCAAAGATTCGGAGTCGTCGAAAAGTTTTGACATTCGACGGAGACAATGAACAATAATTGAAAATTATCTCCGAACGAGCAGTTGCAACAACGATCTTTAAGCTGTTGCGCATTCGCCAATTGTGGTAAAAAAAAAAAAAAAGGTGCAACGACCCGGAGGGAAGATTTGAAAAGACCCTGAAAGTTGCGAGGTCGTAGTATGAAGACAGTCGTAAAAAGAGCCAAGGTGCCGAAAGAAGGAAGAACAAGGAGAACGGTGTAGTCGAGCTACACGTGAAACAAGGCGAATGAAAATATCTACATATATCTATATGGAAGAGTGCGTTTGCAAAAGATCGTTCTGCCGAGTGAGAGGAAGATGGGAGAGAAGGTCCGGTGTCTTGAGGAATAACCAAGAGGAGAACTAATAAGCAGATGCAGGAATCTCGGACTGGCGCCAAGGCTCTCTCTCTCTCTGTGAGCAGAGAAATAAGTCGAGGAACGAAGAGAACGAGACGCATAGACGCTCTGAGATAAAGAGCGAATATATAAAGATTCGCGACGATTGTTGCTCCAGGACCCCAAGACAACTCTCGTAAAACGGTGCAACCGAACGAGAGACACGTGGAGGCTTGTTAAAGAGTTCAGAATTCCGCGTGTGGTGTTTTCTTTCGTCAGTTTTACGGGCTATATCTCGATACATGGACGTACATCTATATATATATGCTGTAGATTCTGAATCGTGTATATCCCGAACCAGAGTGATTATTTTTAGGACATGTTCGAGACTCTTCGTTCTCGTTAGTCGACGACATTTTTTTTTTTTTTTGGTCGATTTTTCTTCGTTACGACGTAGAAGCGCACAGCTGCGACGATTGAACGTTTGACTGTGGATGTTATATACGGAAAACGGTCACTGCAGCAGAAGGGACCGAGCGAAACGACGAAGACGAGACAGGAGGATTACCGATCGAATCGTTTCTCACCAAGTCAGCTCTAGCCAACATTCGTTTCGAGAGTCGTGCAGAGATTCCCGATGTAAAGATGTCGCAGGATACCGAATAAATCGCGTGATAATTATAATCGAGGGAAACATTTGAAAAATAGTATCGGACGAATTGTTGATAATAGATCGGGATAATTTAGTGCGAATTCGATAGAAACAATCGACGCAATGCTGTGTGGTTCGTTCAAAAAGAAGAGAAGGTATCCGGGCGACGAGTATCGTCTGATTAGATCAAACGCATTGCCCAGAGTGTTTTCGTGCAAGGAGAATGGCCAAATTTCCATCAGGAGCCGAGCAATGTCTTCTTCCTCGATGGCAACAGCTCGTTCGTCGCTCATCAAAGATCTTCTGCAAACGGTAAGTTTCCAGCCCAGAACCCTTCAGAATTTTCATTATCGTGCACGCGATTGCGTAATATAATACCTGGAAGGGACACAGCTACCGTATATATATATAATCCTGGCAAGCAGATTATCTCGAGGCTTACGAGACTTTTCGATAGAAAGCAATAGAGATAAATTGGCGTCCAAGTAAAGCACAAGGACCTTCGTTTTTGATAATGATCAACTTCGAAGCATCGTTCGTTGTTAAAGATCCAAAAATTACTTTACCCTCGAAAAGATTAAAGAATATTAAGACTCTTTTGCACCTTGGTCCAGAGCTTGAAAATTGGATCGTGAACAAACCAGCGGGGCATATAAATAATGTGAGTGTCCGGTAACATGTAACGTGTTTGGCAGTGATACCTAACCTCGAATATTGATACAAACCAAAACCAGCGCACCTTTCAGCTCAACCAAATGGCACAAATCCATTCCGTACAATAGAGCAAAATATTCGAACGAAAATGACCAACATGAGGTCCAAATTTCAAGGAAAATTTTCGCCCCATACAAACCGCATCTTGCTCTTCATGTACGATCATTGGAATTATACATTCAAATGAAATGAAATGAAACAAAATGTCGCATTGGACGTTCAGAGAATATATAAACCCATTGCTTCCTCGTCATTCGACTCCACACGGTCCAAAGAAGTTCTCGTGCCTCGTTGTCGTCTTCTTGCTCTTGGTGTATACCTTTCCTCGAACGCGCGAGACCCGAGTCTCGTGGCTATCTCGCTTCGCTACCGTTTCTTCATCTTGCTCGCGTCGTTTCCAACCGCGAGACTCCTGATCGTCGTTTTGGTCTTGTTTCTTTCGGTCTAAATCCGGCGCGTCCCAGGCGCCCACCGGTCGCGGCACGAGGCTTTTGCTCGTTTCTCGCACACCGCATGGGATACAAGACGTAGTATAGCGAGAAGACGGGCAAAGAGATGCAGAAATAAAGAAAAAAAAAAAAACGAGTGAGAGCCGAGAGCAAGGGAGAAAGGAGTAGAAACGGAGAACCCTGGTGTGGTGTAGTAGAGAGCGTTCGCTGCGGCTACGAGGCAAGCCACACACGAGAGACGCGAAAGTACATGGCATGCAATTCTCTATATACGTATCACTTAGATGTACAGATATACCAGCGTAGCGTATGCAAGCGATGATGGTGTGGCAAACTGCACGAGCTTTGCCTTATAAGGTCTCGTTCTTTTCGGGAGAAGATGTGTGTGTGTGTGCTCCGAGTCTGCTCCCCGCAACCACCACCGTGTGTAGTCGTCGCCGTAGCCACTAGAAGTCCTTTGTTTCAACTTGACTCGAATTTATTTTTATCTCATGTTTATACGGCGGCTACGACAACCCTTTATTGCGAGAAATTATGTTGCATTCGTTATGCCTTGATCTGCGTTCCGGAAATTACTATATATGAGACTGGCATCGCTATGCTTATAAGCCAAGGACGGGGGCGCGTTGTGTTCTTTTTGAAGAATTGAAACCTTTCACTGTAGAAATTTTCCTTGGACGATTTTCCACGAATAATCATTGAATTCATATTTTCCGTTATGCGCGAGCACGGAGTCCGAGACGAAATGGGAATCTGAACTTCTAAATTTTCCCTATTGGCAGATGAAATAAAACTTTTTGCTGGCAAATTCATTGGCCTGAAATTTTAACGACCAACGTTGCACGGTTCAAGGAGTTTTCTTTTTGGAACAATGCGGAAGAAACGAGAGAGGCCAATTTCGTATTCTCAAATCTTCGTTTTGGAGGGGTTTTGCCTTTAGCTCTTTTTCAGGCAGCAATACATATATATATATACGTATGCTATTTAGGTATATTATATTTTTAAAATTCCTCCAAGAAATGAGAGACCCGTTGCTTGGAGAGCTAAAAAGAATGGACAGGTAGAGCGCGATGGAAGAAGAGAACAAGAAAAATAAGAATACGAGGAAGATCGAGCAGAGGTCCAGCCCAGCGATAAAAACGAGCTTCGCAGGATATATATATATACTGCTCGCAGAGTGAAAGGAAGGCAGGAACAAGATATACTTGAAAAAAAAAGAGAAAAATGAGAAAAGGAACGAAGAGTACAAGCGCCCCCCTTTCCACCCACCTTTTTTCCGTAGCAATTTGTGTACCCTTAGCTCTGGCTTTGTTCGCTTCTCTTTTATTCCACACGTTTTCTTTTCTCTTTCCTTCATTTATTTATTTTTTCTCTACCCCCCTCGCGAGCGTTTCACCTCACGGCGCGATTCACTCTCTCGCGGCTCACCGCATCCCGAATATCTTTGCGCATTCCTGCGTTGCACACTCTCATGTGGCTCATCTCTCGTGTGAATTCTCTTCGCGCTTTTGCTATGACCTGTAAAACGTGACGCCTAATCTCTCTTGTTCTTATCGCTCATCGCATTTCGCCCGGATTTCATTCTGTTTTAATTAGATTCTCGATAATTGTCTACGATTTTCGTGATTTCCCCTTACACGTTGATATTTTTCCAAAAGAAAAATTCATTTGTACTCTCAAATATGCGCTTACCACGGTGCAAAGAAGGTCCAAAGAATGTTTACGCTTATTTACTCGAATGATCAATTATTCAATCGCGTGAACAAACATTATAACGAAAAAAAAAATGTAGCCGTTATGATCGAAATTATTACCGTAATTTTCGGCAAATTCGTTTGTTACTCGATGCTTTTAATCACCCAGTAATTACGTAATTATAAAATTGTTAGTACAAGATGTCCCGGTATCGAAAGTCAATTGGCCAATCTGTAGAAAAAAAAATATATATATCGTCGCGCAACGAAACTGTTCGAAACGAAGTCAACATCATCAACTTTGTAACTCGTTAGCTTACTCGACTCGAGTGAATTCCTTACCAGCAATCTTCATAGAAGCTTTAAATCTCGCTACAACCAAGAATAGCCAACAGAACGCGCAGTTCTATACCGTAATGATCATCAAGCTAATTAGTTCGAGAGAGTTTTGTACATATACTTGCTTATATCGATGACCCCTCTTTTAATCGAGTTAGTGGCTCGTTCGAGTGCTTGGAATTTTATAGTTTGATCCTATGAGGTTCGAAGAATCCACTCTCTGTGATGGCGCGGTATGAGTTACCACACACGTGCTCAACAAGGGAGCCACGTATACATTAGTGTGGGCAGTAACGGAGAAGAGCAGTAGCTTGCCCCCGAGTGAACGCGTGAGATAATTCATTGGACGAAAGTGCCGAGATCGCTATCTCGGACCCTGGCAAGGCATATACATATTTATAAACATATATATATCAAAGCTGGGATCGAAAGTGCGAGCTCGGTTGCTTTTGCAATTTCGTTTCTCGCCAGCAAGCGAGGCAATTCGTTTCAATCACACGCGGTCGATTAGCAGAGGCAGGGCCAAGAGAACGATGCACGAGAAGTTTCTCTACATGATATATAAATATATAGTACACACTCATTCTCAATGTGAGGCGGCAGCATCAGCAATGCCATAGATAGAGGAAAGAAGAGAGAAAGAGAGAGAGAGACAGAAGGAAAAAGAATGATTCTGATGATGCCAATTCTCGTATCTCCGTGGCGCCAACCTCGCGTACTCGCAACACTATACATGCCACCTAATTACTTCTAATAAGCGGCAGACAAAACAGTCCACTGTAAAAGCGATTTAGAATTCACGGAATGAAAAATGTCTACGGAAAACAGTTAATTGAAAGTATTTTTCAATGATTACAATGATTTTTTTTTTTTTGTAAGAATTTCTCCCCAAGGATATCAATATATCAATTTGAATACACGGATTGGTGGATATATAATATATAAAGCACCATTTTAGTTTCGGAATATTCTCGTACGCACAAAATGTCCTCATTCAGTTGCTTTCTGTTGCGCTCTTCATTTTAGTTTTAACCAAAAGGATTGAAAATTTTCCTAACGGAGAAGAAACGAGCAGTGACCTACAAAGGACTTTATAAAAAATAGATTTTATTTCTATTTCCTAAAGATCCGAGTCACTGCGGAACTTTAGACCCTCCCCAGAATTCTGGCCCCATATGCTCGGAGTCCCAATGGGACAAACATATTTCAAAAAGTATGACTATAGTATATATAAATGCGATTTAATATCGTGGGGCTCAAATGTGCCTTCAATGTTTGCCCGCCCACGAAAGACAAGAGCATTGACCATGAGATGGGCAGTCGTGGGATCTCTCTTTCTCTCTCTCTCTCTCTCTCTCTCTCTCTCTGCTGTAGGTATTTGCCGTAGGTATTGCCTCCTTGAGACTCGAGACCTCAGACCTCTTGTGTATATATGAAGCCCGTACGTGCTGCCGCAGAAGAGCGAGCCCGCAAGTCACTATACTTCGTATTGCCGTATACCGTTCTCCTACAATCTCTCCCTGCGTGTATGCACCTCTCCCACCTCTATGTATATTATACAGATGCATCTGTGTGCTTGTATGCAATTGTATATACGAGCAGGGTGCCGGCGCGTTCTTTGCCATGTCCGAGATGCAAATCACCGCGCGCGCGCTCGATGAACTCTCTCTCGGCTTGGCCGGCCGGGGTGGTACAGCTCCCACGGACCTTCGGGACGTTACAAAAAGCTTTCGAGGCGAAGAATATATAATGGAAGATGATAATTATTATTTCCGAGTGGCTGCACTGACTGGGGGAAAAAAAAAAATCAGTTTCACAAGCTCGCTCCGGGTAACGTGAAATAATTTCAAATTTATACGCAAATTTTGTTCGTAACTCATCGAATCAGTAACGAGCCTTGTACTAATTATCAATTTGAAAGTATAGCACAAGATTATAGCTCGTTGTTTTTTTCTTTCACCGCCAAATCGAAAGAAAAAAAAAATTTTCAAAAGAAAAACAAATATTTTCTCACGATATCGGATTAAATGAATTGACATTTATTTTCGGATGGCGCCATCGATTTGGCAGCCGAATCATATACGCAGTATCATTGAAGCGATATATTGTTCGAGGAAATTGCTACCATGGTGCATTAACTTTTCTATTAAACTCGACGGTGGAATTGTTAACAATATAAAATTAAATTTCCAGCAACACGACTCGGAAAAAAAGCTTTCTCGGGTCACCTGATTGATATGTAAAAGGTGCGACAAACTTTTCGTCACGTACGAGAGAAACTATATTACATTATGTTCTTTTTTTTTTTTTTTTTTAATTACGCGTCGTCGACACGCTACTGCGTTTCATGGTAACTATACACACGTACACAGAGATATTATATCTATATGCGCGTATGTTTTACCAGTTATTTTACGTCACTTGGGGACGTTTAAACTCCGTTTAAAAGTTTCGGTTAAACGCGCGAGTGCACTTTGGCTCGTACTTGAAGAGTCTGCAAAAGCAAGAACGCGCTACTGGGACGTGTACTTTTGTGCTCAGTTGAGTTTAGTCACAAAAGCATAAATTCTGATTCAGAATCGTCGAGCTGTGCTATACAATTATATCACAAGGAGCTCGCGTTCTTTTTCTCGCTCGTTAATTATTTTGATAAGGATTTTAAAAATGCGACAAAATTTTTTTTAGTTAAACATTATCTACGATTTTTCTTTCTTAATCGATTCGATGATTGTTAGTATATATTTTTCTGAAGGGTTTGTATATGTTTTTCGTCGTATCAAAATTACTTTCGGGATTAAATTTCTTCTTGATCTTTCGCCATTACTTTTTCTCTCGTTTAAATATCATAGATATCGAGACTGCACATGGAGGACGTCAAGAGTCATGAAATTTATCGATTGTCTTTTCCTTTTTGAATGTCTTATGACAATTATTTTCGGTACAATTTTCATTATTCGTATTTTTACGTCATTATGGTTCAGTCACACTCCATGTTAAGAGTTACATAAAAAAAATCGTTCTTCAACCCTATTTCTTGCGTCAATTCTCCGTCACTTATTTCATGTTCAGGTGTAATTGCACACAGTTCACGAAGGCCCAATAAATAATCTTCAATCAAGTAATATTTCGCTTTCTCTCTTTGTTATCTCTCTCTCTCTCTCTCTCTCTTTTTTTCTCATATTTTCTCGTAGCCTATATCGCACCGGGCACCGCGAGAACGAGTTAAGGCAGGGCAATATATATACCTAAACGACTTTTGCCTTTGACTGGGAGCGCCGGGGGCGTCCAATGCGTCGGGGGTCGTAATGCAGAATCCCGTAACACGTTTCGTTCAAACACATCGTGATAGCCAAGCTCGTTGTATAACGCCCGAGCCAGTTAGGTAAAAGTATACTGATATATCTGTACGCATATTTGTGTACAAATATGCATGCATATTGGAATTCACTTTGCCCGAGAGCATCTCTTTGCGCACCATGTAAAAACCTCGTATACAGTGATATACGTAATCGCGGTGCTATACACGTAATATTGAAAGTGTAAATCCGCAGACTAGGAGGGCTGCGCTCGTTTCCATTTAAAGTCCATTTTAACGACTCTGCGATGCGAGATGCGAGATGGAGCAAATTAAATTAGCATATATACGCGTAATATAATAGGCAAATATTATACTATACATTTACGAACACTGCATTCTGCATTTCCCCACGATATATCACAATTTTGTCTTCTCTTTTGCCCTTGCGTGAAATATCTACTATATTGTTTGATTACGTAATATAAAATTTTTATCCTCAATGTGTCACTGATTCAATTATTACTTGTTTGTTTATTGTTCACGATCGTGATTCAATTTCCAAGGTAAATTATTGAATCGCTATTGAGAGTACATTTTTAGAAATTTCTCTTCGAAGAGATCCAGCTGCTTGAAAAAACCATAACGATTCTGTTGCACAATTTCGCATTCAGCGTGGCAATAAAATATCTCTTTACAAGTCTATTTCTCTCGGTTTGTCTCTCTCCCTCTCTTTCTCTCTATCCTTCCTGTCGAAGGAAACGCGAGAGAATTTTACGATCGCGAAAAATGGGTTGAGGTATACATGGGGTCCTCATAATAAACGCACAATGACGAGTACATATATTTCGAGTGCGAGACGGATGAGCGATATTGCGCGAAATATAAGAACAGCATCAGCGATAACCGAGTCGTTATATGACGGAGGTCTCTCTCACCGATATATACGCTCGTTTTTTTTTTTTTTACGATGCAACTCGCTGAGACAGACGCTGTCCGAGCTCACCATGACATTTACTGCATCGTTGCCGTTATGCGGACTCGCGGTGCTCAACGATGTGCAGGTTGTTACGAGTCCAGAAACGATCTTATATATATATATATATATATAATATAACTTATATATTGAGATGTATATCACGTGCAACAATATATGGATCATTCCATGTGCCATCTCGCGAACAACGTCAGGACTCCAAGCTCTCGCTATTCCCTAGCTCCTCCGACACCCCGTAAATCAATACGCTTCTCAAGTGGGAATATTCAAAAAAAATTTTTTTTAGGTTTAAACGATTCTAGGTTTTACGATGAAAAATAACGACAATCCTGATTAAAGAAATTATAAAATGAAGACAAAGTTCATGTTCGTTGTGGATGATCGAACGACAATATAACAAACGATAATCGAATACAAAGTATATGGTCGTATGTTGGTTAAGTTGGCAAAAGAAAAGATAATATACAGACTCGACAACAGTCTGTAGTGTGTACTGAGGTGTACTGTATAAAAGCACGAGAATCCCCGTTCTGGCAACTCTCCCCGTCACTCTCGTGTTCCTTGCGAGTAGCCTGAAATTTGCATATCGTGAAGTATCCCAGATTACGGTGTCGAACACTCTTAATTGGCAGAACGGTATACGGATGCAAAGGGACTATTGCGAACTGGCGCCCGGACGCATTCAATGCGATTACCGATGCATTCAGTTCAGACACGATTGCACGCTCGGAAAATTCATTGAACACGTGCACAGATGGTTAATCTGATCAATGATTGGCACCTTTCAAATAGAAATGGAAAAAAAGCCGGAAAATAATTACGGACCGATTGTATTTTTTTTTGTACTTTTTTTTTTACTGGGTGCTTGATCAGTACATTTATTTATTTACGTTTGAACAGATTAATCATTTTAAATGACCATTAATAAATTATAAATAATTGAAAGCAATCGAATAACTTGGAATAATTGCTGAAAATCATTCTAAAATATTAAAAATTCCTTTCATATCTATTTTTCTTTTTACAATAATTATTTCATCACAACGGCACTCAAAGTAATGGCTCTTCATTGAAGCTTTCGAAGGATAATGAGAAGCCGAGGATATAGGTGTTGACTGGAATTAAACATTCCTTATCCCTTAAGGATGTATTGGACGTACCTTCCCAACCAAAAGTCGACAATATTGCATACTTTATGATAAGATAAAAATCGGAAAAAATTCAACCACAATAAAGACGATAAGAAGATTAATTTTGAATAATAATAGAGCCAAGTTATCAATAAATTGTTTAAACAAAACACTGTTTACCAAATTTTTAGGGAATGTTTTTTTGTCATGTGAAATGAATTCGTTGATTTTTCTGACTACACAAGAATTTTTTTTAAATTTTCTTATCATTTTGAAATTTCGGTTTTTCGGAAATTTGTAAAGGTTGTATTTACGAAACTATTCGTTCAATGCCCTGGAAACTTCTTAATTGTAATATACAACGTTTTTACGAAAACATATCCAAAATTCGCGATATTTCCTTCATTTTTCAAAATTAAAAAATTTTCGAAAACCGAAATTTCAAAATGATAAGAAATTTTATTAAGTATTCATTTGTAGTCAGAAAAATCAACGAATTCATTTCATGTGTCAAAAAAAACATTCCCTAAAAATTTGTTAAACAATGTTTTGTTTAAAATATTATTGATAATTTTTGGGGATTATTATTATTAAAAAGTAATCTTCTTATCGTCTTTATTGTGATTGAATTTTTTCCGATTTTTATGTCATCATGAAGTACGCAATATTGTCGACGAAAGTCACTTTTGGTTAGGAAGGTATACGTCCGATACATCCTTAAAATCTTGGGTTAAAATTTTCAATTCTTCCGTATATTATTCAATATAAACAATATAACAAATGAAAAAATCCAAGTTTTCATTCCCTCAAACCAAAATAACTTTTATCTCGAACGTATTCACAAGCAACGCGAAATTATATTTATTACGGGCAAATTGACAAACAGTTTAATCTCCTTTTTTCAACATTGCTCTTTTCCCTGGACTAAAAAAAAAAACGCTCAACCGTTGAACGTCCAATTTAAATATACCGACTGCCAGGAAGGTCTACAATACATGATATAGTTCGTATATAATTGGAAGTTTCCATGGTTATAGATAAAATAAAGAGGCGATTAACAATTCAAAGCTTGCTAATGAATGCTTTTGGCGTCAACTGAACTGATGCCCAACGCGTTTGCATACACTCAATGTGTACGAGCGCTTTTGTGCGCCGAGCAATCGACCGGAACTGAGTTTAATTGCATAATCGGTGACTGCGTTCGCGAGGCGATCAACGCGGCGTAAAAACAATCACAGGAAAAGCAGTATGAACACGTGAATTCGATCAAAATGGCTATTTACAAAGAGAGACATTACAGAGAGTGAAGAAAAGGCACGTGAAACAGCACGTTGGTGGATTTTAGAGATAACAGCGGTTGTCAGCAGTGAAGTAATAAAAAATAAAAAAAATTGGTACACGGCATAAGGGTCGTACGGGGATTGAAGAAGGGTTCGAGCGGGTCAACCCCACGGCGCACGTGTTACACGTGACCCTCTTTCAAGCAGCTCATAATTGTGCTGTCTACATTATATAATACAGATATAATCATATCGAAAAAAAAATATTCGGTTAAAATGGAATAAAGTTAATTTGAATCGAGCACGATTTACTTGAGGATGTATTGGACGTACCTTCCCAACCAAAAGTGACTTTCGTCGACAATATTGCATACTTTATGATAAGATAAAAATCTGAAAAAATTCATACACAATAAAGACGATAAGAAGATTGATTTTGAATAATAATAATGCCAAAAATTTATCAATAAATTGTTTAAACAAAACATTGTTTAACAAATTTTTAGAGAAAGTTTTTTTTTGACACGTGAAATGAATTCGTTGATTTTTCTGACTACCCATGAATTTTTAAAAAATTTTCTTACCATTTTGATATTTTGGTTTTCGAAAATTTTTTAATTTTGAAAAATGAAGGGAAAATCGTGAATTTTTTATGTGTTTTCATAAAAACGTTATATATTACAATTAAGAAGTTTCCGGGGCATTGAACAAATAGTTTCGTAAATATACAACCTTTACAAATTTCCGAAAACCGAAATTTCAAAATAATATGAAAATTATCAAAAAATTCATGTGTAGTCAGAAAAGTCAACGAATTCATTTCACGTGTCAAAAATAAACTTTCCCTAAAAAATTGTTAAACAATGTTTTGTTTAAAAAATTTATTGATAAATTTTTGGCATTAGTATTATTCAAAATAAATCTTCTTATCGTCTTTACCGTGGTTGAATTTTTTCCGATTTTTATTTTATCATGAAGTATGCAATATTGTCGACGAAAGTCACTTTTGGTTGGGAAGGTATACGACGTCCAATACATCCTTAAACTCAATCCTACCAATTCAAACAAACGTATATCTAATCAATTTGTGTTCAATACCATTTATTTCAATGGAACAAAGTTTAATTGACTACCAAATAATTGATTCAATCGCACTGAAATTTGTGTTAATGAAGATAATCAATATTCTGTAAAAAAAAAGGGTACTTGTCCAGTTCGGTGACTTTTCAGAATTTTCGGAGTTTTTTTTCTTCGACAAAACCTTTTATTCAAGCACTAACAATGATATTCAGGTGGGGGAGCTTGAAAAATATACCACCTTTCTGTTTTTATTAGCATAAATAGACATTAATTGAAGACTTTTCCGGTGCGTGCTTGGGTCTGCATGTGTGTCTGTGCGTATCCGTGTGCATGTGTGGAGGCGTGTGTGTGTATGTGTGTGTGTGTGTGTGTGTGTGTGCGCGCGCGTGCGTGCGTGTATGTGAGGGCGAAGCCCCGGTCAGGTTTAGGGGCGAAGCACCCTCGCTTGTCGAAAACATAGATTTTTGTAAATTTTAAGCTAATTATTCAACCGTAGAGAATCGATGAAAAGATTATATATTACGCATATGCGTACATGGCGGAGAGAATCGGAGATGAAAACCGGGAAAACTCACAAAAATTGGTATAAAAAATATTTCTCTCGCCATTTTTTCACGGATCTATCACTATTTCATGCTCCATCACTTGATTATCATCGTTGGTGCTGAAATTACCACTTGAAAGTAACAAACAATATCAAAAAAAAAGTAACAACGAAAAAAAAAGTCAATTTTTTGAGGATTTTTTCACGAATCCTTCAACATTTTTGAGCTCTTCGACCTGAATATCATTGTTGGTGCTTTGTTGAAGAAATTAAAACCCAAACACGAAAATTTGGAAAAATCAAACCAAACTAGACAAATGCCAAAAAAAATCATTTCCGCCTTTTGCATTCTCTTATATTCAACTCTGAATTTTACAGTCAAACTCTTGCGTATTCGAACTACTGCGTAATCCATACAAACTACTGCGACAATTTTTCATCCACTTCGTATAACGGCGGATCAATTGCGACAAGTAGTAGTTAACATATGCTCCCGTATATGCATTGAGTCGCTAGTTATAAGTCCGTCGTGATATCGCGTGCGGATATAATGTATGGTCACACAAGGCACTCGCAATCTCTCATAACCGAATGCCCTCTCATCCCCTCCTCTCTCTCTCTCTCTCTCGCTCTTTTACACCAGTGGCGGCCATTCACTTCCGGCCGATAAGTTCTTGTGGTGACTCTAATGTCGATTGTGCGTTACCTCTGTTATTTATATATGTATATATATGTGTGTGTGTGTGTGTGTGCGTGTGTGTATTTATTTGTATGTTTATATGTATATTTACATATAAATATATACAAATGTATGTAAACGAATACGAACTACCGGCTGCCAGATAGCGGTTTATCAAACCTAACGCTAGATACAGCTGCTTTGCTCTTGCCATCTCTATCTATTCGGCAAAAAAAAAAATCTCGTTTTATCCCTAATAGACGAATGAGTCTACTGCAACTTTTTCACATTATTATCTATCCGCGCATATGCAGTTCTCCCGGCCTCCCTTCCTATATGTGCTACATGCTGCAGTATAGCTCACCCTGGTCAAGCTGATAACGCAGTTTCCATGTAGGCAATACAAACACACACACACACGCACGCGCGCGCGCGCGAATACTTTCACACGTGTACATGCATACAAACATATACATGCATCCGTGTTTATGTAGGAAAAAAGATCGAACATTGAGGTCCGGACTCCAGCAGTAAAAGGGAAATCAATTAACTCGCTCCATCCCCGTAAACGTGCAAGGGTGATTTGATAGCTGCTACAGTGATATAGTGGCACAGACTCTGCAATCTGCCTCGGAGATTAGCAGCCTCCGCATAATAAATCCTCTTGCGGAAAGAAAAATAAAATGCGTATTTGAATCGGTGCTTTTCTTTAAAAAACAAATTACTACTTTACCCTAGGCGCTTTGAGTAAAGTGCTTTCTAAAGCTTTCTAAAGTTGACTAATTAAAGTTCATAGGCCAGAATTTTGGTAATAGTATATGGGATGGATCAATCGTAGGATATTTCTTTGATGCCGATGCTAACGGAGACTAACGAGGACTGGTGGGTGGTGAGAAACGTGTCTCTGCGCGTGTGTATGTATCGTATATCGGATATGTATATGAGCCATCCACCCATAAAGCGGTGGCTGTAACAAAAAGCAGCGGCATCAGCTCACGGTGTATTTCGTGGTGTGAGAAGAAAAGAGATGTGAATAAAAGGGTGCATGTGTGTGTGCATGTGAGAGAGAGAGAGAAAGAGAGAGAGAGAGAGAGAGAGAGAAAGAGGAGGTGCCAGGAATGGAGTGTGTTCACTCCACCAAAACCCTCTGACGAGAGCATAAGCCGTACGCTCGCGTGGGTTGCCATGGGCAACCATGACTAACACGTAAAATCACGGGGTTCCCTCTCTCGCGAACATTTACCGTCTCACTCACATCGACGGACTCTCTACATCATCCGGCTAAAAAGATACAGTGATTGGCTACTTAACAGGACGAAAAAAAAAAATAGTCATTGGCATATATACCTCCGTCTCTTTCCAATAAAAACTGTTCACTGTAGAGAGTCTTTTAATTACTCAGAGTGACCAACGACCGTAGTAACGTTACCTACGACTACATTTTTTCGCTCTCTCACGCTTCTCTCGTTAGAATCCGGGCACACGAGCATGAAAAATTGTTTCAAAGTTTACGCAATGTTGATGCACTGAAAAAAAAGTTTCCCGATTCGAGCCATAATTATTATTGCTTCAGCCATATTATATGGGAAAATACGCTACTGCCATACCATCTAGGTAATAAAGCCATACAAATATGACTGACACAATATCGTTGGCGTAAGCATACCACTATGTCATGACAGACATATACCCAATAGCTCCGCGAATCTGACAAGTATCTCTATTTCAGCAATACCATAGTATGGTTGAGTTGACCATCACGAGTTATGCGTATGCCAACCATACTAGTATAGCTGTCTTATAAACGCTAGCATACGAGGTAGACGAACACCAGCCATACTATAGCCGAAGCAAACATATACAATGTTGTTTCGTGGATAGCAGTTTTGTCAGTGTAGGCAGAATTCTTTGTATACCAACAATACTAGTAGAGCTGTTTTATAAACGCTAGAATACGAGGTAGACGTACCAGCTATACTACCAAAAGAATATGGCTGAATTATAAATTCATTTTACATAGATAAATTACAGGATATTGTACCTACCTATACTCGTATAGGTAAGTATATATAGTAGGGGATATTCGGGTCACACTAAAAATTCAGCCAATATGTTTCATAATCATGAATATTTATTTTAATCATCTGTTATCGATAATGATATTTATACATAAATATTTTGCAAAAGAGACTTGATTTTTAGAGCTAATGAAACACACCTGGAAGTTTGAGAGAATCCATGGCGCGGAGACATATGATACTCTCCTTGCAGGAAAATGACAGTTGACCTAACCTACAAAAATTCGCTTGTTATACGATTGGCGTTTATATAACAGGAAAAATAGTCCTTTTTTACATATTCCGTAGATAAGTGAGAACAGACTTACCTTCAAATGTTGGTATAAGCTCATCAAGATTCCGTTCGTTCAGTTTCTTCTTCACAAACTCGTTCATTATCAAATTTTGCGTAGCGAGGTCTCGTTTTCGCGCGAGGCAGAGGCATAGACACCACGCGTTAACAGATTACTGTAGGTGTTCCAAAAACGTAGTATAGTTGCGCGAGCCATATTAGTATAGCTATGTGTCACAACGTTATTCTCGCAGCCATACTATATGGTTGAAATAGCTAGGCATGTAAAAATCAGCTACTACAGCTGTTTGAACAATACAGTGTAGTTTCGCGAGCTATGTTAGTATGGCTGATTTACAAAAACGATAAATTTCCAGCTATTTATAATGATTAAGCTAGCCAGACGATTGAGTGTCGTCCACAAAGGCGCAGTATAGGCGCCGTAGACAAAACTGCTTTGCCTTCACCAGCGATATTATTGTTGAATTAGAAATACTTCACTAGTCATATTTTTATGCACTTTACGGCAATCGGGATTTTCTAAAAGAGCTACTGCATTTTCTGTGTGGGCAATATTTTTTCACCAGTATACCTATAACTGGCCAACAATAACAGTATTATTGTAAATCCCGAACCATTTTTTTCAGTGTGATCTTTCATACGATTGACAAGATTCATAGGTTTGCGGATCGTTTGCTGAATAATATATTCAAAAATAAAACGATTTTTTGTTTCTAAAGTTTGCTCAATTATCCATGAATGCGTTACGTTTACGAGAAATTCGAGAATTTTTGATGAGACAACATATGACTTTACGCATAGAAAGTAGAAAAAAATGTCCAAAAACTGGTACGCATTCGCAAAAGAGTGAACACGCGATCGGCAGTACATATTACCAGTGACTTTTCGAAACGATAAAAATCGTTATCGATCATTTCGTATTGTTATTCCATAAAATATATGTATTATTTCTCTGGTATAAAAATGGGCGATTAATCGATATAACGATGTTTTCGCCGTAGGTTATTGTATCCGATGCATTTTTTTTAGAATTTCAATACAAGGAAGCCAATAACGAGCATACCCCTCGAGTCTGCGGCTCGTCTTCTCGCGTCGCTTACAGTGAAGCTGACGCTTCTGCCACAACTCGTTGCTCGATGCTCCCTGAAAAGGGTCGGTCAATTTCATCATATTATCCACTCACGATCTCTATATAGGACAACAAGTTCTTCTTCATTCCACTTTGGCCCTTTCTCACTTTCACTCGTTCACTACATGCTACTCCAATGCGTCAGCATTGCCTCATCGGCGTTTCTATATGTATACCTATCTACAAAAACTCGTCCCTTCATTTCTCTCTCTCTCTCTCTCTCTCTCTCTTTCTTTTGCTCGCCCTCATGGCGATCCTTTCAGTTTTCTATCCTTCAGTCTCTGTCTCGTTTCATCCGTCTCGCAACGAGAACGACAGACGAGCCAGACCGGACACCATAGGTTCCATGCAGACGACCCCATAGATCCAGGGATGTATCACCGCCCGTATTTCATTAGGGGCAGCAGCCCGTGGCCACTGAAATTTCGCGTCGCGCTGTTGCTTCACTTTCTATTCCAAATATATATATATATATACATGTATATATGTGCGTGTGCCTGTGTACGCGTGTGTGAGAGAGTATACGTTTGCCTGGAAAGCTTTGCTGTGACGAAGTTTATTCGCTAACCCTTTTTCAACCCCTCGCGATCACGTGCTCGGGGAAAATTAATCGCATTTCGTTGGGTTCATGATTAATGGCTTTTCACGAGGGAATTTTGACGAAAAAGCTTGCAGGACATGAAATTGTTCGTGATCAATGCTGAATTATTCAATGGAAAAATAATTAACGTTAGTTTAAAAATATTTTTGCATGAAATTTGGAAAATACCGATGTAAAAATACGATGCCGATGGATAATTTTTGTATTCAAATGAAAGATCAATGTGAGTTTATAATCTGCGTCGAAGTTATGAATGTCAAATCATCGGAAGTGAATGAGAATTCTTCATTGATAACCGATTGACGATTTTTCAATATTTCGTTCCAAATTTGGACAATACCGAACAAAAATAAATTGCCTCAAACCTGTTTCACCGAACCACGTACATTTTAACAATCTGTTCGTAACACACTCATATATATATATACATGTATATATATATTATATAATATATATATAGGGTTGTGTCATCCAGCATCTCTAGCTCAAGCAATATTGCGACCAAAAGGACCCTCTCTTCTTTTCATACGCGTTGACCCGTCAAATCCCACTGGTTTCTTACGACACGTATATGAGAGTGATCTAGATCGTTTCGTCGGGGAGACTCTCACCGTACTCGGAAATTCCTTCTGCGAGAGCGCACATATATGAATCCGTTTTGTTTTAAAAATTAGCGAAATATAATGAAAACTTATGAATGCAAAAGTAACATATTTTAAACAATTCTCAAAATTTCGTTCAAGTATTCATAGTGAATAGAAAATTGAACAAGAGGTTAATTTACAATTTAATTTTTAAACTAAAAAAAAAAAACGAAATACGTTTAAATTTCTCGATAAATATATTTTATTTACGGCAACGTAAATCGAATAAACGGCGTCTGAAAAAAATGTGTTTTCTTTTCTCAAATAAAATACTCTCGTATAAAAAATACTAGACAAAGAACAATCGACGAAATGACAGCAACGATGTGATAATCGTTCGTAACGATATCGCGCAATTATCGATAAAACATAATTGAAATTTCAAGTGAGCCCAAGGGAATTTTCGAGGATTGGCTGCCAGGGGATGAAGTGGCAATTAGGAGAGTGCTGCTTCATCAGTTGGAGAAAAATGAAAATCAAAGAAAATGAATGCAAAGTATAAACAAGTGGAGGAAAGAGCACGATAGAAAAGACGGATAGAAACTTTTCACCAAAGGAGACAGGACCGAGAGATGAGAAAAAAAAAAATTAAAAACAAGTCCCGATACGAAATCAGAAATGGAGGGACCAAAAGACGTGCAGGGACCCGAGAAAAAATTCTGAGATAGCCATGGGAGAAAAAGAAATATGAAAAGCTCAAGATGGAAAGAAGTAGAATGAGAGAGAAAACGTAAAAGAGAGATGAGAGAAAGGAGAGTAAAACAGTAAGAGATATCGAGAGAGACAGAGAGAGAGAGAGAGAGAGAGAGAGAGAGAGAGAGAGAGAGAGAGAGAGAGAGAGAGAGAGAGAGAGAGAGAGAGAGAGAGAGAGAGAGAGAGAGAGGAAGAAGAGCAAAGTCTTCGCGGCATGGCCACCCTCGTTCTTACGCCCCCACGCCGATTCCTATGCCTCACTTCTTGCCCCTTTTATCCCCCCCCCTGCGTCCCCCGTTACTCTATCCCCTATCATCAAATTTCGCTTCTTTTCTCTTTTTGTCTCTCTCACTCACCCTCTACCACTTTCCCTCCTTCTCCGCTGGCTCTATCCCCTACCCGCGATCCTTTCTGCTCCACCACCTATTTTTCTCTCTCTCTCTCTCTCTCTCTCTCTCTTCGCGTTGCTTTGCTCTATAACTCGGCAATCCCCCTTCTTTTCCTTCTCTATACTGTACTCGTCCCTCTCTCCATCTCTCTCTATCACCATCTCC
This sequence comes from Rhorus exstirpatorius, assembly GCA_963564615.1. Taxonomy (NCBI): domain Eukaryota; kingdom Metazoa; phylum Arthropoda; class Insecta; order Hymenoptera; family Ichneumonidae; genus Rhorus; species Rhorus exstirpatorius. The sequence goes on along the minus strand of OY751317.1, from coordinate 39,428,249 downwards.
ATAGACTTCTGACAAGGCAAAAAGGCCCAACTAACATTAAATAACATGTTAAATTGTGTGGGTTACGCCCTTTAGTTTGCTAACAGTAAATTCTATATACATATCTCTCTCTCTCTCTCTCTCTCTCTCTCTCTCTCTCTTGCTCTCTTTCTCTCACGCAACGATTTCGTCTCGCTCCCTCTAACGCCAAACGCCTATTCCTCTTTTGCTCTCTGGCTGCGTGCCACGGCGCTTACACTAACCGGACCCGGGCTGTATACACGAAGCAGCCGTCGCTTTCCGGCCGGCTTCTCAAACCAACAGCAGCAGCAGCAGCAGCATCGGCAGTAACCCCGAGCCATCCTCCAACCTACAACTTCCAGCATTCCCCGGTCGCCCGCAGTTGCAGCTGCACCGGCACGGCCCATTCACGCGCGTGTGGAGGATCATATCGCCCGTACACGCTTTACTTCTTCATCGTCGTCTTTCTTCTCTTGCCGGGCAGTATAGCGCATATAGCACGAAACAGAGTTATAGCGGACGCGCGTGCGCGCATCACACTCTTCCCGGTTACACGACGTTCAAAATTGATTTGATTTTTTGTTTTTTGTTTTCTTTCAAATTGTGATTCGAACGGAGCAACAATTTGAACAGTGAATATGGTGAGACGACTCAAAACGGTTTATTCCTTTTTATCGTGAATGCATCGCTAATTAATTGACATCGCGTATAAAAAAAATATCATCCTCGATCGTTCGATAGTTTTTTTTTTTTTTTTCGTGCAAGTGCATTGTGAGTTTTCTGGCGGAAATATTTTGAGAAAAATCATTCCGCGTGAGCATTTCATGGATCGACTATTTCAAATTTTGATCTTTATACCATCGCGTTAACAATGAGTGCTGGAAGCTGAAGCGAGGGAGAGATACATTGGAACGAAGTGTGTGTGTGTGTGTGTGCGTGTTTCATCGACGTTATTTATCGCGGTTGATGATAAAAACCGAGAAAACTATACAGTGGATTGAGACTAGACGACGACTATCACTTTCAACGCGACGTACGCAAGACCTTTACCATGATATTGCTTCGTTTCTCCCTCTCTCTCTTTACTCCACGTGTGTCATGTGTATTTTAATATACAGATATAGTTGCCCTCGCGTATCTCCTTTTCGGTGGAACTAACGGACGAAGTAATAGTGGAATTTTGCAAATGTCACGAACTCCCGATTAGAGTGACACATACACACACACACACATACGTGGAGGGGACGGACGTTTAAACGGTGAACGGCGTGACCGATTCGTGGGCGCAATTGTAATGACTCGTTTTACCGATCTAAACGAGCGATAAGCGCTCCCCCGACTCTCTCACGACCCCTGAGATCGGTTCAGTGCTGCTACCGATTTTCTTTTTTTTCTTCTTCTTATTTCTCAATTATAATTGCATCTCCTATATCCTCCCAGCACACCCTCGCACGATTTTTCGTGTCTCGTGATTGGAGAAAGGTGAAAGAAAAAAAAATTAAAATGCTAACGATATAAAAGCGGCAGCACTCGTCCGAGGACAAGAGAAAAAAGAAACGGTCGAGACGATTTTTCGTCACGACGAGAGTCTGAGATCGAGGATTTTTTTTTTTCACGAGCGTGGTATAAATCGCGAATATTCAGCATGGATTGGCTGAGAAGACAGCAACAACAGGACGTCAAGGAGTCACCGGAAATTAACGTGGCGCTGACACCGGATGAAGCTGACGAGTGTTACTTCGAGGAAGACGTCTCTATCGACGAGGGCATGGTACGTGACTCGGCTCCAATCGAGAAAGCAATCATTCATATATATATATAATATATATATAGTCATACGGCAATTCCCGCTGGTCAAAAGTTGCGATAAATTTTGACAGAAACGCGTTTGCACAAACTTGTTACCATTGATCAACTTTTGTGCACGATTATCCGTATTTTACAAAACGTAATTTTGCCATTGAAAAACAATCGCAATTATTTATTATCAATTATATCGATTATCGGAAATTTCTGTACAAGTTTGTAGATTCACATTATATGATAACCGTCGCAGTATGATAATAAGAACAATAAGAACAATGACATTAAGAAAATGGTAATCGCTATATATATAATCGGCACACAGTACTGGAAATTGCATTAATCCACCGCATATCCTTCAACGACTAAAGCGCACTGGGAAAAATGAAAAATTGGGCCAATGGTGTGAATTATTGTTTGAATAATCGAAAGGAAAACATATCTCTTCGGATATTGACGTCAGATTAAAAAAAAAACTTATTCACGTATAATAGTTTTGAGCGTTAAAATGTTGCACGTCTCATTATACCGTCGTGATTTTGATCTTTGCAAGTTTGTGAAAGTAATTTTAAAAAATTTGAAAATCCACCCAGTTTTCGTAACAAAAATTCCGACTCGTTTTCGGGCAAACGATGAGAATCCAAACGACACGATTGAATTTTATCGGGTTGCAAGATCGCGTGTGTCGAGTCATTCAGTGCGGATACTGCCATGAACGAATGACGATTTCTCTGTTCGATCGAACGACAAAAGCGACCTCTGTCGTGTCACAAGACCGAATTTATAGTATAACTATACATTTTTTTACGTATCAGGAATGCACTATTAAGATATTTTAATTTTGCATAATCATACTCCGAGAACTTTCGAATGATGAGTAATTATTGAATTTTTCCGACTTCTAATAAGCTTTAGCGATTTCACCGATAACGCATTCTTTCTCAGTATTACTCACGTACCCTCATTTAGGAACCAACTTGTATAATTATAATTTCGTACAGGTACGTGAAAATTGTCCTCATGAAAATTCCTCAATGGTATAGAAAGTTAAAAAAATGTACATATTCTTTTTCAACGTTTTTTTTTTTTATAACGATTGTGCTGACGGTTTTTTTAATTTATTTTCCACTCATTTTGGTTGGAAGTATCTTCGGAAGAATACAGTATCGACAATCGCGAGTTCGAAAAGCCTTTGAAAGGGTTCTTTTTTTCATACAGAGGGCCCACACCGGTTTTGTTGGTCCGCAAAACGAGAGGCATTCACGTCCGGGTCTCGCCTCTCTTAATCTCACGTCGAGTTGGCGCGCGCGAAATACATCGTGTGCTCCCTTGAGTTTAAAGTTACGGGGGATCTACTGTTACAGCAGGAGTGGCGCGCACAAGTTCGTCATTGTCGAGCTCAATTTTTTTTTCTTCTTCTCTTTGAACCATACAGAAACGCGTATAGGAAAGTGGTTGACGCTGGTTGAATTACAGGGAGACACGAGAGAATAAGACCCGTACCTCGAACAATATTATTACGATAGAAACGCACGAAGACCGTACAATATCAAAGATTTAAAAATATTCGAATGGAATTTTTATTCCAAGATTTTTAATTAATTAATTATCTGGCCTCAAAGTTTTTTAACCTCTCATTTTTCAGCTTTTTTATTTATAACTTTTTTATTATTAACATTAGCGCAAAAAGTTATGAAAAAAAGTTGTAGATAATTTTATCAGCTACAAAAAAGCTCTTTACAAAATTTTTGTCGGCTTCACGATCACGGAGATAAATCAAAAAAACTACTTACACCCTTAATTTCAAGATGGCGGCCGTTCCTCACCTTCTACAATCCTGAAAACTGAGTTTTACACTCATGGCCGACGCCCCTACGAATTAAAAAAAAAAAATCGCTACCTACCCAAAATACACAAAAGACCCCTTTTGAGGCACCGTTTGACTGATAATACATTATTCGTTTGTTTCTGTATTTCACGAATCATTTAATGCCGAGATTTTTTTTCCAACTTTCTAAAACTTTGGCGAGCCCAGAATTTCGGTAAAACGTGAAAACATCGAAATCCCAAATAATGCTGACGTATAATCTGAATTGTTACTTTTTTTTATTTAACTCTTCGTACCAAAAACCCGTCAGCAATCGTCGATTATATCTTTCCCTATGCAAAAGTATTCGAACATTCCAAATTTATTCATTCCCATCCAGCAAACGTTTCTCGTTGTAAAAGTGCGTTCTTCTCGAGTCCGTGTACTTTTCAAAACCATAGCTACTATATATAGGCCTTGGTAATATAACGTACGTAACGTACTATAAAACGTACCACTATATACATATATATGTATATATATTATCCAGGTTTGTTGCACTTGCAGCTCGACCACGACAGAGACGTGCGCCACGGGCCATTATAATGCCCGTAAATAATAAATATATGTGTGCAGGTATACAGCAATGACTGCGGATACTCAAATGGCTCTGTGGATGCACATGTCCGATGTATGTGCACCCGTATCGATGACTTAGAATCGAAAAGGCGCGTAAAGTACACATAAGCGGATAGGGTTAACGCTCTACTGGTCGTTGGCCATCGATAAAAGACAAATACATACACACATACATATCTATACATATACATATAGGTAGGTATACATATATAGGTAGGCGAGAAAAACGCAGCTTGTATGAAAGTCGACACGCGTTTGCATCTTGAAGACCAAAATATCGATAATCCTATACATCTTTTATCTATTTTATATTTATTATATATGCTTCGAAAATAACCGAACGTCAGACCAATGACTCTCTTTCGGTACTTCATTTCGCCTCATTTTACTCGATACATGTAACATTCGGCTACACACACACACACACATAAAGTTATACCTGGTAAACATTTGTGGCCCAAGTACTATATAACTTAGGTTGGTTTTACAATAATCAAGCTATGTATACACGCGTATATAAATTGTACATGTATATGTGGAACAAATATATATGCTGCCCGAGTGACATTGGTAGCCAAAACGTATACGCTGTTGCATGCATGTGATTTATACACAGGTATATACGAGCGTACTGTGAGTATGTACAGCGGTAATTGCGAAACAGCGCACGATAGACCGCGAAGTGTGCATGGCTCGTAAGTTTAACGGCGTCCGCGAGTTCGTATTATACTCGCACGAATTACTATAACCTGCTAGACCTCCAAACGAGCCTCCGCATCCCCATAATATTCATCAATTTTTCGAGAATCATAAATTTGACATAGTGGAGTTTATTCGAAGTAAAGTATATTCGGCAAGGAAGAACTCTGAATCATATGATTTTGATGACCGGACAATTTTTTTTTTTTAATCTTCATTTCAAATTTATTCAAATGATCAAACGTTCGAGCGCATAGCTATACGATAATCCTGATGGGATACACGTTCTGGAATAGTCGATGTGTTCACTTGATAATCGGATAAACATAATTGAGACTATGAAACTGGATTCGTGAATCATTATTTCAACTTTTCTTTCGCGCTTTTGAGTAATTTCGATAGATCGAAGAAAGATTTAAAAATAATTGAGAAGAAATCAACGAAATGAACATGAACGGAAGTTTCCATATTTTCTATAATGACAAATTGACAAAAAAAAACTAAAATTTTCTTTTAGAAAAAGACTAAAATTCTTCTAAAATTCTTCTTTTAGACTAAAATTTTCTTTTAGAAACAGTGAACTGCGGAAGTTTGAAACTTCGAGCTTTACTCTCAGTCCTGATAAGGCCACCGCGGTGATAGCAGGCACGCACGTTTGCTTCTTTGGCACGGGCTTATCAGGTTCGGACGTGTAAGCCTTGTAATTTTCTGCTCCGGTTGGGTTCTTCGTTGTGAAACGGCAAAAATGAGTGAAAGTTGAAAACGAAAGATAATATAACACCTATCCGCGCCGCGGAACCCAATACTTTAATTCTTCGAGATGAAAGGCGTCAGCGTTTTGTCCGTAGGCCGATTGATGTCGATCGTCGGTGGAACGTTATATGGTACTATCTCTTTTTCATTCTTTCTATATAATCGGTACAAGTGGAGTCGAAACTTTTGGATTCGGAGAACAAAGGAAATACGAGAGCGAGTGATAATGCATGGCTCGTGCAGTATATTCCTCGTTGTCGTGCTATATATGTTATATCAGTGGGAGATCGGTTGGTATATACGTGCACCAACGCCCAGGAGCGATATGGAAAACCACGATAATAAAGATACGATGGGAATACGAAGTATCGTAGGACGTACAGTGTACTGCCAATGATTGTATTTTAAAGTATCTATACATGTCTATGGTGTATAATCTAACTTGGAAAACGTGACAACGTCGCGGGCTTATATTGGAGATGCTGAGAAACGGACGGATATCGTCCCAAAGCGAACGACCAGACGTGGCCATGGCGGGTGATGATTCAGAGCCAGCTGTATCTTCGTGGAGAAAGAGAGAAAGACGCGACATAAAGCGTTACAAGCCCTAATACTCTACTCCGAGCAGTCCGAAACGTTTCCCTGAATAATCTCAAAATAAATTAAAAATGCCGGTTTCTTTTCTGTGACGAGACTCCCGCCGTATCTCATTCTTCCTCTTATACACACACATATATATATATACCATACTAACACATACGTATGTAAGGCGTACATAATAATTTTCGAAGGACATCCACCGCAGCACATTTCCATAACGACTTTCAGCAAGGAAAAGGGCGCAAGTCACGCGAATTTCAAAGGACAAAGCGTGATGCGGTTTGAGCTTTTTTTGTTTTGTAGCAGTTGATACGATTTGTGCTGTCTCTGTGTTTGATGCTCATCACCGTGCAACAATGAGAGAAAAAAAAAATTCTGTATATTTCAGAAAAAAGAAAGCACATCTTCGGTCTATCTAGATTGAGAGAGAGAGAGAGAGAAAGAGAGGTGGTTTTCATTTTGCTGTCCGCACGTGACAGAATTTGTAATTTTTCATTATTACACCGAAAGCTTTTCACCGATTTGGGGAAATCTCTGCGTTCCAGCATTTCAAGCGAGCTTCTTGGTCTGTTGAGATTCATGCGCAACGAAACACCTCAAATTCATCCTTGTAAAGTTTGATCCGCAGTTTCGGGATGGGCTGCATGACATTTCGAGGATACCGATTTTGTCAATTTGTTGCACATTATCGAGATCTGAGAATCGCAATTATCGAAATTGCTATAGTCGTTCGAAAGACGCGGAATTTCGATTTCAATCGGTCACTCATAACAAAAACAACAATCTCGAAATATCTTTAAGTTGTCAATATTCTGCACGTGGATATATTAGACTTTTCCTTCGTATGGCAATGAAATTATACGCGAAGTAATTTCAGAAGAAGCTTCGATCCCTCGAATCACTCTCTGTGTCTCTTTCTCGAGAGCAGAGGGATAGAGAGAGAGATAGGGAGGGAGAGCAGAGGAAAAAAAAGAAATGGCAGTGGTCGAGAGCAGACGAAAAGATATATAATTTCAATCAGCCATACTCCAGAGCACTATATATATGCACTGTATGACGCGCGAAAAACGGCAGACAAGCTGGTATGCTGTGTTATACATATATATATATATATATTCACAGAAGAGCGAAGAGAAGTGAAAACGCGAGAGGGATCCAACCATCCCCCCTCCACCCTCCCTCTTCCACGTCACTTCCCCTCTGTCCGCACGCCGCAGGGGATGAAGCATGACTCACCGGTACGGCACCCCCCATGTTACGCATGCCTCGTGCCGCGACTTTCACCCCAAAACTTTAGCCAGACCTCACTCCCCTCGCTCTCTTTTACCCATCGCCTCGACAATCCACCATGCGTCCCTCGCGAAACCCCGCGATGAATGCTACATGGATTTTCCAGTGCGAAGCGCACTCGCGTGAATCCCAGTTAGACATTCGCCGTACTTTTAGGAGGGGGAGATCGAGAGAAATTATTATAATTCAAAGTGAGAACCGTGCTGGCCTGTACTTTTCGTGCAGAAAAAAAATTACAAAAACACGGTAGGATTCAGGTGTCCAGAGTCGATATTATGTGACGCAATGGCACGACTCCAGTCATCGATTTCATCCCTTTGCACTGGCGGATCAATGATTTAACTGCGTATCAATAGAGAGTTAAAATTAATTAAGCCCAATGTTCCGTTTAAAAAAAAAAATACTAATTCCCGAATGTCTCTGAAAAGGAAACATTAAACTTTGCGTACAGTTTTCCCCAGTAAATTTACCAAACAAGAAATTTCAAAATGCTACAATAGGATGCTCAAGCCACCATGAAGTGTGCGTTTATTATATGTTTTTTTCTTTCGTATTTTTTGAAGCCCCAATTCATCGTACTGTCGTAAAAACCTACCGTGGGACACGATGATAATATTCTACCGTGCTCCATGAGTAGAGCTCGTTATGGGGGATACGATTGAGATTAGAAACGGATTAGAGACGGGCGATTGATCGATGCACGCGCGTTACGCACATACCCCATTGCATCCATTATATGCTTAGATGTATATTTCACGTGCGTATGCGTCCTATTATACTTATATATCTTGCTGAGATTCTCCGTTCTATGTACGCTTTGTGCCTTCATTGTTCACTGGGAATAACTGACACACGTATGAAGTGTAGCTAATAGAAGAAAAAAAAAAAAAAAAAAAGAATTCCCGTACCAGAAAAACATTGAAGCAAAAATGCCCAGATGTTAGACACTCTTGGGCGAAAATTTAACTGACATTTGGACCCGTTTCGACTCTAACGGAAGTTCGTGAGGGTAGATATAAATGCGGATTGTATCCATGACTTTTATTTTATCATCGTTGCTCGCGCAGACACGTTAAAATTTCTAAGAAGAACGTGCTCTCGGAAATTAGTTAAGATTGGGTCGAACGGGGCACGTGCGTACGAAAACAACGAGTGGGTCTATTTTAGATTGAGATGATCTGCATTAATTATAAGAGTGGCTGTGAGAATAAGAGTCTATGAGAATATTATAACGAGAAAAAAAGCATCAGTTTCAGAGATTATATCTCGACATTCAAACGTCTCATCATACATGGCCAACGAATTATCACGCCGTTGCTTCATTTTTTATTCCGCTCCCACATACATCCGAAAATTTTTTTTCCACTTTATTTACATGAATATACGAATTTTTTCTTTTCAATATTGATTTCACTCTCGCCTCAGCTCTATATGTGTCTCGTCCAACCCTCGCAAAGCTACGATTCATTTTTTTTTACCATCCTCTCTCGCGCGTGTATGGTTATCGTATAATGAAGTCGGTGGGGGTCTACAAGCACCGCGACTCTCCGGAGTAAGATAATGAGAGAAACACCTGGAAAAGCGTGCGTATATGTATATCTCACGTAGGTGTATTTATGTACACGCATTGGTATACACATGTATACATTCTGCCATATAATATATCGGGATACATAGAGTAGGCCCACAAGAGACTCGGGGGTTAGGAAAGACGCGAGACTTGACGAACGAGCTTAGATGTCGAAGTCGAGATTAGAAACTCGAGCGGGCGCGAGAGATTGGTGGTGCTGCGTCGCTTTTCTTGGGGAAATCGCGGGACTGAATTTATGTCTTCCGCGCAGAGAGACGAGTCACGTTGATGGTATACACGAGGGTTGCTTCATCGGCCACGGACATATAGTCGAAAAATACACGCTCATATTATATATAGCGCCCAAGGTTGTGTAATATCCAAGGGTGCGCGTTTCTCAGCAACGGAGCTCCTTGTGCCCGAATCGTGCTTTTCTGACTGGCGTATTATTTTATCGATATTTTGGGTTCGTTCGTCCGAATAATGACAATCCACCCCAATTCGTTATGCGCTGTTTGGATCCGCTATCTCTTGTATTCTATTAATTCGGACGGAGATGGCTTTCATTATCGCGTTGATGATATGTAAGAAGAAGGGTCGCAAAAATTGCCCGACGATAATTATCGTAATAATATGGTAGAATTTACTTTTATAGAAACTTTTATAGAGAATTGTAGCTCCTAGTGAATCGACCTTATGTTATTCGTCAGTGTAAGTAGCAATAAAGATAATTATAAAACGTGAATAATAGTAAACCGCTAACGATGTGACAAGGAAAAAATTCAATTCGGCCAGAAATGAATTTTTTTTCCGCCTTCTCTTGGGTTCATTATTTCGATTTTCATAATTATTTATTGTTATTGAAAACGTAGAAGAAAAAAAAATGGTCTACCCAGTCATTTTCTAATTATGGTAAAGATAATGACGATGAAAAAAATTCAATTCACAGAGGCGGGGCGTTTCTTTTTTTCATCTCGCAGATCCTCAAACTCCCCTCTGAGAAACGGATCGATGCATCTTACAATATTGACGCTCTGATATAACTAGAGGAATTTAAGAAACGGCATTTAGGCCCTTTAAGATATACGAGACAAGAAAAAAAAATCGTACCTCAGCACGAGAGCATTTATAATGACTGTTGCTAACATTCAAAATGGCATATATAACCATCACGATTTAACGCAAAAGATGCGGTGCGTTGGTTATATGCGCATTTCCGTTCTTTATAGCGGTCGATATTGCATTGACATCCGTGAGTATTCGAGCTTCTGGAATGAATCACTGGAACGGAGGGATTGAATTCTGTTTCATTCTATTCCGCCAAGAGGATTTATAGCCCCGAGATACACGGGAGATCGGCGAGAGAAACGAGAAATTTCCGTTTCTTTCGCGGCTTGAAAATTCGAGAACGCCGAGCGATCGACCGCGAGCCTGGTCCCATCATTGTGAGAAGAGAAAAAAGATTCTCGAGCGCTATATCTCTGTCATTGTGGCTGCGCGCGCGTGCAAAAAATAAAATTAAAAAAAAAAACAAAAAACTTTGTGTCTCCGCGTGGGTGAATAGTTATTATAGCCCGGCGCCAGCGGCTTCACGGACCTCACTCGGATCCGAGACGCTCGGTTATACTGTGGCACAGTATAATTTACCAGAGCCTCCCCGGTGATTAGCAGTCTCGGCAGTGAATTGCGTTCAATTTAAAGACATGCGGATGTGTCAATGACTGCGGTTGTACTTTCGTTCTCGCCAAAGTGTGGCTGATCGTCGTATAGATTATGGTCTATTTGGCCTGGCTCTTATTTGGTCTGCTCCCTTTTTCTTCTATAACACACGCGACATCTGCGCGAATTTCAACGCTCTGGCAATAATATACACTAACAACTCTGCGGATCAGTATCTCACTCGGACCCCATAATTTTCAATAGTTTTTTTTTTCCTGATCATTCTAAATTGTTACTTTACCATATTGCATATATATCCGATTGAACGATTTTACCGTTACACGAAGGATTAAAAAAACCAAATATTTCGCAGAACTTTCAAGGATCATTATTATGATAATTCTCATTTGTTGACGAAGCGTCTATTGAAGATTTGAACAAGCAGAAAACACAAATGTAATTTTAAAAAAACAAAAAATTACTTGCACTGGTAAGAAAAATTGGTACTAAAGCCTAGAGCTTAAATAATAGACGGACTGTTCGAAGCAATAAGTTTTTAGGGACGAGTCATGGATATGGCTCCCTCGGGAGGCATTTTTCAACGACACAAAAAGTTATCGCGTAAACACGTCTTCCATCACAAACGCGAGGCAGAGGGATTCACGCATTACTTATTCTGTCTTCGCCATATGATCCTGCTCGACGCTCTTCGAATTACTCGTCAGCGTCTCGACACCGAGCAATAAAAAAAAAATAAATAAATGCAAATAATAATAAATAATATTTCCATATTTTCTTTAAATTATTTATCTCCGGTGACAGCCAGACGTGTTGCAGAAGCGTATAGCGAGAGATTCACTTTACGGACAGTTACCCTTGCAACGTGCGTACTTTGTGAAATGCTCGAAATAGAAGGTTGTTTTTGGTCGTACGCGCCCCTCCAAGAAAATCCGAGTCATGTGGCTGACGTGTGGCCTTGGACGATCACTTGGAGGGACTGTAGATTCGACTCATGGTTATTGGCAACACGTGTTTGCACGTCCTGATGAATCCCTACAAAAGGACGCGCACGCGCGCGCTTTCCGATTCTTATCTATAGAAAAAAACAGGCAAGCCTCGTGCCCACGAATTTTCCCAGTCTCTTTTATATTTTTTGCAACCTCCACTTTCAAATGCATCCAGAAAGCCCTCAGGATTACATTACAATGAGGCTTCATTGATCTTTCGTTAATCGATTTTACATCAGTCTGGGGGAACTATTGAAATCGCACTATCGCAGGGCCAAAGCTTTCTGCTGTTTGTCCCATATACCTAGTATCTTACGAAATCATTGACTGCAGCGGTCAGAGAAAACATCTAAAATGATATCAGCACGTTGGCATCCTTTTCGGTTGAGCAAAAATATTTCGCATGAGGGATCCAAGCAAAATAATTGTTGAACCTTCTCTAGGATTATGGAAAGTAGAAAAGAAATGTTTCGGTAAGCCAGGAGCCTTCGCGAAGTGGAAATAAAATGATGACTGATTGTTGTGAAAAAAGCTTCCTCCTTGAGGAAGAAAATCGAAGAAATTCAATGTTAAATTTGTACGGAACGAAGTGAAAGGACACTCTCGTGATAAGTATAGTTGACTATATTTACGGTGTATAAAGAACGAATTGTATCGTTGATGCGATGCTTTTTCCTCCCCCCTCTCTCAACGTCACACGACATTCCTTTAATCTTCTTCTTCATCTCGTTCTCCACAGTGCAACTCTATCTTTTTTTTTCCCCCGTCTACTTCTATTTTCTCTCTGATGCAACGCGAGCTTCTCTCATTTTTTTTTCACTCTTCATCTTGTGATGCTCGCGTTCTTGAGATATTTTCTTTTTTTTTTTTTTTTTTTTATCTTTTCGTCCGTTTCTTCCCCTTGATCCCTTTTTCCGTTTCACGTCAGCCGTTCTCTCTTCCTTTGTTCCATATGATATATCCCCATATCTCTCTTTTTCTCTTCCGTTTGCCGGTACGAGCTCGCGTCATCTAACATCAAGTTCTCAAGTACCAAGCAGCACTTTCCCCAGGAAAAAGGGTGATCCACCCTGCCATATATATATATCTTGTGTGTGTATATGTGTGTGTGTGTGTGGCGTCATGTGGCGTTCTGACACATCCGTGCAAGAGTCGCGGATTAATCGCGAGGCGAGACCATCCGAAAGTGCACAGAGAGCTTTTCGCGATACCGCAGAGAGAAAAATCCACGGTGGCACAGAGAAACGAAGCGACATTAAGCCCCACCCAAAGAGCATAGAGACAAATGTGTGTGTGTGAGAGAGTGTTTATGTGTGTGAATTACAATTGTCTAAAATTCTCGTGAATCCTTTCAGCGCTTTTGTGCCACGAGGACTCTTAAACCGATGCATTGTTAGGGGTAACCCAAATGTGGTCTGAAAAAAGCACGTTGAATACATTATGGTGTAAAAATTGCTGATCCACGGTTGATTCAATAACAACGATGATAAAAGTTGTAGAGCTTTGGGTCTTTTACAAAAAGTCTATGCGCGATTATATGGACGAACCATATGGATTGGAATACAGTCTATAGCGTAATTCTGCTGAATTCCGAATCTATTTTTGTGCACGAACAGTAAACACCACCACCAGTATGAAATCATTGAAAAATTTGGAAATCAAAGTATAATCAAATTTGAGTAATTCAATTTTCTAAATAGAACAGGGAGGGGGGGGGGGGGGTACGTTAATAAAAATTTTCTTGGAGTAGAACTAAATATACTGCATGAATAATGATAAATTGTCAGTATACATCGTATACCCAACATCCTGCTCCACTGTACAATGAAAAATCTCATTTTCTCCAGCAAAGATCTTATCTTACAGCCGTGTTGTTCTGAGCGAGTATAATACGTGTTAGTAAAAAGCGAGAAAATCAACTTTTCTCTCTCTCCCTCTCTCTCTCTCTCTTCCCGAAATCTTATTTATTTTTGAAAGTGGCAAACTCCTCGAGAACAGAGAATGCCCCCGCCCTATACTCTATCTACAACCCCTCGTTATGCTGGGATGCTCTTTTTTTACGGTGTAACTCGGAGAAACTTCCATCGCGCGTTTTCCTAATTGGAAAAAGAGGAAAATGCTGGAGGAAAATAGCCAGGGTTGACGAAAAAATATATCTATCGTCTGTCAACACGTCTTCCCCTCTTTTTCGTTATTCTCGAAACTGGTTATAACGCTTATTCTTTCGTTTTGGTGAAATTTCGAAATAACGAGATTACGCGAAAGTGTTGCAGACACAATTGAATGTGCAAGTTCTTTCGCGAATGTTCGTTATTTTTTTTCTTCCTCTTCTTCTTTTAAAAATGTACAATCACGATTATGAAGAACGCGACAACAATTTAATGTCGTGAATAAGTGGCAATTCGCGTTATTCCGGGAATAACGTGCATATTTGTTAATGAGGCCACACGAGACAAGATTTATGTGTGACAAAATCGCTTTGATGATTATAGTTTCATGCAGCATCATGTTATATCTATTATAACATACACGCGCAATACGCCCAAGCTGTAGATCTTTCGTGCACTATTAACCTCGTATTTGCTCTCGATAGACGCCGCGGCGAATGCCCTGTATTTCGTTTAAGCTCTTATCATACATTTCACTATACACACATATATATAAAATAGTAATCATAATTATACATATATAGTTTGTTCTCATTGAATGCGAGAACCATCGATGTGCGCGGGCGAGAAAGAGCTTCGCGTATATAGCGCGAGAACGTGTAATCCGCAGATGTCGCGCAGCTGCCCCGGTTGGAATCGCGTCGTTGCCTCAAGTTCATTTCACCATATACTTTTCATATATTGGTGCTCGCTTAATATATCCATTTCGACTAGCAGCAGACAAAGAGGCGTAACCCACATTATTTAACAAGTAAACTGATGTGGGTTACGCTCCTTTGGTTTTACCCAGCGTCGATATTATTATATATTGCACAAGAATATTTGATTCAGCGGTGTATTGGTCACTTCCGGCGTTCTATGATTCGCGTTAAAAGCGTTCGCGAGGCTTCGCGACAGAAAGTCAGCCGGCAGCTGTGGTCGTTGTGTTACGAAACATTAAAATACAACCCCCCATTACTATAATCGTCTGCTGGTAAAAAAAAATATATATATATATATATATATATATATATATGTATATATATATGACGCGAATAACGAGAAGGACTTTTGTATTTATTAAATGTTACGTTCATTGGCCACCTACCGGTTCACTGCATGAACAATTCAACGACCCTTCAAGATTGGTTAATTTGTCGTTTTAACGTCGAATTGTCGAAGTAAACGGTTTATTAAAGTAATCGTCCAATGAACAGTATGATATGAGAGTGTCGTTACTTATCTATCGCCTCTCAACTATCCCCGACATATTCCCTATATTTCTTATTAGTGATAAAGCCTCAGCCGATGCACTTGAACGTAAATCGATGGCTGACACCCAAAGAGCCATGCTCCACATCGATTTCCAATCCGTATATCCAGGCGGATTACGCCCCTTTATCGGCTAGCAGTCAATATATAATATACTTTCGACTTTACTGCGCAACGTTCTCGAGAATTCTCTACCGTCTGGTGAGAACGTAAAATTTAAGCGTTTGGGTTTTCGCGAACAGGGTAATCAGACTGTGTTGTATATAATGCACGCCTTCGCGAGTTCAGGTCCACAATTTTATGGAATATGTGAGATAATTTAGCAGCACAAAAATTTCGTATTACGGAATGTATGTACGTAACATACATCGTATATAATATGAGACAGAGTAACACAGTCAGGGTTCGATGGTTCATTGATACCGGAAGTTATGACCGCATGGTGTATAGAGCCGATTATTAATACTAATACGGAAAGATTGGTCCATGAAGAGCTGAAAATCTCTCGGAGGTCGCTTTGGCCAATATCCCGGCGATGACTCTGCGGGGACTCTGGAGAATCGAGTCTGTATCTCGTAAAGCTCACCCAGCTATATAACGTTCTAAATTCGGATTATAAGACCGCAGCGAGTCTAACTTGTAAATCCCCTTGCATGTGCCGTATTCTATATATATATAATATACCTACACATTTATATAATACACATAGTTGGCATGATATGCTGGTATAGAGGAGTTCGTGCGTGTTTCCTTTTACATGTATGCTCGCTAGCTTGTTAGAAAAAGAGCGGGGCTCGAGCCAGAGCGAGAGAGAAATTGAGATAGATAAAACTGAAATTTAATTCCCGAGGTTCCTTCAACTCACAACTACAGCCACGAACTGACACACGCGGTCTAAAAAGATCGAGCAGCATGATTATTACGAAGGGCTTCGTCTCTCTTCATATATTATTACACCGGTTAGGACGATTGGAAAAGCCGTCTATCAAACATAAACGATCAAGGGGTTCTCAAACGAACACCATCGCGACTTCCCAGGGTCTTAATGGGGTGATGAAAAAAAAAAGTATATTGTGTTATATTTTGTTCGAAATTTTTTACGGCATTCTCTGGATCACGTATCCTGTTGCCAATATATATATATCATCGTATGTCATACCGGCAAGCGTCGCTGTATCAACGATCCTCACTTCCGGTCGTCTAGATGATTCACTAATTAATTCCGGTCTATAGTAGCGAAAATTCAGAGCGGGGGCGTGCCAAGTTTAACGCTCTCAAAATAATGTCATCTGCAATTGGCCTGAGTAATAATCGTACTTAAATAACGAAAAGATTCGTTTAATCGAAAGAATTTTTGATTGATTAAAATTTATTTCAACCTAGCGACAATTTATTTCAGGCATGTAAACTTATAGTTTGTTTCGAATAACATTTATATTTTAATAAATTAATTTCATTATTCTCGTTGCTTGGCGTATTTTAGGAATATTTTCCGACATTCGACTTTTATCAATTACGAGAACGTGTCGAGCCCGTAGAGGCAAAAAAGTTAACGCGTCATTTCCGGATATTTGGTAAATCGTATGCGCAACGGCGTGTGGCACGTGCTCGCGCATAACATATTTATGGCTACCGCGCTCTGTTTTCTATATACCGACAACATCACGCTCTGCACGCAACTGTCAAACAACCTCTGGCATCCCTCATAAATTAGGGTGAATTATAATTTTATTGTTACGAGGTTGAATTTTATATGACGATTGCCCCGTTGGCGAAAGACTGTATGCAGTAAAAGAAAAAAAAAGTCATCTGAAATCGAAAAATTCGTTTGCATCAACATTTTTTCAATTTCTAAATTAATTAATTCTTTCGTAAGTTCTTTAAATCGAATAATTTTCATTATGAGTATATTTTATCGTTTATCGATGCTTGACAATAATAAATTTTCCAACTATTTTGTGTTACCGGCATGGTGTGTGTTGACGAGAACGCAGAATTTTTTTTTTCATGAACTTTTCGTCATCGTCAGCTCAAGCTTAAACCCGATAGTTTGCCGTCGCAGGGGTAACAACCCCGTTGGGAGTTTCCTCGAGAATCGTAACTATCCGATCGAGCAGCTACCCCAACGACGAACATATTATAATATACCCTTCGCGATAACGGGTGCATAGAAAGAAGGGTTGGTATAGCAGCCACACACAGCGTTACGTGTAGCGGCAGTCGATATCGGATACCTACCCCCGGTGTGTGAGATCCCGTAACAATGATCAACGATGTTGGGCAAAGTCGTGTCGAGGCTAATTGAAAAATTTTTAATTCGAGAATAAGATACTATATATGTATACATGCGGGCAGAGGGGGATCGAAATTTTTCGCTTCGAGTATTGAATGGCGAGAGAGAAGCCATGAATGATTGATCAATTTGCCCGGCGGGATGCAATAATACTCCTCTCTTTGTCTTTGTCGATTAATTTCACAGACGCAATTTATCCATATCCCCTTTTGTTATTCTCTTTTTTTTTTCGTACCGAAATTTCACTTCTTCCCAAGCATTATAGGATAATTGAAATTTGAGTTTTCACACATTGAATTTCAAATGAAATTTACTTGTGTATTTTTTTTTATTATACATCGAGGATATATATGGATCGTGAAAAGTCACGACTTTTTCACGTTCTCGTCTCGAAGCATCATAATAGGTCTTTTTTTCTTAAATAAACTTTTATAAAATCATTTCCTCGGGTCGACGGAGCTTTTATCCCGGAGGACTCGTGTGCGTGTGCATGTGCGTTTTTATCTTCATAAATAAAAGCTTATATATATATATATATATATATACATACACTGTTATTATACGGCATGTTCAGAGACTCATCGCACGCTTTATAGAAGAACTCTCCCTCTTCCTCTCTATTTCTCTGTGTTACTCTCTTCCTCGCTAAGTCCTCCTTTATTATTCGAACGAGGAAAAAGCCTTCGGGCTGTCCTCGGCAGGAACCCCCATATGCGTTCGAAAAGCGACGCTTTAGCGCAAACAAAGCCGGGAATTTCGACAATAGAAGTGGAAAACGGAGCAATATGCTCCTGGGTGGTTTATATATTCTTTTTTTTTTGTTTGAGAACGTTCCTTGCGCGAGATGTGTTGGTTCGATCGATAAAAGAAATAGATCTCTCTCCCGAGAAGAGCTGAATTAAAGTGTGACACGTGCGAAAGGAAAGAAGAGATCCTGAGATGTATTCAGTACGAACGAAGTTAAGCTGAAGAACAAAAAAAAAAATAATTTTATTATAATTTATTTTATTCGGATAAAGAAATTATTTCATTGTAAAAAAAATATTCTAAAAAAAAATGTATTTGACTTTAATTAAATTTATGTGTGCAAACCACGAATCGTGCAATTGCCGGCCCAACATATTTATTGTTCTGTTTGCGTCACTTTCGTTTTTCTTGAACAAAACTTTAGCATTGCATCCTTTGTTATCGTTGATATCGTCAAATAATTATTCTTATGGACAAAGCAAGATGACTCAACGATAAAAAAAAGGAGGATGCTGCATATCAAGAAAAAAGAAATACGCAAAAAAAAAAGGAACACGTAAAAAGTGGTAGACAAAAAGTCGTCTCGCTTATTACGACTACAAAGTTGTACAAATATCGTTCCCTTCGTTACAGAGAGCTGAATGAGGCGACTGTCGGATTGTGAGGTTCGTAAACAGATAAAAAAAGGGGGCAGCTATCAAAAAGCATGAATAAAAAAGCACGAGAAGAGGAAGAGAGGGAGAGAGAGAGAGAGAGAGAGAGAGGGAAAAGGAAAATACTGAACTCTGAAAAGCAAATAATACTTCGATGTGGCGGACGGTTTTGAAGCGAGACGTTGAATAAATTTAACCTTTCTTTCTTCAGGCTATTACCTACAGCATGTGCCTATACATACAGAAATACACATATATATATATCTATAAAGTATATAAATATCTATAGTAAATGAAATACGAATGAAAAATGGTCCATCGTTCAGTTATTGATCTCGCTCTCGCGGTCTGTGTACTCCAACGATCCAAATTTTTCGCCACTACAGGGAAATCGAAATTTCGTTCCTTTCTCTCTCGTTTTACCGCTGATATCGGCAATTTTGCCACACAGGAAATGCACACAAGAGGGTAACTCGATACCCGATGAAGCAGCCGTGGCTTTCGATTTTCACGACCAATATTTTCCAAGAGCATATATTATAGGGGCGAAGAAATAGTCCGCAGTAAGATTCAAGATCGAAGGATATGATGTATGGCTACGATCCTCCGAGCTCTCTTTCGAAAGACGGGAAAAAAAATGAGCAAACGTTTGAATTTCACGTACCGTAACATATGAAGTCCATCTTTCTCGTATTACATATATATATTTTCATTATACATATATACATAGTTACTTTCGCGACTGAAATTATGTAAATGCGAGGAACGAGCAGAGTGATGTTCCAGGCACATCGGGCCAAATCGATAGGCCCGCGAGCTCCACCATTTATATTTATATTTTTCATTCCAGTATTTTGAAAATTGATTTTCGTTCGACGTCGACAAGAGCATGAAATAAAAACTGAAAGTTGGATATTTTCAAAAAATCTTGAATCATCTGTGAATCGTTACGAGATCCATATAGTCAACGAACGTGTGGGTCGTCAGACTGCTTGGGACTTGTATGAAGTTTCAACTTGATAGCTCAAAATTCACTATTAAGTTATCGAGGCTTGAACTTTTTTTTTCGTCCACGCACACGCCAACGCACTTATGCGCATCAGAATTTTTTTTTTTCTAAATCTGATTTTATGGCTATTTGAAAAATTTTGAGTACTCTGGCATGAATATTTCGATTTAAAAAAAAATTCAAACAACGGTTCGTTCATGAGGACGCGAAAGACATCGTAAGGGTCCCTGATGTCCATTTAGCCTGAAATGCCCGATGTATAATCCAGGAAACTGATCACGTCGTTGGTTCGGTAGATGGACATGCGGTTCTGAATACTCGATGTCTTTTATATTCGAAAATTAAGTTCTATGCCGTACACACAGAAAGTCAAAGGTACAAAGAGATGGAACGATACGAGGTGGGGGTCGAGATTGATTTATCTCTATATATTGTATATATTTTTCAAAGCGCAATCGTGCAATCGTATACAAATATATCGATTGCTCAGAAATAAAGGGGCGTAAACTGTACGACTTAACATAATACGAAGCGACGCGTGTGGGTATAACGTTCTTTTGTTTGCTACAAATCGTTCTGCGCGCATATACTAACGGAAGTGCGGACAAAGTGCTGTTAATGAGAATTATAAATCATCGAAATTTGCATTGTACGCAGCATAAAGTATTTTTCATCCAATCTAGAGGAAAAAAAAAAACAATAAAGGGGAAACATTCAAAACGGGAGAGGAAAAAACGTAATTGTTCCGGGCGAGGGTTCTTTTTTTTTTGTTTTGTTTCGCGCATTAAACTTCCATCATTTACCATGTGTTCTTGTTACTTCATGATCCAGCGAATTTCATGAAAACAGAAACTAACATCCGCGGAAAGGTTCATTACTTTTGGCAATTCGATTGTAACAATAATATATAATTGAACATTTATTTCACGTACTGTAGTAGGATTTTTACTACTATAAAAGTATTTTTATTAAAGGGGATGTCCGATGGACTCGTATAAGATGGGAGCAGTTATATTGTCCCTTAAAATGTAATGATGACAAAGATTGGTATTCGATATATATATGTGAGTATGTGATCTCGTCAACGGTCCAGTGCGAACTGTCCTCAGCCCCGAAACCCTTGCGAGGCCTCAGCTCGTTCATTGTCCCGTTGTTTAGGAAAAACTCTCGTCCAGCAACGCTGCATTGCTAAGTGTTTCCAGACTCGCTCTCCGTAAGCCTCTCGCAATAGTCACGATATTGGACCCCTTGGACCACGCTTGAAAATGTTTACTTCATTCGGCCTCCCTGACCATCCTAGGTCGTCCTCGACCTTTTCTCCTTTTTTTTTTTTTGCATAGGTCTATTTCCTGAAATTCAACAAAAAAAAACCAAACCCTCTCTTACATACACATCAAACGCTAAGATGTGGGAATGGCTCTAACCGCGTCTCAATGTACACTTCATGGGGGAGTGATCAATTCCCTTAAAAGCATCAATCGATAAACAGTCATTACCAAGAGTTGGTTAGTTCGGAAGGGTATTCGGACGGGAACTTAATTACCGGTTGCTAGCCTTGCCAGGTAACAATTCAGACTGAGTTGGCAACCGGCATGCTCAGCCCTATGTCTACCTGACTCCGACTACCCTTTGGTCCTGGCCTCCGCCCAAAGCTCCACGTGTTCGAGATTGACCACTTCTCGATTATGGACAATGGACTCGACCCTGGTCCAGGCCTCCGCCCGAAGCTCCACGTGTTCGAGATTGACCACTTCTCGATTATGGACAACGGACTCGACCCCGGTCCCGGCCTCCGCCCGAAGCTCCACGTGTTCGAGATTGACCACTTCTCGATTATGGACAACGGACTCGGCCCTGGTCCCGGCCTTGCCAGCACCCGTCGCCGGCACAATCTTGACCACGGATTGCGTCTCGGGGTGACTGACTCGCGACCTGTCACCAAGTGACGTAATTTACTCACCAGCTTACTGCGTGGCGTCGAACCTGACCCACTTCCGCAAGCTGTCCACCGCTACGACGCTGCGTTGGTTCGGCGACTTCTTCAAGTCTCTCAGATCCTGAACCTCGTAACGGTCGTTAGGCAGAACAGCTGTCACCTTGAAGGGCCCCTTCGCCTTCGCGACCAGCTTTTTGCTCTCCCCGGTTGCAACAGGGCTCGCTACTACCATGACGACATCCCCCACTACGTACGTAGGTGGCTTGAACCGTCGGGTGTCGAAAGCCTTCTTCTGTTGCCTCTGCTCCGCATCCGTGGATGCCTTAGCAGCATCTCTCAGCTCCTTCAGATCGACCTGGTCTAATGTACCTTGAATCCCCGCAAGGAGTTTGGCCTCGGCCATACTGCGTGGTTTGTAGCCAAACAGGAGTTGAGTCGGCGACATGCGTGTAGTCCGGTTGGTGGCAGAGTTTATAGCACTCTGGACCTTCTTTACGCTGTCGTCCCAGGCGTCTTCTGCCCCTCCAGCGCAGGTAGCTGCAAGAGAACTTAAAACTGTGCGGTTCATGCGTTCGCACTGCCCATTAGCACGTGGCGTTGCCACTGCGTTAAGTATGTGCTTAACGTCGTATTCCTCGCAAAAGGCTTTGAACGAGTGTGACGTGAAAGCTGTCCCTCTGTCACTTATTATCCGAGTGGGTACCCCGAATATCGCGATTAACTGAATCAGTGCTTTTATTACGCCCTTCGTGGAGGTATCGCGGACAGGCTCGAGGATACAAAATTTCGTAAAGCCATCCACAATGGTAAGTATTTGTGTATTTTTACGTTTACTGCGCACAAATGGGCCAACATGATCGAGATGTATCTACCTCTATGTCTGGATCCTGTAATTGAGCCACCTTAATCCATTCACTTTCCGTAATATCAATGGCACAGCAATCGATTGGGTTTCTACTTAGATAGTCGACGTGAGCTACTTGGCTCCCCGGTCGATATATAATTTCGAAATCGTAATCCTGCAGGTATACCCACCAACGAGCTACTCGTGGTTGTATATCCTTTTTATTTGCTGTAGCACGTACGGCACTGCAATCCGTCACCACGGTGAATTTAACTCCTAGTAAATAAACCCGGAAGGCTTTCAATGCCGTAAATACCGCCAGTGTTTCGAGATCGTAAGAGTGATATTTTTGTTCTATCGGAGTCGTCTTTCGACTATAGTACGCAACCACGCGTTTTCCCTCTCCATGTTTTTGTAGGAGTATAGCCCCTAGCCCCAACGCGCTCGCATCTGTGTGTACTTCGGTTTCACGCTCGGGGTCGTAAATGGCTAGGATGGGCCTGTTCACTAATATCGTCTTTATTTTTTCGATTGCTTCGCTTTCCTTCGGTCCCCACGTCCAAGGGACATCCTTTCGTAATAAATTCGTCAAAGGGGCAGTCTTTCGAGCGAAATCCTTAATAAACTTGCGGAAATAGCCCGCAAGTCCTAGGAATTGTCTGACCTGCTTTACGTTTATAGGACTCCTGACTTTTGCGACAGCCTCGACTTTGTGGGTCCCCGGTCGTATCCCTTCCCCCGAAATCTCCCGTCCCAAATACTCTATTTTATTTTGGAAGAATTTGCACTTGGTCAGGTTTAGGGTTAAATTGCTCGCCTGAAGGGCTTTGAGAACTATCTCTAACCGTTCGAACCCTTCCTCTACTGTTTCTGTTGCGACCAGTACATCGTCTATGTAGACCAAGGCACACCCTTTAAAGATTTTATTCATAGCTTTTTGAAACACGGCCGGGGCGTTAACTAACCCAAAAGGCATTCGCAAGAATTCCCATTGGCCATCCGGCGTAACGAAGGCAGTCTTCTCGACAGAATCGGGATGCATGGGGATTTGGTAAAATCCGGATTTTAAATCCAAAGATGTAAAAACCCTTTTGTTGCACAGCTGATCTATTTGGTCATCAATTATGGGTAACGGATATTGGATGCGTTTAGTGACTTTATTGAGTCCTCGATAATCTATGGCCATTCGCGTTTCCCCATTTTTTTTTCGTACGAGTACCACTGGGCTCCCATAAGGCGACGTACTCTCACGAACAATACCATTTTCCTCTAATTCTGCTACCATCATTTTGACTTTATCCCGATCGGACTTAGAGAGACGGTACGGCCCATGAAAAACCGGAACTTCCGAATTTAATTCAATTTTCATTTCCGCTGAATCTGTTTTGCCCAATTCTTTCATGTTGAAGGATATGTTTTGCCGATAGTTATTCAACAGTGTAAGCAATTTCGTTTTATTACTCGCGTCAAGATCTTCGCACCAAATATCGTCTTCTTTCACCGCTCTCGCTTGACCAACGTCTATCATCTCAACCTCTTCTACATTATCGTTTTTCCGCGGTTTGTCGAAAGTGAACGTTACTCCCGATGCGTCTGATATTGCCTTAATGCCAGTCTTAAGTAATATATCTCGCCCTATAAGGATTTCCTTTGTTACCTGGTTATCTGCTACAATGAATACTCTTATTTTGAACGGAATCTCGTCGATCAGAACCTTGATTTTGGATCGAGCGATCGGGACGACTACTGCGTGGTTAAACGCTGACAACGTTTTTCCCGTATTTTTGAATTTCAAGTCTAAGGATCTTGCTAGACTCTCCCGAATAATAGAGCAGTCACTCCCCAAATCAATGGTACATATTTTTTCCCTATTGCCTAGAACGCACTTTTTGAGTGGTTTGTTTGCCGCGATCTCGCATACGTCCAGCGAGAGGGCCCCCTGCCGTGAAGCTGCTAAGGGTACCCCTTCTTGCGACGTTGACCCCTCGAGAGAGGTTGCTTCCTCGCCTGAGGCCGGCACCTCGTTGTCTAGTCATGCTTTCTTTTCTCCCCTCTCCGTCCCCTGTTTTTTTCGGCATTCCGTCTCGGTATGCCCTAGGGATTTACAAAATTCACATTTTTTTGTCCTCGTATTATTGCCGTTCGTAAAATGAGGGTTTTTCCGCGGGCCTGTTTCGACTTTATTATTCTTAACGCCCTCTGGTTCGGGGCAATCGCGCTTTATGTGCCCCCTCCTCCCGCAATTGTAGCATGCATCACGCTCGAACCGTGTGGGCTGGTTTTTTGACCTAGCTTGTCCAAAAGAGCGTGGCTTGCCTTTCTCATCTTTCGAATGCTTAACTTCTTTAGGTTTTTCAATTGATACGGATTCCAGACATCGATTTAATTCCGCGAGAGTTTCCTTTTTCGAAGTTCTTAGACTCATTCGTAATTGTTCATCATTGATTCCGTGGACCACGAATTCCACAATCTTTTGCTCGGGGATATCTAGATTTACTCGATTTATTCTTTTGACCTTCTCAAAGCAATACGCTTGTAAGGACTGACCTGGAGTACTTTTATACACTACCGCGTGTTCCAAAAGTTTCCCAAAGTCTTGTTCCCCTGAGAATTGTCTGAGAATCGCTTCAGTAAAAGCTTCCCAACTAATAGGTGGGTTCTTAAGCCCATCGTACCAACTTTTTGCAAACCCCTCCAGCTTTAGTGAGGCCAAGTAAATTTTATGTGGACCATCCCAATCGTACATGGTCGCATACATGTTCACCCTTTCCAACCATTCCGTAGCCGATAAATCTTTTTTCTCCGGATCAAATCCCGGCAATATTTTCTCATTAATGTACTGATTTGACCGTCTCGAACCTGTCTTAACGATAGCCGATAGCACTTCAGTCAATTTAGCAAAATCGGACTCACCCTGAGGCACGGTGGTACCCACCGGACTCCTGCTTCTCGCCTGTCGATTTCGCCGGTGTTCCCCGCGCCGACAGTTATTGTCAGATCCTGCCGTCTCTCTTCGATGACGGGTACGATCTTCCCGGCTCCTGGATCTGCATCGTTGTTGACTGCCATCCCTTGAGCCTTGTATCCTCGATCGATGCGACGACGGTATCGCTCGCCGCCCATCATCATCCCTTGTTCTCCCAGACCTCCTGTCACGGTCTCGTCTGCTTGACCCGGACGACATATCGTTCCTTTCTTGGTTCACTTCTCTTGTCGTGACACTTTTATAGAAATAACGTTTTCTTAATGGATCATAAGCACACTACTGTGAGCCGCTATGATAATCGTCTTTGTCTTTCAACACAGACTCGTATTGAATAATACACGTTATTTTCACTGCACAGAGTTGTCTTCGATGAAGTTCGAACTTTATTCCACCGAGTAATGTTTTGCTTTTTTTATGCACAGGATAATCACACGGATACACTGTACACTCTTGTATCGTTGAGCGAAAGTGTATCCCACTTCTGATCTGTAGTAGGATTTTTACTACTATAAAAGTATTTTTATTAAAGGGGATGTCCGATGGACTCGTATAAGATGGGAGCAGTTATATTGTCCCTTAAAATGTAATGATGACAAAGATTGGTATTCGATATATATATGTGAGTATGTGATCTCGTCAACGGTCCAGTGCGAACTGTCCTCAGCCCCGAAACCCTTGCGAGGCCTCAGCTCGTTCATTGTCCCGTTGTTTAGGAAAAACTCTCGTCCAGCAACGCTGCATTGCTAAGTGTTTCCAGACTCGCTCTCCGTAAGCCTCTCGCAATAGTCACGATATTGGACCCCTTGGACCACGCTTGAAAATGTTTACTTCAGTACACTGAATTCACGTCTCTCACACGATGATTCAATATTATTCCCGAGTCTCTTATACCTGAACTCGAAAATCCACAGGAAGTTTCAGGAGTTGATTCCGGGATGGTCGTACCACGTGGAACAAGAAAAAAAAAAAAAAAACAATCGGGGTTTCTCGTCAAAAACGGTGCCAAGGCGACCATTAATTTTTTATGTGTTAAGAGCTTTGACGTCGGGGGTATATAAGTAAAACGAGCCGCCTTTCTGCCTCTGCAGAGACATATAAATATATATGTATAAGTGTGTGTGTGCGCGTGTGTGTGTGTGTGTGTGTGTTTACACCAATGTCATTTTTACGACGCAAACACACACGCCTTCACGGTGTGAAATGTTTTCTACGATCCCTTCTCGTCCACGCCCTTCGTGGGTGGCTCGTGCTGCTCATACAACCCAATATCTGTATATATATATATATATACATATATACCTACACCATACACGGTATACGTATACACTAAATCACACTTTACCACCGCACCCTGGTGACTCTCAAGCTCTTTTCTTCGTGTGCACCAAAGGTCCTCTCGAAGCTTGTAAACTCGTCAAAGGGCTCCACACCCTTTTTTCATCTCCTTCCCTCACCCCGCCTCAAACTATCGCAGTAAAACTATACACCGCGTGTATATGCTCATTATAAAACACGTATACAGGTTCCTCTGCACGTTATATTGGATTCTGTATAAATGGAAAATCCCTTTTTACGAGTAGACGATAAAAAAGTACGAGATGCAGAAGAAAAATTGAAACTTTCTTTCTCGTCATCGAATCTATAATGCTTACTTGTTTCGTGTAACATATTTGAGCAATCGATTTGGTGCAAGATCTCGACGCTTTGAACATCGGAGATTTTTCTATAAAAATTTTATTCTTCCCTGAAAAATCTCTACATCGGCTAATCAAGACAGGGGCTTGGAGTGGGCAAGGAAATTTTCGGGGTGTTATTAAAAACGAGCAAACGAAAACAAAACAGTATCATTAATTATTCTCATTAGAGCCCTTCAGGCGGGTCTGGAAGCATATTGTAAAAAGCGTCCGGTCTGAAAAATCTGTCAACTAAGGAGGACAAAAGAAAAGAAAGGAAAGTATTCTCTCTCTCTCTCTCTCTCTCTCTCTCTATTGCTTTTCTTTCGCCGCAGTTAAGGGACAATCTTTCACTTCGCTGGAAGTCTAGAGAAAAAAATTCAAGCTGCGCGTCGGTCAAGCAGCGGGATGTCCGCGCGCACAGGAATCAGAAGAATATCTTCTTTGGGGGGCCTCTTTGACGGAGAACGGTATATGCGTGTCTTGAATGTTGAAACTCAAAGGGGCGTATCTCGAATTATTCGAAAGGTAAAACGTTGTTGGGCGATGCTCATTTGAGCTTTAGCAATATGTATAAAGAGAGAGAGACAGAGAGAATCGACTGCGGCAAATGTTTCCGCCTTTCTCTTTCGCGAAAAGGACCGTCGGCAGCGGCAATGGTTAAAAGCGACAAACGAAAGATCCTCAGAGATCTTATTCGAGAGACCTTCCATGATGCACCGCGGGATCAGTCGACGGAAAGAGAGAAACTGCACGAAATCATTCTTCGTCATAGACAATATCCAATTTTTCAAATGCACCTCGACCGCTATAGTCAAGTTTGCACTATGGACACGTGTATTCGTGTTACTGCATAAGTTTCTGCTGCTTTATTATCCTGCATAAGTTTCTGCTGCTTTATTATCCTGCATAAGTTTCTGCTGCTTTATAATCAGATTATAATTGAAACTAACGATTTTGAAAAAAATTTGAAGGAGATGTAAACGAATATCCCATGAACCTTTTTCTCTTTCCAAAACATGTAAAGCTTGCTTGTGTTAGGAGAAATAACTAAAAAAAAAAACAAGATTTTCGAGCAATTCACAAACGTGAGAACACGACAGCCGTCAATTGCATCATTTTTAAAGTCGTCTTTTAGGTTAGAAATATTTCTTTTCCAGTAAACATTGGGAATCGATTTGCCCACTTCACTTTGTTGCACTCGATTATCATAAATTTTTTTGGAAATTTTTTTTCTTCTCCAATAATACCTGTTTTCGCTCATTTTTCAAATTAATAGTACACACAGAAACCGCTCGCTGGCTGCTTCAGTGTCATATACATAAGTATTATACTTGTACGTGAGCACACGTACACTGCAGCAAGGGATGCGGTGTTGCCAAATTATATACTACGTTACTCAAGTAGAAGGTTAAAATTCTCTGATTTACGTCGTACCGAGGGTACTTCCTTGAATGCTGAGATCAGGATTTTTCTTCTGCCGCACAAATACATTAGATGATTCTTTCCCATTTAGCCTTTTTTACTTCTCGCCCATTTTCAACTGATTTATCGGTTATTTCATTTTCAAACTCGCACGCGCGCGCGTATAGTCGTTACGTGACTGAGCGAGAAAGGATTTTTTTTTTCACGAGGTGTACCATAACGTGTTTTTTTTTTCCATCGAAGCGGTAGAAGTATATTATAAATATATATTTGTGTAGAGATTTTGTGTTTCTATATATATTCGTTGTGGAACCTTTTCTGCTTTTACGATCGAGAACCGCCTAATTGGATACGAGATTTTTATTTCGTCTTATATATAAGTATGTACACGGGGAATTTCAAGCCAAATCGAGAATTTTATAGCCATTAGAGCTCTCGATTTTTCATCCGAATTTTTCATCCGAATGATATATTTTCAATCGGTCACTACTTCTTTTTTTTTTGTCAAAAACTAATGAATAATATTGTCCGCTTTATACGAAGTTTCGCAAAAATTGTGTTTCAGCATCTTCGATTTGACATGGAATGCCCCACGTATGATACATACATGCCTGTACGTTTTTACATAGATTCATGTATACGCATTATACGTTGGGCGATGATTCAATGTCACGAGATTGATATTTTTAGAAAAAAGAGCGTGTATATATTATATATGCTTATACATATAGTATACGTCAAACATATATTAATTTAACCCAGGGTCTCATTCTGAAATCCATTATTGGATCTCACCGTTCGCCCCTCGAGAGCACATAAGCCCTCGAAATGAGCTTGTTTCCTCGAATCTGAGAAAACCTACATCGCGCGATAGGCTTAACCGCACCCACGCCCTCGCGGTATACATATCCACGATTCTCGGATGAGTGACTCGCGTGGATTAATCACCGATGGCCCGTGCTGAGTTATCCGGAATAAGTCGATGATATAGTCAGAGCCAAAAACGATTTAACGTTGAACAGACATTTATCAATCCGAAAATTTATCCAATTTCATTTTTCTTCGACAAAAAAAAAAAGAAATTACTTTCAGCCTTTCGAGACAATGAAAATATGAATTAACCGGTTCAATTATTTTTTCAAATTATTACACCGTATGAAAAAATATCCGCATGAAATTTATCCTCCCAATTTTCCCGACTTGGCGAATTATTGAAATTCTTGAAACAATTTTAGGCCTTTTCGTCAATGGAAAAAAAAATCGATCAATAACCCGATAATTGAATTTATTCATCGAATTAAAATAAAATTCGATAAAAATTTTCGACTTAACCGACATCGGATATTGAATCGGCGGTACAAATTACGAAAAAAAAAAGATTTGGTGAAAAAAAAATGAAATTTATTATACAACTAATATTCATTTAATCGAAGAAAAATGTAAGTCGTGTGTTTCGAAAAAAAAAAAAAATTAACCACGTTTTAGCGTGAGAAAAATTAATTGTATATAAATCACGCGTGTGCAGCTGTTTTCCAGCGTTATTCCTACCAGAATCTCACTCTCTGGACCAAACAACATAGATTATTGCTCAATGACGAGGAGCGCGTGTACTTGAATCGCGGATGAAACGGATGAGGCGCGTCGAGAATATCTTGCACTCTGGCGAGACTCTCTATCTCTTTCTCTCGGTGTAATGCACTGCTTATTTTATTCTTGGGCCTCGGGGGCCCTCTTGCGCGCAAGTATTATATGCGTTAAATATAGAGTCGCGGTTCTCGCACTCTTGGCTAATCTTGGAAGCGCGTCAGCTGATGGCTCTTCATCGAGAGCGAGAGAGAGAGAGAGAGAGAGAGTTCTGTCTTCTTGCATCTCCTCGACTTATCGATATTATGAATCAAATATTATATGCACGCATCGTGAAGAGAGTACACGCAAGGGGGGCAGAACAGTCCCTCAGGGCCTGCGAATGAGGGAGGGTTCACGACAATTTAAAAAATGTTATACCAGGCGATTACACTTGACGTGCATGAAAAACCAGTATTGATAAATATTATTAAATTTTGCGGTGATGGATTTTTTTTCTTTTTTTTTTTTCGATACATCAAAAAGAGACGAGTCTGGAATGATGAAAATACGGAGGAGTATATCGTGAAAGTCTGAACAAGCCATGCATAATTTGAATGGCTTGTTCAATCTTCGAGAACGTTCTAAAACGATGTTTCTTTTTCTCAGCGATACAAAAATGGCTCCATACTTGAGTCAGTGTCTCGAAATTTTGATAAAGTATTTTGGTAATTTTGTACGTTCGCTGATTCGCTGTCGATAAGCTGGTGATCTTTAATTATTCTGTTATAATTCTCAATTTACGTATACACCAGAATAGTCATTTTTTTATTATTTGAGTTCTCAATTTTTTTCCCTCCTATGTCACTCGATCATAACCCAACTTCCGTGTAGCATTCGCAGTTGCTTCTTAGCTACGCACTGTATCGCATTCGCCGTGGACATGGGAAAATTGCGAAAAAACCCATGCCGATACAGCAGACGGCCTTATAAAAAATTTTATTCACGTATAAAATTTCATTGACAAAAAAATAACCACGAATTCAATTCAAAATATTTTCTAAAGATTTGTTCTGTGATACTCGTAAAAAAAAAAACACAGGGCAAAAAGAAATAGCAAAGTAAGAGCAGGAACTAATGCGGTCTGGCTTCGAGCTTCTAATAATCATCGTACAAAAATAGAAGACATGCTGATATGTGTGTGTGTGTATGTGTGTGGGGTTGGTTGCTGGTCCTTCGAAAAGACCGGAAATGAATGAGAAATTTCACTATTTTTGTGCTGTCGATTTGCTTCCGTATCTCCTCGTCTGGGGATATCGAAAAGTCAAATTTTTATTTTTATTCTCATCAGAGAATGTTACATGACTGGCGCGGGAAAAAAACATGACGCGGACGATAAACGCAAAGCCTCGTGAAAACATCGGGCTAAATTTGAAAATCTTAGAAACACAGAAATAGGACATGACGCTCGTCATGGAAACTTTGATATGAAAATAATTTGAAAAAATACGGAAGGTTTCGGAAGAAAAAGTAAAATCAAAATGTATGTTGGACAAAAGTGATCTTTATTTCGTCAATAATTTATTTAAATACGTTCATAAATGTTCCACCGAGATTATTATTCGTTTGGTCAAATTAAGGGACGTCGTGTTGAATGATCGATTCGGATGGTCAGAATCATTCCCTACGAAAGATACACAGCCCCCACCGCCTCTCTGCCCTTCTTTCATTGTAATTCAAGACATCTCGGAAGGCTCGAATTACGCAGTTTCATGCTCGTGACCCAGATAATACGGGGGATATCGAAGTTTCCCCGCTGAGGCATACGAGGCTCTCCCGAAAGACCCCCCCCCCCCCCCACCCAAGATTTCCCAAACTCCCCTAGTTCGATGACTGATGACATGTATATGCGGAAGTAAAAAAAAATGAAACTTCCGATAGAGTGACGCAACAA
Source organism: Rhorus exstirpatorius (assembly GCA_963564615.1). NCBI lineage: Eukaryota > Metazoa > Arthropoda > Insecta > Hymenoptera > Ichneumonidae > Rhorus > Rhorus exstirpatorius. The sequence continues at coordinate 39,395,920 of OY751317.1, read as the reverse complement.
ATGTGTAATGTGATAAGTACAAAATATATAATCAGCGATGTTGAATGATCAGCAATTTTATCGAAAGTCATGTGTCATGTCAGATGAATCACAAAAATCCAGTTGGCTGTGTAAAATGACGGTCATTAACAGTAATATATTCGGATAACTTTCGAAATGCGTGAATAAATAATTATATGAGTTTGGACAGGCCGTCCTGTTTGTGACTGATTCGATCATTACTGTGATTTTTCACCTGTAACCCTCGCGACTGATGCGTAACGATCATTTTGGGCTTCGCGTTAGTCATCATGGCGGATGATGTCGGATAACTCGCCGGGATAATGAGGACCGAAATTCTTGAAACTCTTTTCAAAATTACCATTCTGACGTTGAAAAGCTGCCGCATATCTATTGGAAACGTCATATACACACACATGGTATGTGATATTTGATCGAGAGATGAGACGACAGCGCCACGACGTCACATATTAAAAATAGAATGCTATTTTGAGACGTAAAAAATTGCCATTTACTCTTGCATATCCCGGTATACCTTTTTGAGTTTTCTAAAATACACCGAAGACAAAAGTATCGTACAAGATTTTTCAATACGTTTCGTGTGTCACGAGGAAAGGTGATATATTTCCGTGTCGAGAAAGGCGCGCCATGAATTCAATGAAAAAGTGTTCACACATTTTTGCAATACATGTCGCGAAAACGACACCATCCCGGAAATGAAAGAAAACGGACTTGAACGGATTCTTCGAGACACAGTTGATAGCATTGCCGCTCTATAATGGCGATGCTTCGGTTCACTGCAATTTTAACGACAGCGGAGATGACGTGAAAAAAGCATAACCCCATTTTTTACAATGAAATGAAACATAGTATATATAGGCATAGTATATTTGGGAATACCATATGATCTTCAAAGAAAGGTCTTTGAATTGAAGGAATATAAATTTTTTCTGCCCTGACATTTTTGTACATCTCAAGGAATTGAATTTGGTGAAATATAATTTATTCGCACACTCTCTCTCTCTCTTTTCCATTTACGAACGAGCAAACTAAAAGGGGCAAGAGTGAATGACCGGACGGGAATAAGGGTGGAAAAAGTTGGCTGCTGCACCAACTCTACGGATTTCATTTCACGAGACTGCAGAGCAGAATACATTCGAGACGAAAGCTCACTTATATATACTTATATAACACCCTCAAGTATCCGCATATATATTACATTACATACATACATACTGCTATCCGAGTGCTGAACCACTTTTCCAGACGTGACACGATTGTTAAAGCCATCTGAGATCGTAGTCTCATCGAATTCGATAGCGGCCATGGATATATATATATATACGTGTGTGTAAAATATATATAGATTCACGGTCGTAAGAAAGTAATCAACGGCTCGTTTCCGCGTAACGCCGCACCTGTGCCGGCCTCCACTCGTTTATTCGTTCAATTATTCTACATCAACGATGTATTTTCAATCAAAACGTTTAGTAATAAGCCATATCCATGTGCTAGCTCTTTTTGGCTCTCTTGATAAAACGGCGTTTAAAGAGCTTACAGCTGAAAGTGTTAATTACTGCGATAATCATTGTTTCAAGCTCTTACAAAAGCTATCGTAACAAAATTTCCAATATTACGTATATTACATTTTTCAAATTTATTTAATTTTTTCTGTAACATGCATTCCCGTTAAATTTTAATTGAAAATTTCATTAATCGGTTAATTGGAATGTTCCACTTAACGTATAATTACAAATTGAAGCTTTTATTTATGAACCGTATGGGTTCCTCGACCCTGTTGACCGATTTTATCGATAGAGTTTATCCAGAATGCTTGTAACGTCACTCGCGCGATGATGAATAATAGGCGTGATGACAAAAATGAAAAAAAAAAGGTCTCTGAGCGTCTCATTGCGTTATTCTTCACGCTCCATATGCATCCTATATCGGGATGACGACATATAGCACCAGTCTTCGGTATATAGCGTTAAGACCCATACATATATACATAGAACTCGATTTTTCTTTTTCCCTTCACCTCCCCAGCATACGCATTAACCATAATTCACGAGGCTTCCTACGACAAAGGAAATCTTTTTTTTTTCTCGCATCTATTAAACCGAGCAGCGTGCGCTTCCCGACTAATAGGGTGACGAGGTTTGTTCGCTCAAGCGGCGGGGGAAAGAAAAAAAAACGCAAAAACTGCCTATATAATGGGATGAAATATATACGTACGAGAGAAATTTCGCTGGGCCTATGGTAGAGTTACCGTAACTTTTGTTCAAAATGCGGCCGTGAGCGGGTCAAACATTTTGAATTAATTACGCGGTTAAAATTTGAAAGATTTGCGCAAGAAACGTCTCGGGTCTGGGAGCAACTATGCGGAAAGCTTTTATCGAGCGGTGATGCACATACTAGCGTACATATATGTATACCGTGAATATGGTAGATATGAACATCCTGTTTTTCCAGTGATTCAACAAAGTCCCTACATATTTGTGTCAAGCAGGAAAACTTTTACATTGTGAGAAAATTAATTACCATCAGTCGATCGCATTAAATTTGATAATGAAAAACTAAAATTAATCTTGTGATTGCTCCGACCAATCCGAACTTCGTAAAATAAAGAAAATAAAAAAATATAAAAAAAAGTATATCCGAATTAGGATAACGAGATCGCAAATATTATATACACAAGTCCTCTTTTATATCTCCTCTCGGTTTACGCTCGTTTACGATGTATAGATCGTTCTCTCGGCTCTACATGTCGCTCCTGGTCAGTCGTAAATGCTCCAGAATTTATTCGGGGTCAGGATATAACTGTATATAAAACACGAGTGTTATGGTGGTAGATTGCAATGGCGCATGGATCGAGAAATAGCGGAGCCGCAGAATATCCGTATTATGCGCTGGATTCTACTATTTATTGTTCCCATATACCATGTGGCCTGTTCCGGGGTCGAAACTCGTTTACCCATCGATTATATGCCTGTTTTTTCTCCGCCACTCGATCTTTATCGTGTTCATCTTCAATTCTCTGGCTGAATTCAATTAATTTTGACTGCGTCGCCACGCAGCGTTATATCTATCGTAGTATATGCGTACATAGTAACATATTGTTGTACATATAGTACGCATACATAGATCAACGGATCAATACAACAAAAGGATATGAATAAAGATGTATATAGGTGTATAAAAGCGGTAGCACAAAAGTGTACGGAGTGTTTCACACGCAGTCGGACGATTTTTGATCGAATGCATTTTATTTAGAGCTATACTCGTACGAGACGCGATCCGAATCTGCATAATTAAACTGAAGGAAAAATGCTCTAGTTTCACTTGTGAGGCGACGCTTTTGGTACTTTAACTAAGAGAGTCACCACCAATCGCGGAATACGCGGCTCCAAAAAACAATATCGTTGTCGAAAAAATCATGCTTCGCCAACCCGCAATATTCCCACGCATATAAATATATATAGCGACTATCCATAACGTCCGTCTCCCGATTGCTCTTGCTTTCGGCACTCACGGGAATTGAATCGGAAATAATGATTTATCGTTCTCTATATGTCGAATTTATACGACTGATTTGGGATCTCACTTGCGACGAGTATAAGGCTCGGGCGAGTTGCTTTTATCCAAATGTGGGTGGAAAAGGAAGTATATAAAGGGTCGATATGATTTTATAAAGGAAGATTTATTTTTCGTGCGCGGTATATGCAGAGATCGCGAAAGGATTAGCCAAATACGGTGAAATTTTATCGTGTTACAACGTGTAGTATCTGGGCTAACCTGACTCTTCGTTTCTGCCAATAACGTTAGTGTGCGCATGCCCATTACGTTATCGTATAGAGTAACAGGATTCACTGCATCAGCAACGCGGCATATCAACGGGTAAAAATCTGCCAGTTCGTAAAAACAGATATTATATGAGGATAATATATGGGAACAGTATAATGCATCGAAATTTTATAGATCATCTGGTGCACCGTCGACTGTTTCGTCATGTTACCCACTGATACATCGGATGACCCAGAACGATAAAAAAAATTATTTTTCTCGTGTCTATCTTCGTGGAATCTTCACATCTTCATATATATATATATATTTGTGTGTAGAGTTCTCCTCATACCATGATATATTCTATCGTCGGATTTCATTTCCTCGTGATGGCGAAAAATGTCGAGTTGAGCAATTAATTAAAGCTCGAGTGGGTTCGTATACAATCTCTCTCGCTCTCTCTCTCTCTCTCTCTCTCTCTCTCTCTCTCTCTCTCTCTGTTTCTATCTATTCCTCTCGGTTTTGTTCTCTGTAACGGCGTACTTGAAACTTTACGTCACGTTCCGCAAAATATAATATTTCCCCCGAAGCAAGAGAAAGGGAGATAGGGAGAGAGAGAGAGCTCTCGCCTTTTAGGATAATTAATCAAATTCTACGCTTCGTCGGGGCTCTCGTATTGTTTCATGATTAGTTCAACCTACAAAAGGGAGACCACACTCTCGTGGGGAGGCTTTCGAAGTTTTTAGTGAGAGCTCAAAACATTATGCTGTCTCTTCATTTCTCTGTCTCTCTCTCTCTCTCTCTTCCTCTCTAAAAAGTGGAATTACGAGCTTTACAGAAATTGGAGCAACTGACGAATTATATATTTTTCGGACCCAAACGAAATTGAAACGTGAGTCTCATGGGTAAAAAGTACGCAGAGGATCTCCCATACGTTCGGGAGAGCAGCTTATTATGCTAATATTGTAGATATATATAAGAACACATGCAATAAGAAATAATAACTAATTGATATCAATTATTCGAACATAATAAGCAATCGAAGAAACTTTTCTCATGAATATTTTAAGTAAAAAAAAATTAAGGATTTCCTTCAGTAGCTATAACAATTTGGTCGAATAAGGTACATTGATTTTTAATTTTCTGATAAAAAAAGGGTATATACATATATTGCCGTGAATGTCACTTTGATGTCGGGCATTAGATCCATTGCGCGGGCGGCATTTTTCGAGGGTAGGGTTAAAAGGATCGCCGTTCACAGTGTCGACATGATATTATATCATATATGCTGACGTATATATACATACACATATACCTATATCGCAGGGTGAAGATTGATCGGGTCTAATTCTCGTGTGTCAGTAGTTGGTTATACGAGCCCAAGCATATAAGCGAGCACTTCGATCCGGATGAAACGATAAACAAAAATGCTTTCTAGCTGGAGCGGCAAACATGAAAGCGCCTCTACTGTTGGTCAGTGAGTAAGGTCGTAACTTCTAGGATTCAACGCGCAAAGTGATGGGGCTCGCGCGCCACTCTGACTGCATGAGATCGCTCGATATATCGGTCGCATCACTTTTCATGCCCCCCCCCCCCCCCCCCCCTCCTACTGGACAACCCTCGGTGGCACTTCCGGGGACGTCTGTCGGAGGAAAATACACGAATGGTTTTTGACCATCGTTAAAATGACTTGGGGCACTGTCATTAATGATATTTTATTTATTTATCTTATCTTTTCACGCAAGAACGAATCCAAGGTGGAGTTTATCGATGCGCTTTATAATACTATATATAGCGCACATATATATACACACACGAAAGAATTTGATGACATCCTCGCCGACCCGCATAGATGAGGGTGATAGAACGCGTGCCAGAGTCGAGTTTGCTCTCGGGTTTTTCACGTATAACTATACACAATGCACGTGAGACACGCGTCGTCTCGGTATCGCCTCTCTCATCTCTCAACTTTCGTACGTATTATAGGGTGTGCGATTCAATATTTTCCCATCCAAAATTAACACAGTTTTGTTTCGGTAAAAGATTGTTTCTCTAATATATCTCAGCTGAAGGAACCGCCAAAATTGTTCATTCTTTTTTTTGTTTCTTCAAGGTAGTCCTCGTGCTACAATAGTGCGAGAAAGTTTCTTAGGTACCACTTGATAAAATATACACGGCCCTAGTGGTCATATGCAGCAAACTTTTGACTGAGTCTGTACAGAAATGGCTGTTACTTACACATGGAACCGTGCATATTCAGATACATTCACACCATAGAATATGCAGCTTACGCGGTCGAATTTTCATTCATATTGCATTCTTTTTGTGATCGTCGTTCGTAAACGAAACGGTTAATTATTTTGTTCTTTTTTCCTAACATGTGAATAATAGTCTTCTCCCGTCTACAATTTTTTTTTTTTTTTAATCAAAATCTGGTTACGCGTTTAGTTGTAATATTTGAAAAAAACCGTGCTAGTATCAGGGTACAGCAATGCTTGCTGTATGCTCTGCACGTAATGGTTGCTAACATTGACATTGAATATCTCGAGTTGGCGACGATCAATCTGCTTCAAATTTCACGAGAAGTTGGGTACTAGCATTCTCTTCGTCCACTATAAATTTCAACAAATTCTCATTAGAAATGCATTTGCACGAGGACTACCTTAAAAAGGAATCGCGTGACCCGGTTTTCATTGGGCCTTGACAGACGAGATATGCCTTATCACGACATCGTCTGCACTGCAAATCCAAGTGTGTAGTTTTTACACACTTATGTGTGTAATTTCTTGTAGTCACTTTTTACACACTTAAGTGTGTTATTTTGTAGAATTACACACGTGAAAGTGAGTACACTACGACCTCGATTTAACGGCCAGTGGCGGGACCGGCTCCGCATCGCACCTTGTTAAATCGAGGTAGCGTATGCCCGCCCATGCTGTATCTGCGCATCGGCACTCCGTGCTACGGGCCTGATCGGGGAGACTTTAAGCGTCCCCCACCATCTCCCACCACGCGAAAAATCGATCGATAAGTGCGACATGGTGGGGACTGTCTATTCAATCGAGGACCATTAAATCGAGGTCCTAGTGTAAAAAGTGACTACAAGAAATTACACACATAAGTTTGTAAAAACTACACACTTGGATTTGCAGTGTGTGTGGCTATTTTTTCCCCCTATTATGCGTAATATTTACCATTTTTTCCGGATTATTTCGCATCATATGATACTTCGATTGTATTGATAAAGCTCTGTAGAACTTTCTACAGTAGGATATTCTCTTGTAGGATGGCACAAAATGTAACATTTTCATTTTGTATCATCGACGACTGTACGATTGGATCAAAGGAAAAAAAAAACAAATTGTAACACCCTGTATGATTGTATACACGTGCATGTATGCATCATGAGTTCATAAGTTTTACTTTCGGCTTTCGTGCGAGACGAACAAGAGTATCGCGAGAGATACAACATCGTGCGAATACGTGCAAGTCTCTAGTGCATCTCTTAGCGTGATATACGAGGATAAAGCGACTTGAAAAATGTTCAACAATGAGAGAAAGACTATATATATATATATACACATAAATGTTGAAGTATATCGGTTAAGTCACTCTATTTTACTTCCCACCGTCGAGAGACTTCTTCCTATACATTATGAAATATTGTAATAGAGATTTTTTTTATCCTTCGGCGTTGCGTAAAAAATCATAATTCATCGCAGCGCTCAGTTCGAATAGGAAAAAAAAAATTTTTATTGCAGAATGTACGCGTACAGGGGATCATCGAGGAAATCTGCAACTTGAGACCTCCCTGAAGAAGACGAGAATCGAATATATTTTTGTGACAACGAAATCTCGAATATAACTTTCCGCAGCTGAACATAAATATATATTCACAATCGTTGTCTCGAATCCCCCCTGGGGATTTTCGATCGCAAGCATAACGTCAAGAGTCTTGTTCTTATCGATATATTGTTCCCAGTGTGCTCTGCGTCTCGTTTTTCACCGCCATCACGCAGTTAGCCCCAAACCTTGAATAAAACCTTCCCTCTTACAGAGTTCCTCCCTCTTTTGCCCTCTTACCGAGCTTAAGGCATCTCCTCCATTCTCTCTATCTCTCTCTCTCTCTCTCTCTCTCTCTCTCTCTCTCTCTCTCTCTCTCTCTCTCTCTCTCTCTCTCTCTATGTCGTAGAAATAATCTTCCCAGCAAATATTTGTCCACGTTCACGTTGAACACTTTAGTAAGCTCTCGTCGCACTACTCTCTCTGTGCTCCAATACTTTCTTGTCGTCGGAAAATGATTTCTCCCGCGTCTCTTTCACTCGCAGACTCGACCAGATGGGGAAACAAAGCGTTTGGAATATCTTATAGAGCGATGGCAAAATGGAGAATACGTTTACTCATGGAAATGTGTGACTGCGGGACGTTGATGCAGAACAAATAGTGCCCGAGCTATGAGATCTAGAATTCACGAACTACGAGCAAAAATGTTCATTTAGCAATAATTATTAAACTGTAAGGCTTGCTCAAACCGTTGGATCTCAAGGATTTCTTGCCTGGATCCCTTGTACTATGACCAATCAAAAGTACTTGCCCGTTTTTGCCAGCTCAAAGTGCAAATATACAAAGCATTCGGCTCTTGATTTATATGAAAATTATAGCTTTCATAAATCCGTATTCGTCGTCAAGACACTGTCGTATATCTATTAATACGTCAATACAGTGATGAGTTTTCGGCGAATAACCGAGAATCGCACAAATAAACCCTTTACCATCGAGGAAGAAGAAAAAAAAAACATATTTTCTTCCGTTTCAATTTCCCTTTCATTCTAGCTTTCGCTAATATAGTGGTACCCACATGGTCAAAGGAAATTGCCGAGCACTTGCAAAGACGAAGGAGAGTCGACGAAAAAGTCCCGGAGGCTGTATTACCTCGTAGCTAAAAGCTGAGCAAACGAGAGACCGCGCTTGCTCGACGACACGACTATAAATATGTTCTCCTCTGCCTCTATTGGTCTCTTAATGTGCGAGAGAAAGAGCGGTAAAGAAATACAGGGATGAAGAGAGAAAGAGAAAGAGAGAGAGAGAGAGAGAGAGACTCTAGTCTATTCGCACTTTAAATCGCACGCGAACGAGTCAAGGCTCTCCTGCCTCTCGTGTACTATACTCGCTTTTGTTTTATCCAGGTTTCTTGTCTTGCGTGTTTCGCGCCTGTAAATTCGCGACTGCGGTCTCAAACAGCGAGGACGAGAAAAATGTTCGGACCAGACGAAAAACGAAGAGATACGCGGTGAGGGTTTTATATAGTTTCGCGACAGCTTATGCAGCATCCGCACTCTGTATTCATAGCGCGTTCGACTATTCCTTTTCTCACAGACTCGTCGTTTTTAACGGCCAAACTATCAAAAGTGACGAGCTGTCATTATTATTTTTTAATCATCAATAATGATTAATGAGAAAATAATAATAGTACACAATTATTTTGCTCTGATCACTTGACTGATTATTACTCGTTTTTTTTTTTTTGTCAAATTAAATATACTGTAAACGAGACGACAGAGAGAAATCATTCTTGAGGAATTTAACGAGCTTTTCCTTCTCGTCAAAGTCACGAAAAGAGAACAAAATATTTTAGGTCATGGCAATACACAATAACGGTGCATTGTTATAAAGAAAGAAAAAAAAAAAACATGAAGAAGTATAGGCATAATTGAGTGTGGTTTATAGAAATAATGGGGATGGGGAGAAAGGGAGAATGGAAAAAGGCAATAGAAGTGAGAGAAAGACGAGTGTCCGGTGAAGAACGCCGTTGATGTTTGACGTCCTCGTTTCCTGTTGGGCACCACAACGTGCAGCAGCAGCAGCAGCAGCAGCAGCATCACCAGAGAGACCATCACGAATGCGGGGGAGACCAAGCGTAATCTCGGTGTGAATTGGCCTTGGAATGAAAGCCCGCAAAACGAACAGAGCACAGAGAGAAAGCGAGAGAGCAACGAGAGAGCCCAGAGTATAGAAAGCGAATGGGTGATAGGATATGGAGTGAGATTGGTGGGAGATGTGAGGCCTGTCTGTACGCAAAGGACAATTAAACGTGCGCGAACTCGATCGATCGAATATACAAACCGTGTACAGCAGCCACGAGCTTCGGATGTACCCGCATATAGTCATTCGTTAAAACTCGCGGCTTCCAATGTCCACGAGAAAAGAAAGAAAGAAAAAAAAAGAACCGATATAGAAATAATTGACATGCAGAATTCGTGCTCTTTGGGATTAATTCCAGGTGAAGCCTGGAACAAAACAAGTACGAACTCTGCACGTTGATTTTTTGTTTTTTCTCGACTTTCTCATTACAAGTGAAAGAGATTTTTCTATCGAAGAGAATCGGGGGGCGTTTTTTTTTCTTCAACCGACGAATCTCTCACCTGTCAATCACACGAGCAGAAATCGAAAATTTTCCCCTTTTTTCGGCAGAATTTTTCGTCGAGTCGAAGCGATTGACAATAATTTCCAGGAGTGTGCATGGTTCACAGCTCAAGAGAATATGCGACTGTGAACCGAATACACGTTTGACGCTGTAGTTATTGAAACCTAATGAAACCTCTGGCATGTCATTCGCGATACAACAACTCTACATTCAAACTTACTTTAGATATTATATGCGTCGATTGGAGGCTGGAAATGAGCCAATTTAATTCTACGAATAGGACACATGTGCACGTCATGTTTGAACATGTCACGATATAGTAATTTATCTTTTGCAAAGTCGTCTGTTCCAATGAATGGAATGCCGATAATGAGTATGCGGTGTTGTTTATGATATACGAGAGCCCTCTTGAGGTATTGACTCGCGGTGTTCATGAGGAGGCGAGGTGATACTCAAGGATGAATATATAATACGCATAGCTTACGATATTACGATATGACCGTGATGGAGTGCGCTGTTGGTTGATTTTGTTAGCGGTATAGTACAACTTCTCCCCCAGGCTCCTATTCCATATCCGAGTCATTGCAGCACTATATATACGCGTGCGGCGCAACGAACCTCGCGGTTACGCTGGTTCGCCTCCTGCCTCCTATGAGTACTGCAGAGGGTAGGGTTAACCAATGATACACGAGATTTTCCGCTTTACTCCCGATTGTGAGCCTGGACGGAGAACGAGAATCAGGACTACGAGCTACGCGTAGTACTACAGCGGGTATAGGCGTGATGAATTTCACTCGTTTGCTATAGTCTATATCGAAGTTTTCAACTCAGAAATTAGAGTTGGTCCAGCAGGATCATCGGAGTATCCATGCTACCGTAGAAGTTTGTACAGCGGGTTACAGGCAGTATGTGAATTCAGCCCGAATAACTGGTCGTTGAAAAATAGCGGGAACAAGAAACCAGCAGGCAAGCTACACGCATCGTAGCTTCCTCGCGTCAAAATTCCTTTCAGCAGTGCACAAATTCATGACTATAGTAACGATTGACTGAAGCGATATTCCTTTCGTGTATCTGCCTACACATCTCGTTTGATGAAGCTTCTTGGACTCGAATTTTCGACATACGATTGCGAAAGACTGAAACCCATGTTTCTTATTCCATCAACATTCTAGCCTCAAAAGACCTTGCCATGAAAGTCGTTTATCAACCAAAAGTACAAGAGACAGTAAAAATTCTCAGATTTTTTGTTTTTTCGTTTCACATTTCTGGTTTAATCTGTCCCATTGCGTTCCCATACTCTTATAGTATTGCTAGAGGTGAATCTGAACTAGCTCTTCATTATTTGGGACAAGCGATCGAGAAAGAAACAGCCCCGAGGGTGAATGTTACAGCTCTGGACTCTCTAACCAGCTACTGCAACCGAGTACACCTGTTCTGATGTATTACCGTAGGCGCTCTGCACCCCTTGTACACGAAACAAACACAGGTCTCCTATTTGTCTCTGTGTATGTGTGTAAGTGTGTATGTGTGTGTGTGTGTGTGTGTGTGTGTGTTGCATATACGAGCGGTGCGGCTTCCTGTGTTACTCTGAACACGTCCTGCGGGAACTGGTGCTGGAATCGATAGCTGCACATGCGCAAAAGGGATCTGCTTCTCTCTCTCTCTCTCTCTCTCTCTCTCTCTCTCTCTCTCTCTCTCTCTCTCTCTGTGCTCAGTTTGACGATGAATCGCGCGAGCGCGATAGAACGCTAGTAGCGAGGGCGAGAGGCTTTGGGCTGAGAGAGAACGCAAGAGGACGTATACCGCTGGTTGAGAGCTCCACGCTGAATCCCTCGCGGGACAGCATCCAGTACTCGGCCGAGCTACGATCGGCCGCGAGGGTTACTGACCGTCCATCGCGTATTCACCTATAGCTAGTTTTCTTTTTTAAACACAAGCGGTATAACGAGTCCACGCTTTTTTCACGAAGATCATTGACTGATATTGCACATATTGCTCATTCAATAATAATTCGAAACGTCATGACGTTATAACAAAAGTGACGAATTATTATTTTTCAACGCTGTGAGTTGTGTTTAATTTGTAACTGCAAATAATGGAGATATTTGTCGTCGCTATACAATTCGTTGATTAATTTTTTATTTTTTTTTTTTTTAATCTTCGCAAAACGCGATGATAAAAATTTTCCACCGGTACGACAACAAAGTTGATCACGTTCAGCCGCGCGTATCGTAAGAATGAATTCTTAATCGCGTACGCGAGCAGCGGATTACGCTCATTAGTCGATCGTACGGTATCGTTCAAGGCCACAGATTCAACAATGAAACTTCGGGACGAGTATACGTCACACACGAATTATCCATGAATGAGACGAGTGAGACTCCCATAGTGATGGGACAATCTTTTTACATGTAATTTTGAGGCGCGAACTAATTTTCGTTTATTTTGTTTGTTATGTTTTAAAATTTCAAAGAGACCATAATATATAGCTAAAAAGTGTAATTAAAAAACTACTCTTGGAGTATAAATTGCAGTGGGAGATGGAAAACGACGTCGTTTGAGGCTCACTTTCAGAAGATATAGCCCCGAATTGCACTTTGGGATCATCATTGGCCCAGGCTATAATTACACGGAAATAGTTTCTTGGCTGGGAAGTCTCTATACGAAACTTTTCGACGCGAAAGTTTTTGTGACCGAGACTTGAGCGAATCCTGAGTATAGATAAAATCATTTTTAACACCGGGTTTTACAAAATATCCATCCGTGCAATATCAATTGATAAGAAAATTTACACAAAATGTCAATATTTTCCGACTGGAATGACGAAAATTTGGCTTTTTTTTTTTTAACGAATATCCGTTCGGACAGTCCATGCAACGAGAGCACGATAACGCGAATGCCAGTACGAAATTCAACGCATCCGTCCGATGATACAGTTCAATCGGTTAGAAACATGAAAATATAATATTTCGTAAAATCTATAACATGCGAGGCGAAGCATTGCTGATTGAAGGGAAGGAAATAAAAGAATAATCACCGGGTAGTACCGGCAATATACGGTGCAAACGGGAATTCGCAACAACAATAAAAAAAAATGGACAGGTTGTTTCGTTGGAAGAGCCACAAGGTCCACGACGAAGTGAGTATACACATGTATATATGCGTGATCTCGAACTATATATATATGTATCATGGTATTTTATGGTGCGTGCTCTCATTTGCATGCGATTATGCAAAGCGAATTTGGCTCCTGGGGCTTCGGCAAACTGCTCTCCCACGCGAATTCGAAAAGTCGGTTAACACACTTGCCGGTCAGATGAACGGAGAGGCACTCTGAACTCCGTGGGTCCAAAGCCGATGAGAGAAAAGCTCTCACCGCACCGGGTAACCTTCCTCTAGCATCCTAGCAATGAAGTGCGACCAGCTGTTGCAAATTTTAAGGGGAATTATCGCTCGAAAGGCCGCAGGATTTAGTGAAAATAAAGAAAACCAGGATGTCATGTAAAACTACGATTGAGAGTAAATGGACATTGCAGATTGAATACTTTGACGAGCAATGGATGTTCTAACCACACTGGACTGACTATAGATTTGCTTGGAATTATATAAATTTAGCTTTGCTCAGCTAGTACCCCATTTGAATTAATAAAATCGATCGACACCGCACGCGAAATTTCAATACATTATAAAAAGGCGATTAATATAGGATTTGAAAAAAAACTAGCATTCTATAGTAATGTAATTTGTATGATTTTTTTAGGAATAATGAAAATAAAGTCTATCATATCGTAGATAGATGAATTCCAAATCGATCCATCATTGTCGAGAGTGAACTAAGAAAAACGAAGAAGTTGAAATATACACTTCCGACAGGAAAATCTCTGCTGAACCAATACTTATTCGCGGAGAATCACTTTTTCCCCGCGTTATTCGCAGCTTATATGCGTAGGAAGAATGAAGGGCGTGCACTGCGAAATCTCCCGTCGACTGTAAGGGGTGATTCTCCGGGTTTTCTCGAGTGAAAAGAAGTTACAATTCGATGTGCCATAATGACAAGTCGAGGGAGGCAAGGGAGATCGGGGAATCGTTTGTGTGTGTGTGTGTGTGTGTGTTTGTGTGTATGTGTGTGTGTTTTTCTTCTTCCGTTTCCCTCTGTGAAAACGTGACATTTATGTCACTCCTAAGATCAATCTTCATAAAAACCTGCTAGCGGAATGAAATTTTACGAAGCCATGTAATGTGTATGCTCGTCGAACTCGACAGTTACGAATGCCAAAGTATTTTGGAAGTGACGATTTTTCGAGACCTTGAAATTTTCATCTCTCATAGTCTCTCGACCGAGTATATTATTCCCAAGGGGCTGCTAAACGCGAGAGGAGGGTGAAGAAAAAATGGACGGTTGCCGCGAGCGCAAGCTTTGCCGAGCGAAACCGTCATTCACCGTAGTGATGAGTCTCTTCTTTGCACCGCGGGTGCACCCAGCTCTTCGGCAAGAGCATACAATATAAACATATATAGCTAGAAAGAAACAGGACAAAGCATACGGGGAATTCCCCGCGGTGTACGACGATAGGGTCACGAATAGAATAAAAGACTTAAGGTTACACTTGTCCTCCCCGTGAATTACATCATCGTGCTCTCGGCAACATTTTTTATCTACTCAACTCGAGCGGCTGGCAAACATTAACTTTGAACTCGAAAATTCGGGTTTCTGGTGGACAACAAATCTTGATTAACAGTTCCAGCACTAATTATTGAATATTCATTAAATTGCAATGGTCGAGCATTCAAATTCCCCTAAACTCCGCAGCTCAATTACTTCCCCGTGACTAATTTATATGTCCATGAAGATAATTGAGATTAATGCATTATCTAAATTAATCAAAGTGAAATAAATGGTCCGCACGCTGTAAATTTTCATGAAACTCTAGGTATCTTCAATAAAAGAGAGAGAGAGAGAGAGACAGAGAGAGATGAGTGTAGCGCTAGTAAATGATACTACCTCTAGATGGGGAACCGGTGTACAATATTCAGCCCTCATTTACCCTGACCTGTGAGACGTGACAAGGGACGAATATCCAATGAACCGAGTACACGGAAACAATATCGCGAAAGCAAATAACCATTTGGTGGTCGGACATGCGTAAAATTTGACAACAGCAGTACGATCGGAATCCTTAAAAAAAAAATCCTCGACCGTCCTGGTGGATTATACTTTACCAAGGAATAAAACAATATTCTTTTGTTTGTACGACAAACATAAAAATTACACACAAAAATGGCGCTACTAAAACTTAAAAAAAGTAGCTCAATCCAAAACCTCTGATCCACTGTAGTTAGAAAAAATAGCAGTTCTGAAAAGAATTCATTCAATCTACTAATCTGTGCCATCGAAAGCACAAAAATTACGACACTAAGATCTATCGGAAACTCGTTCAGCTAAGAAAGTTGGAATCACGTTATCGATCAAGACGAATGTTCATGGGCCAACAAAAATTCCGTAAGCTTCATCGAACTCAAGATCGATTTCCATGTAAATCGACAGTACGAAAGTGACAATTGTAGGTTCAGACAGTGCGTATAATGGCTCCACACGAGTTTCGCGTTACCAGGAAGAACGAAGAGTAAGCTTATATCCGCTGCGCGGATCTAATTATCAAGCCTGGTGAATCGCGATGTTATAGTTTCGCTGCTGTGGTGGCCCAGTAAGCCTATAGGACTTTATGCTTCATCCAGTCGTATATAGTTTTACTCCCACACGACCCGGAATACACGTTTCCCGATGCTCCACTATACGAAACGCGAATCGTTTACCTCTGTAACCACTATGTGCGGAAGATTGTATACGCGCCATTATATATGCGAGTTATATATATATATATATATATGTTGTCTCAATATATTTGTACACCTTCGTGCTAGAGCAGCCGGAAGACGAAGCGTGGTTACGTGTTTGTCGCGCGACATGGGCTGTCGTTTTCGCCTTATTGCGTTATAGACATATAGAACCATAGCTGGTGGATATGGCGTAGAGGTGTATATGCATAGACATTTCCGTGCACGATGAGTATAAACGCGTGGGTGGCCACAGGGGCACACAGAACGAGTCGACGAAACCGCGGAAACACCACGCATATCGTTCGCATGCGTTCGTTGTTGCTGTTCTTGTTATTCCATGAACTCGACGAGTTCGAGACGCGTGACCCATGAATATTTCATGCAATGGGAATTAGAACCGAGGCTCTGGGATTTAACGATACTGTATTATGAATCTCTTCTCTCTTTTTTTTTTCTCTCCGCTGTCTCCTCTCGTCTTCTCGGGTTTACCGCACAGCACATCTTATCGCATTTATGCGAGAACGCTTCGCGTGCGATGCACGTTTCTCGGTGAAATCCCCGCGGTTTCAGCCCCAACGAATTGCATCTTGCACTAACCGCGTGTATGCATTATCGCGTTATAGGTCTAAAATTGTTTTCGTGACTCAGCAATATCTAGTTCAAACTATATAGTGATATTTTTTAATCAAGTATTTTTGTTTTCAACTAATTTTAGCTGCTGCATGTAGCCTGGCTTGATTCATGTTTTATGGCAGTTGCAGTCGGACAGTATTAATCCGAGTTATATGCGTTGACAGAATTGTCCGTTGAAAAAATTATTCGCAACAGTCATGTGAATGATGGGTTAATATAACCGTGTTGCATGAATTATTCTCACTGGACCATTACACGTCGATGCTGCTTCGATATAGAGCTTTCTGTAACTCATTCGTTCCAATCGATATCATGCTTTCACACAAACACATACAATATGAACCCTCGTGACTTTCACCAATGACTATACGGCCATATCTCTTCACTGAAAAAAACAAATTCAGTTGAATTCCCAACGCCTGCGTTCATGGACGTTGAAACGAATTTTTGATTGGTCCAATTAAAAAATTAGTTTGCTCGACAATAATTCGCTTCAGACGACCAAAATGAACGTCCGTGAACGCAGACGTTGGGGATCCAACCAAATTGTTTTCTCAGTGTATAGCTTATTATCGTACAACGCCCATGAGCCAGAGGGATCTTCTAGCTCTTCGTACGCGTCTCACTGGCTCACTGTGTGATCTCGTTTCTCTACGATGCCCCGTGGGTCTTATGTATCCACGCTGGTATTAAGCTACGAGCATTGTACGTCGAAACAGGTTGAGCTACGAGAATCTCCGCTAGCAATTTATGCGCGCAAAGTACACGTTTCAGGTTATCCATCGGTGGCTCACAAAGGATTATACAGAGGTTACGATTACAGTGGCTATACGTACAGCGCGTCGTAAATTGATAAGGATATCGAGGGCCGAGTTTGAAGGAGATGCTTGGGATTTTGGTATGAATATTCGCGCGTGTTCAGGCATGAATATACCAAACCAAATGTACATCTATATCCCCATTGGATAATCCATGAATGTATCGTCTTTCAATGATTCAGTCGTCAAACTATAATCGCTCATCCACACTACCAGACGATCATGCTAACACCCTAAATGTCCAAACTCGCGTTCGAAGTTACTTTCAATTTGCATCAGAAACTATAAAGAATATATCCCAAGAAGGAATATATTCGCGTACGAATTTACAAGTCAACGCTGTAAATCCAAAGTTCGAGGATAACGGAATGCGAGAGGAAGATAAATGGAAACTGAGCCCTTCTGGGAGTCTCTGCTAAACTCCATCGTGCAAGTATCTTGAGTAACATACAAGCCCTCTCATCGTATACTTGGGCCTACTTGAGTGTGTTACGAGGCAGTTGCATATGCGATGCTAACTCGTTCTTTGAATATAACATTGCATAATATTTGTGTACAAGCATGTGCTTGTGCATGTGTTTGCCCAAGTCGGATCGTATAGTAGTTAGCATGGGGCTGTGTATATGAATGCTTGTGAATATATATAGACAAAGTAACGTTAAATATATAGATCCGTGCATTAGTGGTGCGGTCACGGATTACGAGCAGAACCTTATTGACTTCCGCCCGAGTACCCAAGTACACACTTCGCCAAGTACTTTGCCCGTATTATACGTGTACAGTGCATAGTATACGATCGGTTTGACTGCGGTCCATGTTGACTATACTATCATCAATTGACAGTGTGGTCTCGCCACAGCCGAGTATGTACACTTTACATACCTAAAATGTACACGCTCATCTAAAATGTGCTGCTACAGTGATTGGCGCGGGATCCAACATTTCTCAAGTTAACTCTCCTTCGCCGCATAAACAACCGCAGGGGTTAACTCAACAGATATGGAAGGTACTCGTTTCTTTTGCGATACACACATCGGAATCATCCGCAAAAATCTATGAAACGTATGTTCGACGCGCTTTTTTTTTAATTTTCGGTAAGATGATTATTGTTTTTAGAGAACGCTGTCATTTATCACCGAGAAAAAAATTTATTTTTGAATAAGATTTTTTTAAAATGATTATTTTACGGCAAAACGATTTCGAACAATATTTCAAGGATTTATCGGACGTATCTTTCCGACCAGAAGTGACTTTCGTCGATAATATTGCATACTTTATGATAAGATAATAATCGGAAAAAATTGAACCACAATAAAGACGATACGAAGATTACTTTTTAAAAATAATATTGACCAAAAGTTATCAATAAACTGTTCAAACAAAACATTGCTTAACAAATTTTTAGGGAATGTTTTTTTTTGTCATGTGAAATAAATTCGTTGATTTTTCTGACTACACATGAGTTTTTTTTTTAATTTTCTTATCATTTTCGAAAATTTGTAAAGATTGTATTTACGAAACTATTCGTTCAATGCCCTGGAAACTTCTTAATTGTAATATACAACGTTTTTACGGAAAACATATCCAAAACTCATGATTTTTTCTTCATTTAAAAAAATTTCCAAATATTTGAAAACTAAAATTTCAAAATGATAAGAAAATTTAAAAAAAATTCATGTGTAGCTATAAAAATCAACGAATTCATTTCACGTGTCAAAAAAAAACTTTCCCTAAAAATTTGTTCAACAATGTTTTGTTTAAACAATTTATTGATAACTTTTTGGCATTATTATTATTGGAAATTAATCTTCTTATCGTTTTTATTGTGGTTGAATTTTTTCCGATTTTTATCTTCTCATAAAGTATGCAATATTGTCGACGAAAGTCACTTTTCGTTGGGAAGGTACGTCCGATACATCCCTAACTCGACGACGGCCAATGTCCGCATCGCTTATTCATTAAGCGGACGTGCTGTGTGAAACAACCAGTATATACGCCCTTTAGTATACATATACGCCGAGATTGAACGCTTATCGGCTACTCGATTACTCGACTGTGTGAACGCTCCGAGTTACGATCATGTAAGAAGTATATATATATTTCTGCTTGTCGCACAATCTCCGTACTTCAAGTTCTTTGTGGTCGCATAAGCTTGCACCGCGATGGGGTCATCGCCGAGCAACGCACATGCGACAAGGGTCTCTCGCGCTCGACCGTGTGAACGAGCTTTGCCTCGATACTGTCACGCTGCTTCTGACACGCGGAGGGTACGTGTAGTAAAGTCGAGGATTGCGCTCGTGGGGAAAGTGCGGCAAAGATAAAATAATCAGGGGGGGGGGGGAGGGTCTTGTCAGGCACAACTTTACATACACGTTGCCGGAAAAATAATTATTTAATTTTTTTTTTATGTTCTATCAGGAGAAAGTGGAAAAGTAACCTTCTTTTTTTTCGTATAAGACAATGGAATGAGTTTCGCAGGAAATATAATTAGTTAGTATAATTTTAAAAAATCGGTCATTTTTTTTCGAATTATGATCGCGCATCATAGAAAATTTGTTTTATACTCTTGGGAATCAAAACACATTGACAGATCGGGATTGACAGAGTGTATTTCTGCTCTCGCGTACATCATTGCGATCACACCCTCGCATATATTAGGTCGATAACACCCGTGTTCACAGCACATGATGTGTGCGAACTATTCGCTCGCTTGATTGACCGTTCAAACGTGTGTATATATATATATATATATATATATATATATATATATATATATATATATATGTATTTATAATACGCGAGTCCGAGCACGGTTACGCAGCGGTGGCGAATCGACCGAGCGAGAGGCGATGACAGCTCGCATTATTTACGGCTAATGGGGCTCAAAACGCGGAAGCTCTCGAGAGGCCATTATACGTATATATATATGATATATAATTCGTAAAGTATATCCTACGATCTGGCGGAGAATTATTCTCGCGGGTCAAATAAATTTAAAACTTCGATGAGTCGTCGTCTCAGTTTTTTCAAGATCCATATATATTAATAAAATAAAAAAAATTAAATATTAATTTTAACGAATTCGAAATTCAAAAGTGAAAATATACGAATCATATTCTCTGGAGAAAAGTTACAGCACGCTTTTACTACCTTTTTCGGCCAATATCGATTATGTCTGTGGAAGCTGTACGTTTTTTTAAATCAGAGGCGCATGTATGTTATAAATCGAAGGCGAATAGAACCGAAGAAAGAACCCCAATTCGACTTTTTCGAATTGGGGTATAGCTCTTCGACGCTATTCCAATAACGAGGGGGGGGGGGGGGGGGGGGTTTTCACGTGAAACTTCGTTGAACAATGAGAAAGCGCGAGAGTGATCGCGTAAAAAGCCACAGCGATAGGTATTTTCCGCGGTATCGATGTAATTGAAATAAACTCCGTGAGTCTCGGGAGTTCGAGAGCCAGAGAGAACCGATGAAATCGGCTTTAGAAAATATATACGGTATATGTCGAAATGCATCGTGCAGAAAAAAAAAATCAGAGAAAGAAGAAGACGAGCTATACCCGCACGGTCGTTTCTCATTCCGGAAATTGGATGCTGAAGAACGAGGGACGAATCTCTCTGTGGGCGAGCGCGTCAGAGCTACGGAGATGAAGCAAATCGCATTTTCCTCCGTGAGAAGAGAAAGGATTTCCTTTACTTTTATTTTTTTTTTCCTTTTTTACAAGGAGCCTTGTCAAAATGGATTAACGAGACTGCAGAAGCTCAGGTTTCATTGCAGTGACAATCAGATGTGAATATAGATACTCAGCACAAATAAGAAAGTGTATCATAAATTGGAAATTCGTTAATGTTTTGGGATGTAATTTTATCGATAATCGTATCTAAGTCCATTTTTGAAGAATATTCTGTTTTTTTTATATTGTTACAGGGTCTGGATAATGTGAGCTCGGCAACCCTCAGGCCCTTCAATTCGGACATCAATACACCAAGAATCGACAGCTACAGATTCTCCATGGCGAATCTGGAGGGTGAGTTAAATTTTTTTTTAAACTCCAACAAATCGGTGGATACAGTGAAACGATGATTTCCAAACGAAAATATGAGAAATTGTATTGTTTGATTATTGCGATTTTGTGAATCTAAAAAAAAAATGAAATATACGCGCAACGAAAGAGACTCTATAGCTGATGGTCCATTAGTCGAGACATTGGCTCGTCCGCTTGGTCCATTTTTTCTCTTCATGTAATAGAGTCGAGTGTCCTTCAACATGTATATACATTTCCTCAATCTCACACACACACACACACATACACACACACATACACACACACATCCATTGCCTATAGGCAACAAAAAGGCACAACCGATGTAACGTTAAGTGTTAAAGCCATGCCGAATGAGCCCTATTCTTTCAAATCAACTGTACATCTCCGTTGTACTTCATCATCGCCCCGGTGACATGAAAAACCAAGGAAAGTCCCTCTAATGCATACTTATGGTGACGAAGAGGAAGTGCTCACTCTCGAGGTTTTGCGCATAACCTTTCATAGGTGAACACACATACAATGACACACACACACACACACGCAAGCTTCTATCCGCAGTATTCTACATATACAATATACATGAAAACGCGCGAGACACTTTTCCCTTATTTCGCGTGATGCGGAATCTTCATCGAGCTGGAAGAAAGGGCCTTTGCCAACTTTGACCGATTTCTGTGGATCACTCAGCCAATTTTTTTTTCCTTCCCTCATTGTTCCTCCCCCGCCTAACGGATCGCTATTTTCGCCCCAGTTCCCGAAAAAAGGACAGGCTCGTCAACCAGCATTCCATCAAGTTATACGAGCCTAGATGGTATACCATTCTTTTTTTTTTTGCCGCGGGGGGAAAAAAACGTCGAGTTTCAGGATTTCATTATACCGACGACTTTCTCGAAGTGGCGCGAGAACAAAAAAGTTTTAGCCTTCTATTCACCGCTCTCTCTCTCTCTCTCTCTCTCTCTCTCTCTCTCTCTCTCTTTCTCTCCATGCGTTGGTATGATTTATCGAGAACTCGCTCGGGTGGTAATCGTGAATTTCCGAAAACAAGAAAAGGGAAAGCTGGTTCGTACGAATTTATTGCAATTTTATTTCAACAAGCGAGCTACGCGAAAAAGGTTTTTTTTTTTAATAAAAAAGAGTTGTTTGAATAAAATGAGTTTCAGACAAAAATGTTGAAAATCAGTTAAGATTTATAGAAAGATAACCGTATTGATCGACTTGCACAAAAGCGACAAAAATGTCCTTCATATGAATTTGAACTTAACATTTCTTAACATTTTGACGTATGCTCAAGCACCCTCCTTTATTAATACGATGCCAGTTCCGGATCGCTGAAACTTTTTTTTTTTCACTGAAACGTTTCTTTTCTTTTGTCTTGCCATTGCCGACCCTTTCATTGCATGATCGCATAGTCTCCACTTTCCATTCTATCGTGGACGCGCTCGATCTAAACTTCACGAGCTAAAAGCGTATCTATATTTCGCGATTGGCCCAAGGGTGGTATGAAACGAGAGGAGGCGCGATTGTGCACTCGAGGTTCTTATCTAGAATCTTTGAACTATAGTTGCTCGGTAAGACTTCTCCCTCTCATTCGCTCTCTCTCTCTCTCTCTCTCTCTCTCTCTCTCTCTCTCTCTCTCTCTCTCTCTCTCTCTCTCTCTCTCTCTCTCTCTCTCTCTTTCAACTCGACTCGTCGCGGAAGAATGCTTCGGCTTTCACGTCGTATCAGTGAATTTATGCGGGGGCGATTCAAACAACGAAGACAACGAGGAACCTTCGATATTAATCTATTGCCATGTGTGGCAAGTAGTTTCACGATATTATGTTCCCTTTGCCCTCGAGTTCGTTTCTTACCGACGTATTTATCCATTTGCATTTATGGGGGTATTTCGCACAAAAGTTGTGAAATAATTTTTCGTCGAGAAAACTTTTAAAGATCCACATATTTGATTTGGCGAACGGTATTAGCTTGAAGGAAAAAAAAAATTCACCAGCCAACCACGAAAATCACGTTTGAAAATCACTCTTCATTTCTTAACTCATATACAGCGAAGAGTTCATGCATTTAAAGAGCTACGAAAAATTTTTAATGTCCAAAAATTTATCCCACATAAAGCGGAATATCCTATATAACACACATATAAACGTTTACCGGTATCCTCGATCGTATTATATTCGAGCCCGCGGCATTTTCCTTTCTTCTCCCACCGGACAAACGATCACAACTCGCGATTTGTTGAGCTCTCGCGATGGCCTCGTTTGTTTTCACAAATGTATAACCCCACCAAGAGGTCCTGTGAGCCTGTCGCTTTTGCAAAAATATATATACTCTCACTTTGACATATCGCGGCTTTTTCTCAAAGGTTCTAAAAAAAAAAATTTGCCGCGATACACGTGACAATATCCATCGACACGAATGAGGAATGGATGTTGCAAATTCAAGGAAAGTATACAATGGAATGGCCGATTTTTCAAAGCTTGCCGATATAATAGCGTGATTGTTGCTATGAATATGGCTGGCGGCACGATAAACAGTACTAATCGTCATATAAACTCACGTGAATCAGAAGTTCAATAATTACAGGAGTATAGTGTAGAATTTCTAGTAAAACTGTCATGTCAGACTCTTCATTCCGGTCGTGTTCAAGCAAATTTTTCCGATCAGCAATTGAACACTTTCGCCGATATTAAGCAGCATTATATCGAGTTTTTTTTTTTCTCTAAAATCAGAGACACAGTTTCCTTTATTCAAGCTAATCGTACTAGAATGTTTGATAAATTTTATTGTTTCGGCGAATCCGCAAAGATACTACCCATCTCCCTTATCGAGTGCTTGAAATAACTCAACAAAGTTTTAAAGACTTTTAACGCAATAAAAACGTTGAAGAGCGTTAAAATTTAGCAAACTCCAAATGTTTCCCAGAGAATTTCACGGTGCTTTTGCATTTATCGGTCGTTGGAGGGCGGTGACTTCGCGCTTTAGTGATCGAGAACTCTCACGATAAATCTTTGCCGACGACATAGGTGGAGGAAAGTAGAAAGAGGACAGAGACAAAGAGGGAGCATGGAGTGGTCCGAGGGGTGTTCTCTGGTTTCGCGTCTACAGCATCCGTGTTATGTATTATACATATATATCTAAAGC
Organism: Rhorus exstirpatorius; assembly: GCA_963564615.1. Lineage (NCBI taxonomy): Eukaryota > Metazoa > Arthropoda > Insecta > Hymenoptera > Ichneumonidae > Rhorus > Rhorus exstirpatorius. Next base: position 39,371,238 of record OY751317.1, on the reverse strand, counting down.
TTTGCCGACACAAATCGACGTATATACTCGCGATCGAGTATCCTCGCGCTCCTAGCTAGAAACTTTCATGTCTCGGGCATCAGCAAGCATAATATGCGAGATAAAATCAAAGTTCGATATCATCGCTGTCTGTATCACAGATTTCTCGATTCTCTCGTGACTCTTTTGCCATCATCGCACCTGGCTCATCGATGTTTCACGAGATTTGGCAAATTATCCGATTTTTCAGTCTAACTAGACGTTTAAACGTATAAAAATCACTCGGCAAGATGTGTCTCGTCGTCCAATTTTGTGACAAATATTTCATTGGTACATGCACGCAATTTTTCGGATTCGCGACAATGAGTCTTGTGACGTACTTGGAGAGCACTTGATTATTTAATATAAGTTATAAGAGCCAGTTTCGACTTGTCACAACGAATGATTTTTTTTATTTTTTATTTTTAAATCATTATTTCTCAGGAACGAGTAATTTTAAGCTAGAAAATTCGAGAAATTCAATTCTTTGCTTCGAGAGTCAGCCCTTTTCGTGAAACGGAAATGAGCCTCGTCCGAATGGAAAATCCCTTCAAGTTCATCTGGTTATGATTGAGAAGAGATAATTTTTAAAAGTTTCATCGACTGTCGAAATTATCGAGATTCGAGGGCATTTATATCGAAACTATCGAAATTTTGGCGCGTAGCCAATCGCGTTGCTCGCGACTCTCGCGACGTGGCGCCACGTGCGGACTCATGGTATCGTCTCGCGAAGCGGGTCAGAAAGCCTTCCGGCCGTTTACCTTATCGCCAGTAGGTATTATGACTGAACTCTTAACAGAAATCTGGGTCGTTTGAGAATGAGAAGTTGTGCATATTTAAATTTGCCATGAATAATATCCCTATTCTTTCGGTTAAAGGATGTATCGGACGTACCTTCCCAACCAAAAGTGACTTTCGTCGACAATATTGCATACTTCGTGATAAGATAAAAATCGTAAAAAATTCAACCACAATAAAGACGATAAGAAGATTACTTTTTAATAATAACAATACCCAAAAGTTATCAATAAATTGCTTAAAAAAACATTGTTTAACAAATTTTTAGGGAATGTTTTTTTTGTCATGTGAAATGAATCCATTGATTTTCCTGACTACACGTGAATTTTTTTTTTAATTTTCTTATCATTTTGAAATTTCGGTTTTCGGAAATTTGTAAAGGTTGTATTTACGAAACTATTCGTTCAATGCCCTGGAAACTTATTAATTGTAATATACAACGTTTTTACGGAAAACATATCGAAAATTCACGATTTTTCCTTCATTTTTCAAAATTACAAAAATTTTCGAAAACCGGAAATTTCAAAATGATAAGAAATTTTTTAAAAATTCATGTGTAGTCAGAAAAATCCACGAATTTATTTCACGGTTCAAAAAAAAACTTTCCCTAAAAATTTGTTCAAAAATGTTTTGTTCAAACAATTTATTAATAACTTTTTGGCATTATTATTATTCAACATTAATCTTCTTATCGTCTTTATTGTGGTTGAATTTTTTCCGATTGTTATCTTGTCATAAAGTATGCAATATTGTCGACGAAAGTTACTTTTGGCTGGGAAGGTACAGTCCGATACATCCTTAATCTACTCATTTTTCCGATGGCCTGAAGTGCTTTGACACATGGAAGCTTTCATGTATATGTAAACCTTTCCTTACACTCAAAGCGCAATTTTTTTTTTTAACAATTCCATTGTTCATTCCATTCTAATTATTCGAGTACATAACTGGACAAATTTATATTTGTAATTATCGTCTCAACTTGCAATTAAATCAAATTTAACGTCGCTTCCGTAAAATTCGTTACGAATGAAAAACTCGTTGACGGAATATTTTCAAAGTCACACGTGCTCTCCATTTGAAACAACCCGAATCGTTCGCTTGAGCTGAGGAAATATTTAGATATATTGTATGCTCGGGTATAACTCGGTCTCGTGAGTGAGATGCAGTTGATGATGATGATGATGATGAGAGAGCATCTCTGTACTACATTTCACATATATAAATATACAATGTAGTCTCAGTTTACTGCTACGAGCCAAAGAGCAGGTACCGATGTAAAGTGGAGGCCGGAGAATTGCTTGGCTAGAGCTCTCTTTTCTCTCCGTTGAGGAAGTCAAGTACCGCCGGCAGGCATTCCTCAGATAAGAACCGTGAATTTCCAACGTTTATTATACCGAGAATTATTATAAATTGGATAGAGGATCGAGAGGCGCTGCCACGGAGTTGTTTTCTACGAGCTATATTATATGTGGTCCAGTAAAGACCCACAACTTTCATTTACACCACACAATGAACAGCGTATTTGCTGTATTAATTCTTGGCATGGGGGAAAAAAATTGATTCAAATATTCGTTTCTTGAGGGGGTAATTAAATTTATTTTCATTCGATCGAGTTCATCTGGCCAATTGGAAATTAGCTAAAGCGACATACATTTTCTTCGATTCAAATAAACCTTGTTTCGAAATCAATTTCAATGGAACTCAACCGCTTGGTAAAGCTATTAATACATTTTTTGGCAATAATTTTCCGTTGCTAATCAAAAAAAATTATGCATACAGTAATCCGAATCTTATGGATGATTTTTTTAATGAACTTTTCAACTCTACAAATCAACGATATAACTTTTGTTTTGCAAAAACAAAATCAACCCTCACGCAATATTTTGTTCGAAGATTAAAACTAAAATCATGTGTGCTTGGATGGTCCATTTTGACCTTAACGTAAATCGAGAGAAAGTAATACTGTACATCGAACGATTGCGCTTTCGCTATATTAATTTCTGCTACATTAGCTGTCTCACATTTAACGGATGGACGCTAAAACGCTTAGCAATCATGAAATTCAACAATGAAAAAGTTAATTTTATAAAATTCGAGTGCCGATATTTGATGATGATGATGATGATCACTTCAATGAAATTCATTTTTAGCCCGCAAAGATCAAAGACTAATGAATGTTCATTGAGCTATTCGAATGACTTATTATGAGAATACCCTTGCATGAGTGTGAATCTGATTTTAAAGGTTTCAGGGAAACTCCCAGTTATGGCGAGTGCATCACGTTCACGCGCAAATGCATATATCGAGCATTACAGGTCAAATCGGCAGGGCCTCTCATGATTTTTAATTCTTTCTTATTTAGTACATATTGGAGCGTGCATAAGAGAATTGTTTGACTCTTTTTAAGGTTTATTCGGTCATTAACAACGAGAACGTTCATTTATCATTTGGACAATAACCATTTCCTTTAATAATAATTTTAAATACTTTGAAGGTTCGTTTTGCCTATCGGTATGCGCTGCAGAAAATGTACGATGATGGTATTTTTTTTCAGTTTCTGCTACAAAATTTTAGGCATATTAATTTGACCGAATAATTCACATATATATATACATCGGTCAATATGGCCAAAACCAAATGAAGGTCCTTCTAAAGTCATTGGCCAATGTGATGTAGTCATTCGATGGTCGCTTATTCTGCTATCTACCCATCCCCCACGAGTTCGGGAGTTTTACGATTGATGAGCGATCTTTATTATGGCTATTTTTACGATCGCAGAAGGGACTGCACAAATTTCCTTTTTGTTTTTCTATCCCAGAGATGTATGACGACGCGATAAAAAGGACGAAAAATGTGTTTCGCGTATTCGCTCGCTTACGACGTACAATAACCAAGCTCCACGATGTGTTGGCGAGGAAAAAAAAAACAAGATATAAAAAAAGTCCCATAGGGTGACTGAACCAGTGAATGAACACCTACCAGTGAATGAACAGGCTTAGTATTTTAATTAAACGGCAGAGATATGATTCTATTATTATGAAGAATTTTGTATTCATAATGAAGTGAAAATTCTGAGAAAACATCTAGTAGTGATATTATTTGACGCTGTGAAAGATTTGCGATGCTATGGATTTTTTTTCGTACTTTGGGCCCATATTCATAAGAGACAGCCATGTTGTTATAACCATCTGACTGTGCATCGAATACCAGAATATTCCATATCACCTCGATAAATCTTTTTAAAAGATATGCAATAACTTTTTCAACGTTATACATTGCTAAGCTTCAATTATATTAATGAATTTTTGGTCAAAAACCCAATATTGTTTGCGATATATGGCCGTTTATTCACTGGTCCAGCTTTTTAACCTATTTCCAGTGATTGAACGAGCGTTGAAAAGGCTTTTCATAACCTCAAAACGCACGAGTATGCGTACGCATCTCTGGTTCCATTGTACGTTCATTCACTGGAAAGATAAGAGTTCATTCATTGGAATTTTTGTTCATTCGCTGGGAAATTGGTAGTTTCGTTCATTATAATTTTTTTTTACAAAATCCTTGCGAACAGGGCACTTCGAATATTTTTTTTTATATTCTGTGAACATTGTTCTATAAGATCTAATTAGCTCATAAAGAAATTCGTAATAAGTTAAATTATACGGCTTTATCGAAATAGAAAAAAGGCTTATGCGTTCATTCACTGGTTCAGTCACCCTACCTGATATACCTCATGTTTTCATAATTTATGCGCATGAATGCCGTTCATTTTTCTTTTTTTGTCGCGTCGCGTCGATGAAAATTCTTTTTTTTTTCTTTTCTTCTTCTTTATAATTTTGATATCTCTCGTGTGCATAACGAGAGACAAGGACGAGGAGAGACTGTCGAGCAAAATGGGACTATCGTCGCGTTATCATGTTCTCACTGAACGCCACTCGAGCAGAGGGAAATACGATCTGACGTTTGAGCTCCTTGAGCAAATTTATGAATATAATAAATTCGCGTCGCATATCAAGAATGCAGTGGTTTTTCTCTTATAAAAGTTATACTTTTTCATTCACAGTGGTGCACTTTTCAATTTTTTATTTTCACACATTTCACTTCAATGAGAGCAAAAATTAATTTGATCGATTTCGCAGTACATATTATAACCCCGGATGAAAATAATTTTGATCGAATATAGTCAAGTTGGCATTGTTCAATTGATTTATGAGGCGTTGATTGAAGAATTTTTAAATAACCATTTGATTTTTTCAATTTTTGTTCTGACAAATAAGTTTTTATTGCTTATATATATGAAAGGATCGTACCGATTTTTTTTCTCTCAGCTGTTTCTCGTAAAACATATTATTGATATGTATTGTCGATCGTTTACATGGTCGATAGGGATCGTCGAGCTATATTTGGGTCGGTTTGGTTTCAAGAATTTCTCTCATCGCGATATTGAATCCCATTTCTGGATTCTTGAATTTTGTGAATTTTGCCTGGCAGCTCGATCAAATACGAGGTGGGCACCGGTTTTTTTTTTTTTTCTGGAATCATGCCATGCGATGCTAGCATCAACTATATAGTATATAACCCAGTATTTTGTGCAACCAAGTAAATAGTCGCGGTATAATATATTTGGAAACTTTGCTGCGGTACGGAGAGTTATATACGAGAGGTCGATGAACCACGATAGGACGAAAGCGAGAGAGACAGAGAGGATCGATTAGTTCCAAGTTCCAACGAACTTGGAAAGGCGCGCGGAAAAACGAAGCGAAAAAAAAGAGTATATATATTTTATTTTTCTTTTTTCTTCAATTTTCTTCGATATCTCACTCAGCCCAACGTCGTGTTTCGCTACCTTGAAAATTTTCTATTGAGCGAAACGAAGCGTGACACACCCGCAAGCTTCACGCTTTGCTCTCTTTCAATTATCCGTATACCGATATACCTATGGCAGATAAGAGTCGTTCGGGTTCGTTTTGGTTAAGTATTACGATCGCTTTCGTTCACGCTGCGTTTACGAACCGCATCGGTCTGTATTATATATATATATATATATATATATATATATATATATATATATATATATATATATATATGCAATACGTAAACATTCGACGACCGGAAGCTCGGGGAAAAATCAGTGTGACACAAGCGAACGGCAGTACACTGATATATCTTTGCAAGGATTTTATTACGCTCGTGTATAACGCACGCAACGAGTGGACGCGTGCCCGAAGACGGTGGAAAGTGAATGTCTTACGCTCGACCACCCACGTTGCTGTAAATTCGATTTTTACTCCGACGGTACCAACATGAAATGTAAGATTTGATAGTCTAGAAAGATCGATGCCCGAAAAAAAAACTTAAGGGATATTAAAAGTTTTTTTTTTTTGCAAAAAAAAGGCGAAAACAAAAGCACGAAAAAAAAACAGAACTGAAGGGCAATTCAAAAACTTCGTGCGGGGGAAATTTAAAGAGAGTTTATAATTAAATTAAATTTTAATAAACATATAATATTCAATTAAAATAAAAATTTTAAAGAAAATTTTAATTTTGATAGGTTTAATCAAATTTGACTAACTATACCACAGTATTCTCAAGATTTTTTTTTTTTCCGATTTTTCATTAAAAGCCCCGAAAATTATATCATTACAATTAAAGAGCATCACAAATTTTATTTTATTTTCCCTACGATTTTAATCGTTCAATTTCAACACTTATTAAAGTATCCCCATTATAAATAGCTCATCATTCAGTCGATAATAAAAAAATACGCTAAACAATTTTAATGTCATTTTACTTACTGCATATGGGGAAAAATTTCATTCTAAAATAATGTTCGACGATCGAGACTTGTCGTTGTGTATAGTAAACGTGTGCGTATGTGTGTCTTGTATAACATTGGCACAGTGGTAAATTGTGCCAGCGCGTTGTACGATTAGCGACCATTCACCCCTCCGCGGCGTCAAATATACCCAAGCGGGTGTGCGATACAAACGCATGTATGTGAGACGATTTATGAAAGGTACTTTGCTACGACAGATATACATACATATGACGTGAGATATTTCTACCTTGGTTGTACATCTCTCGGGGATTCGATAGAGCCAAACGGTACAATTATTGGCAATTTGGTGGCGATTGTCAGAGGCCCTGCACGGTCAATCGTTTGGGGATAGAAAAAAGTGACGTAAAAGGTATACGTCAATAGCAATTTTTTATTTTACCGCTGCTGCTTTTTATTCGGACCATTACTGTACATATGGTTGATCATCACTAAGCTAGGACCAGAGAGCGCGCTCTCAAGGGTCTTCTATACACGTCTCGCGACATTATGCTCGGATTGTCACCGTCATATATGGGCTACTCACAAGTCGTCTCCTCTATATCTCCGTACGGTTGACAAAGCCCACTCTCGTCTTTCCGTCTAAAGACCAGCCTGACACCAATATTACGCGCATTAAAAAGAGGAGGAAAAAAACCGAGCAAAAAAAGTTACAAGACTGAATTTTTTTTTTTTCTGCAGAATAAAACTCTCGACTTGAAAAGATAAAATGAAATCTTTTGTCTTTGAATTACATATTCTTTTTTAATTAATTATAATGCGATTAATCATTATTCATCATTGATTTGAAATAATTTGGAATAAAAAGTAATTATTCGGGATTATTGTGTGTTGCAAAGTTCTTTCGCACCTTTCCATCTTTATTAGAAGTCTAATTAATCTTGATATAATATGTTCTCGAACATGCTTCCTTTGACTCAAATATGTATCTCCTAATATTCCGTTTGCATAAAAAAAGTGCCCTAATATCTCTAACCATACGCGGTGAAGAAAAAAAAAACATGAAATATCAATATTTCTTTTGGTTTCGATACATTGTTAGTAAAAATTGTCGAAAAAATCGGTTTATTGATTGAAGAAAAAAATTTTCCAGCAGCGTTTTTTTTTTTTTCAATAGTTCGTGCACATAGTGTACTCCATCACTAGCAGACTGCCAATTTATTATTCTCTTTGAAAAATTGTTTCCTCTCGTCGAGCAACCCTCTGGACGAGAACTCTCTGGGACCATTCGTGTATGTCGGGGTAAATTGAAGTGCGGCTACAGTGGAATTTCCGAGGCACTCTCTCTCTCTCTCTCTCTTTCTCTCTCTCAAATGTGAGTCGCGGGTTTGCGTAGCTCTCGGGAATACAAAAAAAAAAATGCTGAAAAAGTAAAATGAACTCTATTTGTATACGTTGTATCATCGATACAACGAAGCTCGTGTAAAGCCGAGTTGAGTGCGATTCGAAGGAACAATCGTAAAAAATTAATAATTAACTTTGTAATCATCGTAAAAATATTGCTATTCGTTGTAAGAGAATAATTGGTCAAAATTATGAAAGATAATTAGTATTAATGAAAATTTTTGGGTTGAAAAAAAGAAATATACAGTCTATGTCGTATAATTGTTGACGCATGATATGTTCGTGACGCGGGGGCGTACCGACGCGATACAGAGAGCCAGGGCCTTCATTAGTTAATTAAAGCGCGCCGGAGAATATACTTTTATTAAATGATAAAAGAAAGAAAAAAAAAACCATGCGAGGTGTGCTGGAAGACGGAGAAGGATAATTATAGAGAGGGGCGTTGAAGAAGCGGTATGGTCGCTTCTCGATCTCACAATGAACATTTGCGAGTTTTGGTTTTCCACTTCTTGTCCACGCTCAACACTCGTTAACGTAATGTGACCAGCAAGGCAAAGTTCTATACGGCATGCAATTGATCGCGAAATGTATCCGAGACAATGACAGAGTGAGATTGTAATGGAGCAGCTTCTTTCTTTCTCGTTATATATAGTCTTAAACAATCGAGTACGAGATTCCTCGTACATTGCGATCGTCCCTCCCCATTTCGAATTCTCCGATAGCATATCGGTTATTATTAATAACGCAATCTCGAACAAAACTTGCGTGTATTTGCGTCTCGATGAAATTAAAGCGCAATAAAGAGAAGTTCAATGATCCAATATACTACATCCTCCCTCTATTGGCTATGACTATGGTATCTTATTTTTAATTTCAGCAATATATGATTTGTAACGTTCGACGATGAATCCAACGAAAATAATCGAGAAATGAGTCGAAAGATTTGCCTTTTCATCGATTTGCATTAATCCCCTCTCGCGCATAGTAACGTGAGTACCATCTCGTTACACGCGCGTGTGTCGTACACATCGACAAACGCATATATATATGCTGAGAGAGCGCCTCAGATCTGACTTGACGTTTTAGCAGCGGCAACAGAGAGAGGCTCATGGCATATGCACGCAATGAACAACGCGAAACGATCGGCTCGGCATTCGCGAGCAATACATCCATATAGTATCTGAGATATCGTACTATATTTTATATCGATATGGCTAGCAAACAAAACGACGTAACTCACGATATTCAATGCGTCAGATTATGTGGGTTATGGCCTTTTTGTTTGCTAGCAGTTCATATCTGTATATAATACACATAGTATACATATACTCCGAGGGTGTACGTATAGTTACATATCACGATTGCAAACCGTGAAAACTTCGCGGTTATACCGCTGTAGCAGCACTCGCGCTACGTAAAACTTCCCTCACAACATCAAGATACAAGATGTACCGGGGATTTAATTCGATAAAGATCAGGGGACAACGTAGTGTAAAAAGTATAAGCGAAAATACATTTTTTTAAAATATTTTTCAATTACACGTGAAATATACGTTATGAGAATATATTTCATTTATATTTATTTCACGTTAATTTTATAAAGAAAAGAAAAATTGTATACGAGTAAAATATACTCTGATCTTGCATATTTTATATTTAATGGAATTCAAAGAATACAATTCATACAATTTTTTTGCCGATAAAATGAATGTTGATCGGCCTATTAACGAATTTCCATGAACGACCGGAGTGTATTCAGTCTTGAAACATCATGCTGTATTAACCCGATCAGAGTATCGCTTTTTTTTTCGGTCCCCGTTTAGGGGATCGTGTGGATCGCTGAAGACCCGAGGGATGTTAGAAGACGTAATTTGCAATGAAAAAATCTGATAAAATTCCTGAACACTCTTGAATACTTCTACTTTAAGGGCACACCATGAGGATTGCAAAAAAAATTTAAACGAATATTTTATTTTTCGTCATAATTACACTCACTTCCCAAAAATGCAGGCATTGACTAAAAATGGCTCGGATCTCCAGCGATCCACGATATCCGGATCGGGTTAACTTCAGGGGGTTGCATGGGGGAAGATGGAGCTTAATGGGACAGAGAATAAAAAATGAAGCAAAACGCGAGCGATGTACAACTCGCCGCGTTACAAAAAGGGTTAAAGTCGTGCGAGTAACGATAATATTAAAATGGACGAGTATATAGTTGAATAATCAATTGGTGACGACGGTGTGAAAGTGTCTTTACGTTTAAACACTCCACGCTTCTGCTCACTGACTGGAGCCCATGGGGCCTGTACATGTATATAGTATACGCGCATATAGAGAGTGTAAAACGCGCAAGGAGTGAGGGAGAGAAGCTGGGAGAATCCGAGACACGAGAGAAACCCGAGAGACGACTATACTATATGCTATACGTTTCTACCTTTAAGGCCTTTAGTCAAGCTCGGTCGCACGCGCCGCGAGCATCACCTACCCATTCTGTCTTTTACCTGTTCGTTCACCTCTTTACTCGTTGTTTTTGTTCTTATTTTTTTTTTCCCCCATTTTTATTTACCGCTCGTAGGATCTCTACGTTATTCGTGTACAAAATTCATAAATTGTGCGAGCGATACACAATTTTGTTTCTAATTAAAAAAAAAAAATGTTTTAAGTGTCTTTAATATTTTCGTAATACATATTTGTGGCTGTACAGTGATTCTTTACGTATTGCAAGTTTACAATTACGAGTGCTCGAAGACGAGGGTAATACGAAATATCGGAAAATTAACATCAAAGGATTGCGATTTTTGATTCATCTCTGTTTTACCGATATCTGCAATTGTTCGTACGGACAATTCGGAACAATGACATTCTGTGAATTCGATAGTATTGACTCGCGGAGCGCGCGAACCGAAAAAAGTCGCGATGCAACCGTAAAACCCGCGGATATAATTCTCATCAAGATACTGTTAAAGTGCTCTGTGCAATCGCAATGAGACGATAAAAAGAAAATAGAAAAAAAAAACAACAGTTTTGCGAAGGAAAAAATTCTACAAAACGGATTCTCTCGCCACGAGGATAAAAACAATTTTTCTAAACGCTGCTGATGACCGCAGATGTCGCGCTAGTAATCGCGTTCGACATTGCGCTTTCATCATAAAAAAAATATATATATACATAGATACACGTAAATCTGGAATTCTCTCGCAAAGCGGAACGAGAATTCTCGATTAAAAAAAAAAAAATAAAAAATAAAAAAATGCTCGGCCACTTTGGCAGCAACGAGAGTATTCTTGGCTACTACTCTTGCACAGGTATTATAAAATTTCACGTTTTTTTTTTTTCAAGTATTTGTATTTCCATTAATGTTGTGAACGTTTGAGATTGTCTTGAATTGAATGAAAACCAAAACCCGAGAAATAAAAATGTTACTCCCGTGCTCGCTCCCGTGAAGTCAATAAAAAAATATATAAATTTTTTTCAATTCTTTACTACGGAGTATTAGGGATGAAAAGAAAAGAATTTAATGCATCTTTGATCTCCATTGTCGAGGCTTTATTCTCGAGTTTTTCCTTAACGATTTCGTTTTATTGTCGAGACAAAATTATATTTGAAAGAAAATCTCAACGAAACGACAAATGTGTTTATCTTTCTTCAGGGCTCTCGTTATTTCAACTATATATCGTCCAATTGAGAGCCTTGATCATCCAACCGGGCTTATATGTGCCGTTGTGGATAAACAAAACTTTATAGTTACATGCATATAGTATAGCACGTGACTTTATAGCTAGTGTGCTGTCTGCTGTCCACCGCAGAAGCTCAAAATCTTTTATCCTCCTCTCGCGTTACATATACACCGAAGAGCTCCAATGCGATACACACGCGCACAGGGCCAAGTCTGCTTCGTCCCTTTCTTATTCTACTGATTCTTCTTGTCGCACACGCGCATTCATGCGGTGCATCGACTCTTCGTCGCTGTCGCGTGGTTGTGCACCGTACAAAAGACACCTTTTTTTTTTTCGAACGTGTAATACCACCTTGCCGGTTTCTACAGTATGACTCACGTGGAGTGTGTGGTATCCCCCCATGATGCGGTGCTCCGTTACACTCGAAGGCGACACAGCAACGTCGAAAAAACGCCGTAAGAATACGAAAACGCCGGGCATACATAATTACTTTACGCTGCCTTTCTTGTACACATCTTGACTTTTTTCTTTCACTATTTCATATTATTATATCGTATACGTGTATAATGCATACAGTGCCATAATGCGTATGTATATAAAGTGTATAATACACCACACGATTCTATTGAAAACAATCGGGCTATCCTCTCTCCGCAGTCGATTGTAACATTTCAATAACTGTACACCGAGTCATTGTATATAAAAGTGGCTTCTTACTTTTATGCTCAGCTTATTTTTTTTTTTTGTTAATGCGAAGAATCGTCGCCAATTTGTTCGTTCTTTTTTCACCAATTTTTCTTTTTTTCTTTACGCGTCGATGTTATTTAAATAAACGGATAAATAAAAGGCAGGATGAAAGCAAAAATATTTCTTCACCATCGAGGGTTAAACTTCATCTTCATATCGGGAGAACCAAATGAATGATTAATTCGAAGGATTGACCAAAAATGATTTTTAAAAATGACGAGTAAAAATTAATCGATTTTCAAAGAAAAATAAATTTCGCAACTTATCGTACACATTATTTCATCTCTCGGTCCCGAACCCATGCTCCTCGCACTCTCTCCTAATGCGTAACACCAATTTCACTCGAGGAAACGTGACGATAATTGACGTGCCTCTGCGACAAGTCCCACACCGACGCACATATACACGCGTCAACCGCGGACAATTCTCCCGAGTTATCTCTCACATTCCAGCTGCGAATCGTCATCGCGCGCTCTCGTTCACTGAGGTCTCGCTTTGCTACTTCTTTTTCTTTTTTCTTCTTCTCCATATATTCATAATTGACGTTTTTAACAAACGAAAAAAGTAGTGACACTTTGCCGAAATCGAGTGTAAAGAAATATATTTGTGTGTGTGTGTGTGTGTGTGTGTGTGTGTGTGTGTGTGTGTGTGTGTGTGTGTGAATTCCCACTTAAATCCGGTAGCGTTTGTGGGAAAATGGAATAAGTATGGGGCAATTCGAATTTTCATATTTTTATTTTATATTACGAGATACCCGAAGCTCGCAACATTAACGTAGTGCATAAGGGGTGCAAATTTTGACCATAGGTAGGTTTTTTGCACCGAGCAACGTTCAATTAATATTAACCCTGGAACTGAAGACACATGGGTCGTTCGCGTCCTTGGCATTTCAACAATAGGGTATCCTTTCAACCCTTAAAATAAATACCTTTTTTTGATTCCCGAAGTCTCCCATATTTTTCTTCTGAAAGTACATCGGCTCGAGTAAAAATATCTCAAAGGAGTTTTTAAAAAAAGTTACTTGACAAAAATTATGAATTTTTCAACATTACGGCGCATTTTTTGCATTTTTTTTTTTTCAACGATTAAATTAACAATTCCAAAATTAATATTATGATATAATTAGTGATTGAAGTTATAGTTGACCTCAAAGAATAGTTATGATTTTTTTCAGAATTTTTTGTAATATTTAAGGTTGTTGAATATGTCGCGGACACCAAAATGACCCATGCATTCCGTTATAAGGTGCCGAAAAATAGTCTTCGTTTCTGCCAAACTAATGTAAATTTTGCCAAACTAATGTAAATTTTGAAATCCATTACGGAGAAAATCTAGAAAACTCTCTGGAGAATTTCAACTCCGTCTGGTGGCTCGGACGCTATTCTGCCAGAGCAAAATGAATAACCTTGAGTGGGAATGTAAGGATTGTGGAACACACTGTTCCAGTGTTGACGGGCCCATAAAAATATCATGATGTATGTATACGTAAGATCGAAAAATGATAAAAACTTTGGAAAGTTTTATGTCGATTATAGACTTGTGTGCTTAGCGGAATATTCGATGTTCGTGAACGACATGAGATCCCCCGTCCCCGTGTTCCACTTTTTCCGGGTCTATAATGTTTACCGAAGATATTTGGATAATCTGATAAACGCGACGTGCTGCGTATACTCGGGCAAACAGGAGGTTACACATTTTGCTGGACGTACACGGAAATTTATTCGAGTGACACGTTGCGCATGTAGTTTTATGCATGCTAAACGATAAATCGTGAAAAATTGTTAATGTTGGAATCAAATTAATTAAATCTGCTTCAAATGGATTCTAAATTTGATTCAAATGTCACTCATTTAACAATTTTCAATCGATTTCAGGATACTAGGATGATTTTTCGCTTTCTTAAGTACGTCTCATCGTATATTGAAAACATCGATAATTATTTTTAAATTCTCTACACTGACCGAACGAAATATCACATCTTAGATTAAATTTTTAGTAAAAAAAAAAAAATCCATAGGTATTTTTCCTATGTCATTGCATGTTTCTTCTTGTCTAATATAACAATACAATTGGATCGTCCAAAACGAGATTGTTTGGCCTGATTAAAAAATGCAAAAGTATTAACGAAAATTGAAAGGAAAAAAAAGAATATATATTTTCCCACCATACGATTGCATGCAAAAAAAAATCTCCCGAACGATGGCCCTTGACAATTTTGCGATAAATTCACAGAATGTTTTGTCAAATTTTACGACAAATTTTCAACGTATCAATAACATATCTAACGAGTCTTTGAAAAAATAGGGACGGAGTCGATGAGGAATACCACATTATGTGACAGATATGTCTGAGAATTTTCACACTGGAGACTTCCACCCACTGTTGTACGCTATCAAGCGCGTATAAGGACAATGATTAATTGAAATTATTTCGCAAAGAATTCCCCGAAGGATTGTACAGCTTGCATTGAATAATTCATTAAATATGTTCATTTATATCGTGTGTGCACTGTAATCGTTTATCCTGTTCGTAAATGCATACATTTACGTAAATATATCAGGTTTGTTCAGGTTTACGCTCGAAAAACACACCCTGGAGCGCGATTTGATGAATATTATGCGAATCACATGAGCATGCACTTCGGAGCAAAGTGGAAACAACTCGTTGGCATATACGAACAATATATATAGTACGTCTGGGAAATATCTTTATGTATACATGTAATTTGGGAGCTATCCGAGCCCACACTGTACAAGCCCTAATACCCGTGCAACAAGGCAGCGTTCATTCGTGTCTAACTCGTAAGAATTTAACGCCTCTATTGCTCTCGCTCATTTCCCGAATCGAGAGTTGCCTCTGTCTCGCGTCGAGGAAGCTGCGACGATAAATTCACTGATACACCGTCCATCCGACTCTCTCGTTCATCACAACGAGCCAAATATCACGTGTGTATACAATCAGTGATTTTGGCAATTTCGAAAGCAATTTCTTTGTGAATTAATTTTTTTTTTTAAATAAAATTCTCCTGAAGATCCAATGGACAGAATGAAAAGGTTAAAGATAACTATAATTTCAGCCTCAATTGGATTCAAGCAGTTTATTTTTAAAATTAAAAATGTTGCAAGTTTTACGGGTCAGTTTTATTTGTATACACGCGTATATGACAAATAGTGATGGAGAATTAAGTACAATTTTTGTACAACACATAATAGTGATTATATTTATCGCAATGACGGTATAAATTGTTGTGTTTTGTCGTTAGCCGACGCTATACACGCTCATGTGTACAGGCTTTTTACGCTGTGTATTATTAATAAATGCGCCATGGGTATTGGAATACGAGGGCACGCCCGAATTTTTAAAGTTAATTTCGTTTATTACCTCGAGAGAGGCCCCCTCGGTATTCCGCACGTTGCACGTGCAAAGATTCTACCGCTGGCTGGTGCTGTACGGTTCGTGACAACAAACCCATATCGCGAGAAAGCACCAGGCGAAAGAGCACAAGGGACTGTATAACCGTGCTTTTCCATCAGATGCCTGTTTTTGTAATTAAAAAATTTCAATATTTGCCCCGCGGGCTCGCGCTCGCGGAGTGCTCGCGCGCACACGCCTAACTCTCATACGGTACGATCGGGGTAGTTTTTAGCTAAATTAAAAATTAATTCGCGGAGGGTGGTTTAATGAGATGCAAAGTGAAACCTCGACGTAAAGATGAGAGCTATAAGTACTAAATTTAAACAAACAAGCACGAAACGCTTGAAGGAATTTCAGTACTCGGAATAAATGTTTTATCATTATGAGATGCTTACTTTTTCACACTAGACCATTACTTTCACTACAAAAAAAAATATATATGTATTAGGGCGGTTCAAAAAAGGGACTTTTTTTAGATTTCGCTCTTCTCCGAGATTCTTGTACTTTTTTTTACTAAAAAATAGCTCACGCGAAAATGCTAGGCTGAAAAAAATTTTTTACTACTGCCGCAACGACGTTGAAATTTTGAAAAAGGCTGTTTTCGGGAATTTCAAAGTTGAGATATCCTTAATTTTTTTCTTTACTCAAATAAAATGGCTCTTTACTGTCTTGCTGAAATAGGAAATCATTAGTCTCAGGGAAGATAATAGTATATTAGCAAATTTATTCACCTCTAACAATTTTTCCACTATGACTTTATGCAAAAAAAAAACGCAAAATGTCATTTATTTATTTATTTTCGTTAAAGATTGATTCCAACGGGTTTTTTGACACGTGGCATACGTTTTTCGGTGGAAATCAGCGACTAAAAGTATATCTTGCGCTTGATCTCTATATCCTTAGTTAATAATGCATTAAATTCCGCGCACAAAGCTACTTTTCGTTCAGCAATATCGTTTACAACTTTTAAATCATTAAAGGATCTTTTTATTTGAAATACACACCCTATGGTCTCGAATTTTTCCTTCCAAAAAGTTCGTCATAGACTTTAATTGGCTGTTATAATTAGAAACGTCCAATGAGTGGCGACTTCCACTTAAGCTACAGAGCTCCCTTTTCGTGAGGATGTTTTTTTCCATCAAAACTCAAGTTTTGAAGGGTGGGAGCATGAAAAATAAAAAAATAAAATTTTTGAAACACCCTAATGTATACAAACAGACAAATAAACGAAAATTTCCCAAACGGAATTGAAAATTTTTTTTTCTCGTAATCTCCAAATTCGCGGATGGGAATGGGATGAATTTTACCTCTTGATTTTACCTTTTCACTCTTAAGGTAGTCCTCGTGCTACGATAATGTAAGAAAGTTTCCTATATGTATACCACATGATAAAATGTATACGGCGCTAGTGGTCATATGCAACCAACTTTTGACTGAGTCTGTGCAGAAATGGCTGTTACATATGAAACCGTGCATATTTAGATACATTCACACCATAGAATATGCAGCTCACGCGTCGAATTTTCATTCACATTGCATTCTTTTCGTGATCGTCGTTCGTAAACGAAACGATTAATAATTTTGTTCTTATTTCCTAACATGTGAATAATAGTCTTCTCCCGTCTACAATTTTTTTTTATCAAAATCTGGTTACGCGTTTAGTTGTAATATTTAAATAACCGTGCTAGTGTCAGGGTACAGCAATGCTTGCTATATGCTCTACACGTAATGGTTGCTAACATTGACATTGAATATCTCGAGTTGGGAACGGTCAATCTGCTTCAAATTTCACGAGAAGTTGGGTACTAGCATTCTCTTCGTCCACTATAAATTTCAACAAATTCTCATTATAAACATTAGCTAATTATCATTATCCAATCAAATCAGGAAATTTGGTATTCCTCATTGATGACTCGACAGCCCCTGTATCTTTCATCCCGGAAATTCCTAATCTCGCTACTCTCATTGCTCTTCTCGCTGCTATTTCTCTTGAGATATCGCAGAAATTCGCTCACATAGCTATGGTT
Organism: Rhorus exstirpatorius; assembly: GCA_963564615.1. Taxonomy (NCBI): domain Eukaryota; kingdom Metazoa; phylum Arthropoda; class Insecta; order Hymenoptera; family Ichneumonidae; genus Rhorus; species Rhorus exstirpatorius. Next base: position 39,353,380 of record OY751317.1, on the reverse strand, counting down.
TCATTTGTATTATATAAGCATGTGAATAGTTATGGACCGCGTGCGCGCGCGCGGACTCTCTGGCTGACGGGGAACACAGCTCGCGGTTCGAGTCTTCGGATTGTGCATACGCGCGAGAGAAGCCACATCGAGAAGGAGAGTTGTTGTGCGAGGTCGGTTACCGAGATACATATACGACTTTGAGTGGGTCGTTATCCGCTCTGTCCGCGGTGAGCTGCGGGACATCGCGAACCGTAAGGCTCACGCTGCTCTCGGCTTATGCTCAACCGCGTAAGCTCGACAATCTCCCTAGAGCTAGCCAGGAGCCATATCAACCCCCCTCCCCCCCCCCCCCCCCCTCGCCCTCACTACCCCCCGCGCATGAACGCGGTAGAAATGTCCGGGCAATTAGCGTAAAACTGGTTTTACTCTCGAAGAAAACGAAGACGCAGAGAAATATGAGGAGAAGAAAAAAAAAAACAAGAACGAAATGAGTCCTGTGATGTGTGCGGTGACCGCGAGCACGGACGAGTCGAATATATGAAACGAAATTCGTTCTTCCTAAGGCATTGTAACTTTGATTCTTTTTTTTTTTTCTCCAAATTTTCGGATCAACGATGATTTATCGAAAAACATGGGTATTTTCGAAAAATTGATTTTTTTCATCCTCCAAAGAATGTCCTGATTTGTAAAATAATGGAGATTTCGTTTTTTATTTTTGTTCTTTCAATCATCCCGTATTTTTGTTTCGAAAAAAAAAAAAATGTAATTGTATATCCTATTGATTGAAAATAAATACCTATTTATTTATTTCGTATGTTTTGTTTAAATTATTGCAGACTCACAGGATGTCGATCTCGATGCAATACTCGGTGAGCTCTGCGCTCTTGAACGACGCTGCGACGGTGATATCGCCTCGACGGGACCAGCCCCGGATTCGCAGAGAACGGGAAGGCCCAACAGTGCTAGAATTAATGCTGGCGATAGCACGGACATTGGGAAAAATGACGGTGGTGAGAGAACGAAAGGATTTTTAATCATAAATATTTCATAGCGGCTGAATGAGAATTGATTAAAAAAAAAAACGATACAATAGATGAATTACCGAGGATTTATGATGCAAGTGATGTTCCTCAAATTATTTGTTAATATAAATTTTGTAATTCTTTCCCAATGCAATTAGGCAGTGATTCTTCCGTCAACCGTAATTTACCTTTAACAATAAGACGACCAGAAAAATCATAAGTATTCTCATTTCATGAAAATTCGAAAATTCATACTGATCATTGTTCTTTTTTTTTTTTTAATTTTATTCTTTCGTCGTTCGAATCTTTGTGATGTTACATAAATGCACCCACGGCTGTCTTATACCCAACGACCCTAACTCATTTCTACGAGGTAACGGGGAAACTCACGATACAATTTGCTTGGATTTAATCGTGCATTTTGTTCGGTGACTCGTGACAAAACGAGTATAATTGACGGATTTGATTTTTGATATTCAGGTATGCGAACGGACAGTCCGGACAACGACAGTGCCTTCTCGGACACGGTGTCGATGCTGTCGAGCGAGAGCTCGGCAAGTAGCAGCGGTTCGGGACACAAACCGCCTCAGGCGACCATGCACACGGTCCCCCAACAGCAATCGCATCAACTCATGGGTAAGTTTATGAATCGCACGTCTCATTTTCACGCGGTCAACGAACCACGAATCGCATAAAAAACAAATGATTGAAATTGCGCAATGAGTGGAAACGAAATGCCTTTGTTTGATTCGGGGGGTTGGTTTTTTTAACAGACGCTGCCGGTAGAGCTAAAGCCGAAAAAATTCGTCTTGCTTTGGAGAAGATGCGCGAGGCGAGCGTTCAAAAGCTCTTTATCAAGGCTTTCACGCTCGACGGCAGCGGCAAGAGTCTCCTTGTCGACGAGGGCATGAGCGTTGCCCACGTATGCCGGCTACTGGCCGACAAAAATCACGTCGCAATGGATCCTAAATGGGCGGTCGTCGAGCATCTTCCCGATCTATTTATGGGCAAGTATATATCTCAATGCTTTGGAACAAAAAAAGATTCGATAGTTTCTTCAATTTGGAAAAAAAAAAAAAAACGTTAGGAAAATAGTACATTATGCTGCAAAGACGGAACGACAGTGATTTTTGACCAGGGTGAAGTTCCAACTTAACCGAGTCAACATTTTGAACAAGTTCCAACTGCCAACTTCACCCGAGCCAAAAATTACCGTCGATCTGTCCGCGCTGCATACTTTTTGTAACTTTGTACCCTTTTGTATCAGCAGAGACGAAAAAAAACTCGCGTCAACAACTCAGACAAATGTTTCACATAATTATTTTACAGACGGATTTTTTTTTTTCCCCCTGTCACAATGTATTCAGCTTTCTCATGTAATTTTCTTTCCGAACGACAAGCAGAGAGGGTATACGAGGACCATGAGCTGTTGGTTGAGAATCTTCTTTTGTGGACGAGGGACTCGAAGAACAAATTGCTGTTCGTCGAGAGACCGGACAAGATTCAACTTTTCCTCACACCCGAGAGATATCTGCTGGGCACGACGGACAGAAGCTGCAGCGAGTACGACGATCACTCGAGAAACATACTCCTCGAAGAATTCTTCTCCAGCAGCAACGTCGGTGTGCCCGAGGTATGTTATAATATTGCCATTTGCTCTTACAAAATCTAAGCTCTCCTATCTCTTTCGTTCGTGTTTTGTCGTGGGAATACGGTCGTATATATGCGTGAAATTCTTTGGTGTTTTCTGACTGGGCTTCGTGCCAAAAAAAAAGAAAAATAAATATTATCCCAACGAGCTGGCACAGCGGCAGCCTTAAAATCGCAACGGGATATACGAACAAGAACGAACGAAATTACGGCAACGATCATTTTGTCCACTATCCAAAAGGAGTCATTCGAATTTCTAACGAAAATCCAAGCTGAGTTATCAAACTTTTTCTCATTCATTAAAATCGCAACGGGATGTACAAACAGGAACGATGAAATTACGGTAAAGATCATTTTGTCCACGATCCAAAAGGAGTCATTCCAATTTCTAACGAAAATCTAAGCTGAGTTATCAATCTTTTTCTCATTCATTAAAATCGCAACGGGATATACAAACAGGAACGATGAAATTACGGCAACGATCATTTTGTCCACTATCCAAAAGGAGTCATTCCAATTTCTAACGAAAATCCAAGTTGAGTTATCAAACTTTTTCTCATTCATTAAAATCGCAACGGGATGTACAAACAGGAACGATGAAATTACGGTAACGATCATTTTGTCCACGATCCAAAAGGAGTCATTCCAATTTCTAACGAAAATCCAAGCTGAGTTATCAAACTTTTTCTCATTCATTAAAATCGCAACGGGATGTACAAACAGGAATGTTGAAATTACGGCAACGATCATTTTGTCCACTATCCAAAAGGAGTCATTCGAATTTCTAACGAAAATCCAAGCTGAGTTATCAAACTTTTTCTCATTCATTAAAATCGCAACGGAATGTACAAACAGGAACGATGAAATTACGGCAACGATCATTTTGTCCACGATCCAAAAGGAGTCATTCCAATTTCTAACGAAAATCCAAGCTGAGTTATCAACCTTTTTCTCATTCATTAAAATCGCAACGGGATGTACAAACAGGAACGATGAAATTACGGTAACGATCATTTTGTCCACGATCCAAAAGGAGTCATTCCAATTTCTAACGAAAATCCAAGCTGAGTTATCAAATTTTTTCTCATTCATTAAAATCGCAACGGGATGTACAAACAGGAACGATGAAATTACGGTAACGATCATTTTTTCCACGATCCAAAAGGAGTCATTCCAATTTCTAACGAAAATCCAAGTTGAGTTATCAAACTTTTTCTCATTCATTAAAATCGCAACGGGATGTACAAACAGGAATGTTGAAATTACGGCAACGATCATTTTGTCCACGATCCAAAAGGAGTCATTCCAATTTCTAACGAAAATCCAAGTTGAGTTATCAAACTTTTTCTCATTCATTAAAATCGCAACGGGATGTACAAACAGGTACGATGAAATTACGGCAACGATCATTTTGTCCACTATCCAAAAGGAGTCATTCCAATTTCTAACGAAAATCCAAGCTGAGTTATCAAACTTTTTCTCATTCATTAAAATCGCAACGGGATGTACAAACAGGAATGATGAATTTACGGTAACGATCATTTTGTCCACGATCCAAAAGGAGTCATTCCAATTTCTAACGAAAATCCAAGCTGAGTTATCAAACTTTTTCTCATTCATTAAAATCGCAACGGGATGTACAAACAGGAATGTTGAAATTACGGCAACGATCATTTTGTCCACTATCCAAAAGGAGTCATTCCAATTTCTAACGAAAATCCAAGCTGAGTTATCAAACTTTTTCTCATTAATTAAAATCGCAACGGGATGTACAAACAGGAACGATGAAATTACGGCAACGATCATTTTGTCCACGATCCAAAAGGAGTCATTCCAATTTCTAACGAAAATCCAAGTTGAGTTATCAAACTTTTTCTCATTCATTAAAATCGCAACGGGATGTACAAGCAGGAACGATGAAATTACGGTAACGATCATTTTGTCCACGATCCAAAAGGAGTCATTCCAATTTCTAACGAAAATCCAAGCTGAGTTATCAAACTTTTTCTCATTCATTAAAATCGCAACGGGATGTACAAACAGGAATGATGAAATTACGGCAACGATCATTTTGTCCACGATCCAAAAGGAGTCATTCCAATTTCTAACGAAAATCCAAGCTGAGTTATCAATCTTTTTCTCATTCATTAAAATCGCAACGGGATATACAAACAGGAACGATGAAATTACGGCAACGATCATTTTGTCCACTATCCAAAAGGAGTCATTCGAATTTCTAACGAAAATCCAAGCTGAGTTATCAAACTTTTTCTCATTCATTAAAATCGCAACGGGATGTACAAACAGGAATGTTGAAATTACGGCAACGATCATTTTGTCCACGATCCAAAAGGAGTCATTCCAATTTCTAACGAAAATCCAAGTTGAGTTATCAAACTTTTTCTCATTCATTAAAATCGCAACGGGATGTACAAACAGGTACGATGAAATTACGGCAACGATCATTTTGTCCACTATCCAAAAGGAGTCATTCCAATTTCTAACGAAAATCCAAGTTGAGTTATCAACCTTTTTCTCATTCATTAAAATCGCAACGGGATGTACAAACAGGAATGTTGAAATTACGGCAACGATCATTTTGTCCACGATCCAAAAGGAGTCATTCCAATTTCTAACGAAAATCCAAGCTGAGTTATCAAACTTTTTCTCATTCATTAAAATCGCAACGGGATGTACAAACAGGAATGATGAATTTACGGTAACGATCATTTTGTCCACGATCCAAAAGGAGTCATTCCAATTTCTAACGAAAATCCAAGCTGAGTTATCAAACTTTTTCTCATTCATTAAAATCGCAACGGGATGTACAAACAGGAATGTTGAAATTACGGCAACGATCATTTTGTCCACTATCCAAAAGGAGTCATTCGAATTTCTAACGAAAATCCAAGCTGAGTTATCAAACTTTTTCTCATTCATTAAAATCGCAACGGGATGTACAAACAGGAATGATGAATTTACGGTAACGATCATTTTGTCCACGATCCAAAAGGAGTCATTCCAATTTCTAACGAAAATCCAAGCTGAGTTATCAAACTTTTTCTCATTCATTAAAATCGCAACGGGATGTACAAACAGGAACGATGAAATTACGGTAACGATCATTTTGTCCACGATCCAAAAGGAATCATTCGAATTTCTAACGAAAATCCAAGCTGAGTTATCAAACTTTTTCTCATTCATTAAAATCGCAACGGGATGTACAAACAGGAATGATGAATTTACGGTAACGATCATTTTGTCCACGATCCAAAAGGAGTCATTCCAATTTCTAACGAAAATCCAAGCTGAGTTATCAAACTTTTTCTCATTCATTAAAATCGCAACGGGATGTACAAACAGGAATGTTGAAATTACGGCAACGATCATTTTGTCCACTATCCAAAAGGAGTCATTTCAATTTCTAACGAAAATCCAAGTTGAGTTATCAATCTGTTTCTCATTCATTAAAATCGCAACGGGATGTACAAACAGGAACGATGAAATTACGGTAACGATCATTTTGTCCACGATCCAAAAGGAGTCATTCCAATTTCTAACGAAAATCCAAGTTGAGTTATCAACCTTTTTCTCATTCATTAAAATCGCAACGGGATGTACAAACAGGAACGATGAAATTACGGTAACGATCATTTTGTCCACGATCCAAAAGGAGTCATTCCAATTTCTAACGAAAATCCAAGTTGAGTTATCAAACTTTTTTCCATTCATTAAAATCGCAACGGGATGTACAAACAGGAATGATGAATTTACGGTAACGATCATTTTGTCCACGATCCAAAAGGAGTCATTCCAATTTCTAACGAAAATCCAAGCTGAGTTATCAAACTTTTTCTCATTCATTAAAATCGCAACGGGATGTACAAACAGGAACGATGAAATTACGGCAACGATCATTTTGTCCACTATCCAAAAGGAGTCATTCCAATTTCTAACGAAAATCCAAGCTGACTTATCAAATGTTTTCTCGTTCATTAACTCTCTCTTTTGTCTCAACGTCTCCTCTCTATTTTTTTCGCTCATTCAGGTTGAGGGACCGCTCTATCTAAAGTCGGACGGCAAGAAGGGCTGGAAGAAGTATCACTTCATACTCCGTGCCTCGGGTCTGTACTATTGGCCAAAGGAGAAGGCACGCACGGCGCGTGATCTCGTGTGTCTCGCGACGTTCGACGTTAATCAGATTTATCACGGTGTCGGCTGGAAGAAGAAATACAAAGCACCGACCGACTGCTGTTTCGCGATCAAGCATCCGCGTCTGCAGCAACCAAAATCCACGAAATACATAAAATTCTTGTGCGCCGAGGACAGCTCGACGCTCGAGAGATGGCTGACCGGTATAAGAGTGGCGAAATACGGTCGTCAGTTGATGGAAAATTATCGTAGCCTCGTGGACGAGATCGCACAGGAGGATCTCGATCTGCTGGCACACGCGAGATCGTGCTCGGTGAGCTCGATAGCGGTGCCAGCGATCTCACAGACGTTGCAGTACAGCACGACGTGCGAGAATGCGCGTAAGTATGCGGAAATTTCACGGCACAACGGTACAACGGAGCTCGGTGGGCGACAATACGAGAGCCAGCGACAGAGTTACGGTAGTACGGAGCAACGGCAGAGTTACGGCAACGAGGGCAGGCTCAGCCGAGCGAGCAGCTCGAGCTCGAGCGGTTGCCTGTCGGACGGTGCGCCGAGCAGTTGCGAGGTTGCCTTCGAGTGCGGTGAATTTCCAACCGGCACGATAAAGCGCAAACCGTCCATGAATCCGAAGCTACCGTTGACCTCGATAACGCGACAGCTCAAGGAGGTCGGTGAGACGGTCCGCGACGAGCCCGACTCCTGTCCGAGTCCAACGAGCTCGGGTTCGGGCACCCTGACGAGGCGGCACAGTCGTCGCAGAAGCGGCACGGATTCCGACAGTTCCGGAACATTGAAGAGACATCACAGATCGGGCAATGCGACCCCCGTGAGTCCCGTGCCACCGGGTACACCGATCAGAGAGAGAACAAGCCCAATGGGTTACGGAAGAACTGCGGACCCTCAAGAAGTTAAAACACCAACGAGCCCCGTGCAATCCTGCATGATGGAATCGATCACGTCATTGCCACCGCCACCATCGCCGCCCCGTGTAATCGAAGAAACGGAATCGGACGGTGAACCATTGCCACCACCACCGCCTGAGATGTTTCGATCGAATTTATCCCTCGATTCCCTTCCACCACCACCGCCACCCGTCGAACTGTCAATGTGCAACGCCAGCGAGCTCAACGGCTCGTGTCTCAGTCTTGCCTCATTGCCACCACCGCCGAGTCCTCTGGTCGGTGAAACCGGCACGATAAGACGCGCCAGGCCAAAACAATCGACCCCAACCGACTCGATGTCACCCGATTGCACGCCGAATCACACACCCGTAAAGACAAACCCGAACGGTCATCAGTTATACGGGATTACAAATGCAATGATGAACGGCAATAATGTTACGTTGCAGAACAATCAAATATATACGAACAACATGAGAAATTCGGCCTCACCGCATAATTCGTATCCGGGCTCGAATGCAAGCACACCGACCTATCCGCCGAGCTCACCGAATTTCGTATCATCACCGCCACCGTTCGTGCCACCACCGGCTTACGGTGCCCAGCAGCAGCAGCAGCAGCAGCAGCAAGAGCAACTGCAGCTGCAGCAGCAGCAGCAGTTGCAGCAAAGCGCGAATGTTCAGCTGGTCCGACAAAATTCCAAGATCGAGCCGATCTACGGTGGTCAATCGATACGGGCGAATCCGAGCATGGATACGGTACGGAGAAGCGCACTTAAGCAAAATTCGGGACATTACTCGGTGCCGCCGTATCTGGCCGAGCTGAAGGCAACCTCGAGTCCGCAGCCCCAGAGAAGAGTCACGATACAGGAACCGCCTGGATCGCCGAAAACGAAAACCGGCAGGGGCAGAAAGATAACGTTCAATCTGCCGCCGCAGCAGCAGGAACCCGGAAGTCCGGCATTGCCGCAGAGAAAGCCAATGCCGCCGAGACGCTCGGACAGCACGAGGCTGACGTCGCCGAAGAAGCTTGCCTCTTCGGAACAAGCGCCGCCCGGTGATTTTCTCAAGGATCTTCAGCGAGTTATGAGGAAAAAATGGCAGGTAGCGCAAAAATGCAAGCTCGACTCGACCACAACGCCCCACGAGGTTCTCGGCTTTCGTGATCCACCGCCGGCTATTGCCGATTATCGCGAGACGAATGTCTCGAATTGGGTACAGGAGCACTATGGCTCGGACAATCTGTACGAGAACGTTTACGCAAGCGATCCAAATGCACCGCTCGAGTACGCGACTAGTCCGACACGTGAAAGCTCCGTCGTTAGATTCGCCGATGAGAACTCCAGTATGAACATTGCAAATGCAATCGCGAGCAAACGAAGACCACCGCCACCGCCGCCCAAGAGAGCCGAAACTACGCACCTGACGAGCCGTGCGATGCACTGACGGTAGCAGATAATGCAATCTCACAACGAGAAACGATGGTACTGCTGTTTCTGCGGCTGGTGGAAGTAACGCGGAAGTTTGGGCCAGGGATAAGTGGAAGATGCAGCCGTTGCTTCGATACGATCTCGTCACCGCGATTATAAACGCTCAGAAGGAATTTCCGGAGTGAATATAACTTCTGAGCTCTCTCTGTAGTGGCAATCTCCCTGTGGAATGATTTCTCGCTAGACTCGGCTAAGACGTTTACAAGATCCTGGATTCTACTGAGATTCTACAAGATCCTGGATTCTACAGAGATTCTACAAGATCCTGGATTCTACAGAGATTCTACAAGATCCTGGATTCTACAGAGATTCTACAAGATCCTGGATTCTACAGAGATTCTACAAGATCCTGGATTCTACAGAGATTCTACAAGATCCTGGATTCTACAGAGATTCTACAAGATCCTGGATTCTACAGAGATTCTACAAGATCCTGGATTCTACAGAGATTCTACAAGATCCTGGATTCTACTGGATTCTACTGAGCTGGATTCTACTCTGAACGCGTGAGGGCATCGCTTTACCGTTACTCTCTCTTTTTTTTGGACTACTTACTTTTCGACAATAGGGAAAAAAAATCAAAATAGAATCTACTGAAATTATGACAATTTCTTCGATGCAATTAAAATTGGGGGAAAAAAAAAAACGAAAAATCGCACTTGATCATGCACTGTTTCAAGAACCGTACAACGAATTCGGTTGTAGGGTTGCCAGTGTCACGATTGGGGAAAAAGTTGTGAAAATTTCGTCACATTTCAGATAGAGTTTCAGGATCAAAATAAGAAAATCGAATGACGGTAAAACTGTGCGCTGCCAGGGGGAACTCTTGTGCCTCGGGTCTCTATTTTGTTTTTCTCACAGTCATTCGGTTATTTCGCATTTGCATTTATATTCGAAGTAATCGGCCATTTTTTCACGTTTTTCTTGATCTTTTTTTCTTTCTGGCTTTCGTCGCTCGTCGTAACGTTTTCGTTGTTACGATATTTGAGACTTTGGTGTGCTTGAATCGACGCATCGCGACACGTTACGTTATCACTGTCCACGTCTGTGCTTGTCGATCGTACGAAATATGTATATATATATATATATATTGCCGAAAGTTAAGGAAGCTTCAGCAGTTGACAGTTAGGTCAAATAAGTATCGTATCTTGAAAAAAATTCTTTGTACGCATTATAGATCGTGTTGAAAAGCAGTGTGGAATGGATCAATGTACGAAACAACGAAATGAAATTTTGCCAATAACCAAAACAGGACGAAGTTTTATGAAATTTTTTGAAAAGACAAATTTTCAGCTCTGTCCTTATCGCGATGTTTTCTTTGATTAAAAAAAACGGTTTTTCAATTTATCCCCCTCCCAAAAACATTCATGATAATATTTTTTTTTCTTTTTTTCTTTTAAATTAAATCAATTCGTCTATCAAGTACAATATGCTCTCCAAGCTTTGAGCGATAACTTTGCAAACTCGACTTTATAACTTCATGAGTTTTGTGAACTTCGAATATCGAGGATTTCGAGGAATTTTTTTTTTTAAACTCGAGAGCTCATTGCCTCGATGAATTTGTTAATGACATTTCGACTGATTGGATAATCCGTCAATCCGATAAATCAATCACGAACGAATACGATAAATTTAATGGATCACAGCTGGGAATTCTTCGCGTCTGGACAAAAGTACACTAAAAAAAAGTCATCAAAAGTATTTCCTCGATGGGAAAAAAATTTCGAAAGAATTCAACGATTTTTGAAGAAGTCCAGAGAGTCGTGTGAAATGAAATTGTCGATTTGAAAAAAAAAAAAAAAAAAAAGAAAACGAGAATTTCGCAACGGGAAGAAAATCCCGAATCAATTCATTTGTATTCTGCAAAATCAACGAATTCATCTCAAAATCTAAAATTAAAAAAACAAAAAAAAAATTTCCTCACGATTTATTACACAGCTTTTTGTGAAACTTCTCAGCGCATCTTCCATTATGAATCGTTTCGTTTCAGATTTTTAATCTTCTCGCGAACTATACTCAGAATCCTCACTGAATCTCACTTTTGTCTGACAATTTAAGCGTAAAGCATTCCTGACAAACGTTAGGGGAAAAAAAATTAAATAATATATTTCTCGCCTAATTGTTCAGAGAGATCGAACTACCCTCGTGTACATTGAACGTTCGTAAATTTTTTTCAACATTCAAGCAGCAACTTTTCAGTTCACTCTCATGAAAATATTACTCTTCTCCTTCAGACTTGTAACTTTTTTTTCTTCTTCAAATCTCATGACATGAATGTGCTGCTGAATCCTCTACTGCGAACGATACAGGTTAAAAAAAAATTCAATATATATATATATATATATATATATATATATATATATATATATATATATATATATATATACGAAGTATATTAAAAACAAAGAAAAAATATATAATCTTATTGGTAAATGAAGAGGATAAAAATTTGGGATGGAGAATGAAATTCTCCGGCCACAGCGTAGATAAAATAAATTTAAAAAAAAAAAAATTGTAGCAACTTTAGCATTCATTAAGAACTACTGCCGCACACGCTAAGGATGTGATACGTAAATCCATAAGCCAGCTTATTATGCAACGATCGTTCGGAAGGATATTCGGGATCGTGGCACATTGCGCATTGTCCGGAATGAAAAAAAAAAAAAAAAAAAAACCAAACAAACGAACGAACAAACATACAAACTAAAGCAAAAGAAAACTAAAGGGCGCAAAAATTCGAGCGCGATGAAGAAAATCACGCGAAACATTATACGCACAAAAGTAAATTGCAACGAGCGTTACAAAACTGCGGTCCGATGCGCGTATGCAAGTGAAATGAAAAAATAAATAATTAAAAAAAAAAAAAAAAACGAAATAATAATTGATCAACCTTTGATAATTCGAGTATATATAGCGATCGCTGACGATCGAATAATTAGGCCTGCCAGGTTTTGCATATTTTTCAACGCGTAAAAACGAGTTTTGTAATCAAGGTGCTTTATATACGAACATTTACACTGTGACGTTTACTTACGATAATTGAGAAATAATTGAATGCACCTGTACATTTATATTGATTCGTAAGCATATATATATATATATATATATATTACGTATGTATGCTCATCCTCTCGTCCTCCTTAAATCCGGTAATTAATGTAATATCCAACGTTATTATAGGTATGCGATTAAGGTCAATGATCGACGAGTCCGGATCGATAATATAAATTTACTTACGATATTACGTGAACCTCGATGTGCGTTGTAATTTTTTTTATTTTCTCTTCAAGCGCATGTTGTGATTTTGCGTGAAAAATTGTCCGATCCGCGGCTCTCATTCACTCTCGTTCGTAATTGAGATCTCGTTAATGCCATTTTTTATTTTTTTTTTTTTTATAACGATATACATTTATGAAAAAATGTGAAGAAACAAAGGAAGAAGAAGAAGAAACGAAATATATAATTCTTAAGCATTTTAAGAACGAAATAGAGAATAGTCGCGATAGTGTCTCGACGTATCTATACACATATATATATGTATATATATACACACATATATATATATATATATATACATATATATGGGGGAATTCCAAGCAGATTCATCCCGAACATTTTTAATTCTTTCGATTTTTATTTCTGATTAACCTCGACCTAAAAAAACGAAAAAATTTGAAATTTTTTTTTTTTTTTTTACACCATTCAAATTATCTCAAAAACGCCATTGTTTTTTTGAAAAAATTTGGGCATATTCACTGATCTTAAACGATGATTTTAAGTCCAGAATGGCAGTGGAACTCTTGTTTTGAGAGATTTTGAGAAAAAAAGGCAAAAAAAAAGATCGCAGCTTGAGTTGAAATTATTGACATTTATTATTTACATTTATTTGAAAAAAAAAGAAATAGAAAAAACAGAAGTTCCACGCTCATTCTCGTCTTAAAATCATCGTTTGAGATCAGTGAATTCACCCAATTTAAAAAAAAAAAAATGGGATTTCTGAGATAATTTGAACAGGGTATAAAAAAAGTGGAAAAAAAATATTTTTTTTTTTCAATTTTAATTTTGCTAGTTCATAAGAAATAACTCTCAAAAATAGTTATGACGTATAATTATTTATTAAGAGATTTTGAGAAAAAAAAAAAGGCAAAAAAGATCGCAACTTGGGTTGACATTTTTGACATTTATTATTTACATTTCTGTGAAAAAAAAAAATAGAAAAAACAGAAGTTCAACTTCCATTCTCATCTTAAAATCATCGTTTCGGTTCAGTGAATTCACTCAATTTGAAAAAAAAAAAATTGCATTTTTGAGATAATTTTAATGGTTTATAAAAAAAAAAAAAATTCAAAATTTTTTGTGTCTTTTTTAGGTTGAGGTTAATCAGAAGAAAAAAAAAAAAAAAAACCAGAAGAATCTAAAGTGGTCAGGGTCATGGCCTAGGTGAATCTGCTTGGAATCTCAAAAATATACATACATATCGATGGACTAATGCCAAAAAGGCGTATGAGTTATCTATAAGCGAAGCTCATACGCCTTTATGGAATTTGACCATCGATATATGTATATAAATATGTCGATGTATAACACGGGAAATTATTGAATTTCTCTCATGTTATCAATAATCGTTATAGTACGTCTGCGTATCGTAATTTTTGTCATACGATTTACATGAGCTCGTGTTTTTACAAGCTTACGAACTAAATCGCGGAGATTTAGTCAAAAGGCATCTTGTACTTTTTTTTTTTTTTTAACGGAGTAACAATGGAATCATCGTTTTACCAATCCAGCATGAAATCGTTGATTTGATATACAACGTTGGAAAGTAAAAAACAAAAAAATTTCACAATTTCATGAAATTACAAATTCCGATAGATCGCGATTCGTTTTTTTTTTTTCGGACATTTTTTTTTTTTTTCAAGCGCAACTCTGCCTGTACGATCGTACCGATACAACGACGTCGTTTGAAAGTCAGGATAAGCCAATAATACTAATTCTCAATACGTGAAACCGAAACGAATTTTATTAAAGTATGTACTATATACACAAATACGTATGCGGAGGTGAAAAAGTATCCGCGTGTGCATCGAGAGACCTACATCAAAAGTCAAACATGCAAAAACCTATGCACACACACACACACACACACACAAACGTAATATACGCTGATGAAGACATTTTTGTACCCATATACTGTAGAAAAAAAAAAGTCTTAATCGCGTAGAAATCTTTGTGACATAGATAGTTTAAAATTTCATCTCGTATTGCCTAATCCTTTATTGATCCGCAATATTGACAATATGGCACGATATGTTTCTCGATCGAGATCGAATTTCATAGATACGCGCTGAAGCTATAAACGCGAGTATATAATTGTGTGAATTTCATGCATTATTTGAATGCCCGAATGTCGAACGATCGGAATAATATTATAACAGAACGATTGCATAGATGCATTTTTCCGACGTCGCGAAAGAAATAAATTCGCAAAATATCTCTGTTTTCTTTTTTTCGTGTCGTAAAGAGACAAAATACAAAACAAAAACAACAACAAAAAAAAAAGTAAACGAAATTTAGGCAATTCATAAATTCACGTACGCTCTTCGCGCGGAGCTGACGATTAGTGCAATTGGCGAAAAAAAAAAAAAATTGCGAGTTAATTAAAATTATAATTAAACGATAGCGAACGACATATTTTTATTATAATATTTTACGTTCAAAGGAAGAAGAGGAGGATGAGGAAGAAGAAGAAGAAGAAAAAAGTTAAAATAAAATCCTTAATGTCCTAAGTTGTACGTATGATTATGTAAATATTGTAACGAATGGTACTACGAAGAAAAGAGCAAACGTTACTATTGAAGATATTGCGATGGATTAATATAAACACACTATTTATGAATAGTAGCGAAGAATCGATTTTAATTGAAATTATATATGATTTTCGTTGAGTACGAACGACGATCGCACTCTAACGATGATATATATATAGATATATATATACGTATATATATATATATATATATATATATATATATATATATATATATATATATATATATATATATATATATATATATATATTCAAATAGATTCTTACAATCGACGAAAAAAATGAAAAATAAAATAAAATAAAAAACATTCTTATGTGCTTTTATTTGTATCCTAAGCGAATGAAATGTTTTTTTTTTCTTTTTTTTTTCGTATATCCAGCTTGTACGAATTATTCTCTGGCTCATAGATAATGCCGCTATATACTATGATAGACTAGACATCGATTCTTACGAGTTTGTTCAAGCTTACCGAGTATGGCCAAATTTAGAGAATTGTGACAATATCGTTCTGTTTTCTTTAATGAAAACTTATTCGACGTCGACTGATATCGGGCAAAAGACGTGCGAGAAAATTCATTAAAAAAAAAAAAAAAGAAACAAAAGAAACATGCGCAGCAATTGAATCACTATGGGTACGTCATATTTCATGTTTTTATGTAAATAAATTTTTCGTATATTTCAATCATCATAGTGTACGTTTATTCGTCCCACCTTCGTCGATTCCAGTGTCCGTTTTTACCAATACAAAATTATATCACTGTCCGTTTTCGTTCAACTGGGGTGACAGATTTTTTTTATATGAATACTTTGAGGTTTCTTTGCCAGTGTATTTCAATATTTCAACAAAGATTTTCGACAATACAACGGATGAAGCGTAATTGTTTTTCTTTTTTTTTTTTTTTTATAAAAAATTAAAAAAAAACACGGTTTTTGTTGGTCTATCTGTAGTTGGTTATAATCGATTGAAATGATCGGTGAAACAGCACCCGAGGCTGAGGGCTGAGCCTGTCAGGATCCAATGCACAAAAAAATATGATAACGCAATATCGGAATGGCAATTTACCGACGACAATCAACAGAGGGATTATTTCAATGAAATACACAAGAGCACGTTTTTCTCTCTCTCTCTCTGTCTCTTTCTCTTTCTCTTCTGTTTGGACTCCGATGATAACATATCGACCGTATTTTTCATTCGCTGTTATTCGGATGTGCGACGATTCTGCGGGGGATCAAAGTCCGAAAATGGCGCAAACATGCTTTTCCGACGATGACCATATCGCGCAACAAACAACGAAACTTTTCTGTGGATTCGCGATTTACAAAATGAATCTACGAATCCATGACTATCGCGCTATGTATTTATGCGCAGGCATAAATCACACGAGTCTCTTGAAAGTAAAAAAAAAGTCGATCGCAAATCACACGCGACTGCGCAATCGAGTAATCGAGTAAGGAAAACTGAGGAAAACCAAACGCATATACACTTGTCAGTTGATCGAGTAATTAATAATATACTCGATTATCAATAATAAATTGGTGATAATAATCAATAAACTATTTTTACTCATTGCAGACAAATGAAAATCAGTGACCGAGTCATCACTATATGGGTATCACGAGATTCTAAATTCAAATTATACGCCGATACAAAATAGAATACATCATTTTTAATTTTGCGCGATTTCCCAAATTACAAGGAATAACTTGCTGCATTGAATTACGTTTTTTTTTTTTTCCCCCACTGAATTTCTTTGCGTTCAAACCGACCCAGCAGAGAAATTGGTGATAACATGTGGACAAGCAATTACTGTATACATATATGTGTTCTGTGACGCAAAAATAGGAGGTGGGGAGTATACAGGCGTGCACACCCGGAGTCATAAAACCGCCTTAATAAAATGGGTTCGTTTCTAATATTCCCTTGCCACTTCAATATGCTCTACGAGCATAAAGCTTGGCAAGATTGAATTTTCTATAATGCCACGAGGAGTATGTCGAGTCAACAAAGAGAGAGAGAGAGAGAGAGAGAGAGAGAGAGAGAGAGAGAGAGAGAGAGAGAGAGAGAGAGAGAGAAAGGTCAAGGGACAGGGTAAAGGCACGAAGCTCATGGGCTTATACCACATGATCCCTCTCTACATCGCGAATTTTCAAACACCGTCATCTTTTGCGAACACTTTACCCACGCTTTCGCAATAATAACACACCAGTTTGGTACGATCACGAAATTCCGAAACTATTTTCTTTTGTATTGATTACGCTGATTACACCGCAACATAATCGGTGACCTTTTTCTTTTGTGCCCGGCAGAATTTTACATAATCCAGAAATACGTTTACTGCTTTTCATATTTCGATTCTTACTTTTTCAAGTACGCAAGTTCTTCGGGTGAAGATGGAATGCGATACTTATAACTGTCGTAAAAGCGCCATGCGCTGGACTTTGATTTTCTTTTTCCAAATTTTACATCGGATATTCGGTAACCGCCATTGTAATTTTTCCAGCATAAAGAGTGCAATGTACAAAAAACTCAATTATTTCAAGCTACTTAATCTCATGAAAGAAATATCTTGAGCGAGCACTTTGTCCAAAAACGTCTTTTGTCCGTTGATCATGAAAAGTGTACGAGTTGGCAAAAAAAAAACAAACTTTACATCTCTACCCGGATGAATTCTAATGTTATCCAGATGCTTTTTCGGGGCGCCGATTTATAAGTCTATTTCCTGAGAGCGAGAATTTGATGAAAACTGATTTTATTCCTTTCACTTTTTTTTTACAAAGGAAGACGCTACAATGCCTGGCGGATTCTAAAAAAAATAAAGTGGCAATCGAATCTATTCCTGGAACAACCCTCCGTGATACACCGATAAAATTGATAGACTTGCCAACACTATTTTTAAAAATACTTTTACCTTTCCCCAGATAAATTTTTCGATGGTTTTTTTTTTTCTATTAACGTCTCACAGCCTCTGATTGATTCTTTTTCTGGGAGTACGTCCGTATGAATTTCGAAAAAATTCTAAATATGCGTACGAGAAGAAACGACGGAAGTTCGTCTCGTGCGATCGAGATAGTTTCAATGCCGCACGTGAAAACGGTAAACCGAGGGGCTGTTTAGTAACCTCTGGTGGGGGACCAAAGTAGCGTGGAAAATTGGTACGGGTGCGCCAGAACTATTGCCTATATATGTCGAGAGACAGTAGAGAGGCTGCCGGAGTCTGCTCTGCCGTACACGTATCGAGTGTCTCCCTCGGTTTTACAGTTTCGTTTTACGACTACTCACGGGTGTCATGCGTTCTACTTTGCGTTTACGTCCCATACGTGTCCTCGGAGCACTTTCATATCCCTCACTCTGTACATAAAGGTGTATGCATGTCTATATATATATATCTACACATCGATGGGCCAATGACAGAAGAGCGTCGAATCTGTGCTCGTTGGCAATCTTGATACGCCTTTCTTATACTTCAAGCTATCGATATATATGCATGGGGATATAAGATAAAGGGTGCTCGATCTTGAGAACGAGGACATGATCTTCTCCGTCGCGTCTCAGGATGTCGACGAAATCGAAAAATCCACCCTTCTTTCGCTATACTGTGCGGTGCCATAATTTCGTGTTTCAACTCTCTCTCTCTCTCTCTCTCTCTCTCTCTCTCTCTCTCTCTCTCTCTCTCTCTTCGTCTCCCTAAGGTCGTATTTCCTTTACTCGAATATTTTTCAACGCCACTCTCCTCATAGTTTCGAAATAGGGGAGAGTAGGGCGAACTGGACACCCACAACTTAATGAGGGCATAAAAAATAAAGTACCAACCCATAGCCTTGATGTTTTCGTATATATAATATTTTGTTCTTTACATCTTTGGGAAATCGTGTACGACGGTAAAACCCGATAATTCTGTGAAATAAATTTGCCATAATTAATGTAAGCCAAGCCTTGAAAATGACCACTCTACCTCGCCTGTAGCGTAAAATGATCAAGTCTATGGAGCAAAGTGCGATTACGACTGAAAGAATGTAGACACTTGAGCATTTAAGTGATCAAAATAGGGAATTTTATGTATATCTAACATTCAATTAACTTGGAATATATAAAATATTTACTCAATATTGACAATCGACGGTGAAACAGAAATTTTTTCAGCTCACACCGTTGCCGCGTTTGACAAGTCACATATGTGTCACCCAACACGCCGTAAGGTTCGGTGGCTACAAACGCTAATATGGGGCACATATGTTCACTTTACCCCGTCCATATTGCCCCAAATTTAAAGTTGGAACAATTTTACTGAAAATTTTATACAAATAATGTGTGATTAGGAAGGAACTAATTGTAGCATAAAGTGGACGTTGCAAAAAATCTAGAAAAAGAGCACCAGGTCGAAAATTGCAATTTAATGTACGGGAATCTAATATCTCAGTTGAGTAAAATTGTGTCAATTCATACAGCGTGAAATGCAATTGTCAGAATTTTTTTGGAATATTGAATCTTTCATTCTGTTGAAGTACTTCATTTTGTGAGGAATTTCCGGACACATACTTGGCGCAAATACAGCCTCATTAACATCGTTGAACTGGAAAATATTTGAGATGATCACTTTGCCTCGCATGCCCACATACAACCCTACTGTCCTCTACATCGCCTTCCTTTCACTCTTCCGGCGTAGGTTAACAATTTTTCAAGTATCCAAAAATTCAATTGAAAATAAAATAATTTTAACTAAAATTAAATGAAATTTAATTGAGAGTAAAAAAATTTTAACTCAACATTCACATCTTATTATTTCAATGATCATACAACAAGATGGGGAAGAATTTTATGCAAAAATGTTTTGATACCTCATACAATGAAAATTTTCTCTGTTTTGTTGATAAATGCGTTATATTACTCTGCAAAATATAACCAAAACATTTATGATGTATAACGTGATTACGTGATGTTTTATGACTTTATCGAATTGGCTTACGCATATCTGTAATGAATTGACTAAAATCAATATATAATGAAAAATATTGAGAAAAATATACGAGTTATATCAGAATTCAGAGTTTCCATTCAGTATCATCCAATTTGTTTTAAGGATGTATTGGACGTACCTTCCCAACCAAAAGTGACTTTCGTCGACAATATTGATACTTTATGATAAGATAAAAATCGGAAAAAATTCACCCGTAATAAAGACGATAAGAAGATTAATGTATAATAATAATGCCAAAAAGTTGTCAATAAATTATTTAAACAAAACATTGTTTAAAAAACTATTAGGAAATGTTTTTTTTTGACACGTGAAATAAATTCGTTGATTTTTATGACTACACATGAATTTTTAAAAAAATTTCTTATCATTTTAAAATTTCGGTTTACGAAAAATTTTTAATTTTGAAAAATGAAGGAAAAATCGTGAATTTTGGATATATTTTCGTAAAAACGTATATTACAATTAAGAAGTTTTCAGGACATTGAACGAATAGTTTCGTAAATACAACCTTTACAAATTTCCGAAAACCGAAATTTCAAAATGATGAGAAAATTTTAAAAAAATTCATGTGTAGTCAGAAAAATCAACGAATTCATTTTACATGCCAAAAAAAAAACATTTCATAAAAATTTGTTAAACAATGTTTTGTTTAAACATTTTATTGATAACTTTTAGGCATTATTATTATTAAAAAGTAATCTTCTTATCGTCTTTATTGTGGTTGAATTTTTTCCGATTTTTATCTTATCATGAAGTATGCAATATTGTCGACGAAAGTCACTGGTTGGGAAGGTACGTCCGATAATCCTTGAATAGTAAAACCGCTAATGCATTTTCACAATAGTGACCGCGACGAATTATATATACGCCCATCGATAATTCTTCAAGTTTCTCGATTTCAAGGTAAGGGGGCTATCAGCGCAATCGATCACGTTGGATTGAGCGAGAATAAGATATAGTGTTTGTATAAGAGGTTCATTGAAAAGCAGCTGTATACATTCGTGGATTCGCCGATTTCGGATAATTAAGAACGAACCGATTTGGCGAAAGACACTCGACTCGCGAAGCAGTTCGGCATTGATTGTCTCGTGTACGGTGCAAAAACGGTGCAAAAAAAATGTACCGCGTCCGTCGCTAAAGATCTATTATAGTCGGTGGTTTGAGTGATCGAGCGAGCGAGCGAGCGACGCTGAATTTTGGGAGTAAATAAATAATTATCGCTCAAAAGGTCAGTCGACCGTGGAAGTAACAACGTCGTAGTTAAGCAGTGCTCATGAGGCGTCACTATGAGCTCTCGACCGAACGGTTTGTTTTTTTTTTTTCTCTCTTTTTCCTGGAACGCGGACGTAAATCACAATTTTATGACGGATAATTTTACGAGAGTCCGCGGAGTCTCGGAGAGGCGGCGCGTTCACTGATGGCGCGAGAACAGGCAAAACCTTAAAATTGTAATCGCGGGCTCTCTCCGTGCGAATTGGCGCTGATGGTGCTCATCGGCAACACATAGCACGCGCGGTATATATACGTATTGCATGTACGACGTAGGAGGAATCGCGAGTCCAAGAGTGAAAATCGTTTCTCTCGAGCGTTGGGTACACTATATATAGGAGCCGCGTAGCGAGCTCGCCGGCTTTGAGGCGCGCTCTTGTTAGCGCATTAGCGAAACGAGGTGAGATCGGCAAACATGAAAATGGACGCGATCCTGCGAGGAAATAACGGAGAAAGCAGAGATAGAGATAAAGGGTTGCCGAAGATGGCGAATGGATGTCCTGGACTTGCGGATACATCACGCGTCATTCATAAAATGCGGCGAAACACGCAGCGAGCAAGAGATGATTATATTTGCCTCAGTCAGAATGAGAAAATTTTTGCGGAAAAACCAAATTCAGATAGGGCTTTTCATTGCTTTTAAGCAACCATTCTTTAATCCAAGGAATTCCAAAAAAACTGGGCTTAATAGCATTTTCATTATAAACAAAAGCACACGTCGCAGATCGTGAAACTTGGTGCGATTGTTTTATCTGAACCAATCTCACCGATCAAGGGAATTTTTGCATCAACTTCAAAAATTGAATGGCTAAAGTAGGGTTGAATGTCTGCGTTTCTGTTTTATGCACGTATAACATGTATACATATATGTATATTTCGTTGAGAAAGAAAGGAATAAAAATCGCGAGGTTTTTCGAGGTCATCGACCACGACTATAGCTTGCGGAGGTCTTTCACAATGCTTTTTTTTTTTTTTTTCTTTTTTACGAGACGGATCGGTAGACTTTGAAGCTCGCTCGGTTCAGCGCGCACCATCACCGAGTCAATTATAAGTTTCATTGCCCGTAGTTCGTAGAAGAATCGTTATTGAAAATAAAAAAATAAATAATAATAATGAAAAAAATCGTGTGAGGTAAAGGCCCCTTCATGATCGGTGTCGTTCTCGTCAATCGTCAACGTCGTGATCGTCGTCGTCATTTCGGTCTCGTCATCTTCTCGTTCAACTCGATTCATGCGCGTTCGTTCGGCAATATACGACGCGATTCGTCATATACTGAAGAAGAAAAATAAAAGCCTTGCGCGGATATACAAGCGTTCGTTAACTAATACCACGAGAAGAAATAATGAACTCGATAGATATAAATTTTGTTTGATTTGAACGAAATTTCAACGAAAATACAAATTTGCGTGAATTTATTTTTACGTTTTTCCATTCCAGTGAATTTTTATTATTATCAGTGCTGCTGTGTAAAACGGAAAGAAAAATTGTTCGAACTGAAGAAAATGTATGCAGATACAAATTATGAAACTTATCGTATACATACAGCTTGGACGGATTTTATTCGATATTGAAGAAATTTAGTTCGATTTGGATATTATTTCGATTAAATAAAATAAAAATTTCCTCGATGCATATATCCTTTGCATTTCGATGGGTTATTTTCGCTCAGAAGCATCGGAAGAATGAGAGAAAAAAGAATCGGATGAAGAAATAAAAAGCAGCGAACGAGACATCCAAGCTGATTTCACGCAGCGGGTGATCGCGTCGTCTTTGCTCGGAGAACGAAATAGCCGCTGTAAAACAAACACTTTCTCTGCTATAGGCGCCAACTTATTCGAGCTATAGTAGATTTTTCCTCCACATCCACCTCATCTTCACCTTTGGCTCTCGGCGTAAAATCGATCTCCCTTTCCTATAGACGATTTTTAATCTCGCGCGAGCTTCACGGTGTCCTCTGTGGGCTCCTAATTTGTTCAGCTTCTGACGCGCCACTCGCTCGTACAGCTGGACAACGGGTATATCTTCATGCACACACACACACATCGTCCTACATCGGATAATACTTTTTTTCTGAATAATTATCCTTCTCGTTGTCATTGTATGCCCGCTCTCTCTCACACCGGACATTCCACGCATCCCGAGACCACAAAAATGTCGGTCACTGTGCCTTCTTGACGAAACGTTTGAGCTACTCATTATAAGAACTAATGATTTTACAAATTACGCTGTAGGAAAATTTTACATGTTGCATTCAAGCCGCAGATGAGGAAATTTCAGGGTGAATCTGGCAACGATTGAGGCATTAATAGTGTGGGGCTGATGTAACGTTCGAGATTTTTTAACCCGGGTTTTGAGCACACCGTAAAGCTTGAGTAATCTCTCGAATCTTTGCGCCTTCGTTCATGGCATCTCTAAGATTTTCCACATACCACAGAAGTTATCCCGCGGTGGGATTTCTTTTGCCCTTGCTCTACTAGCCCCGCGACGATAAGTTTGACCCTGTCGAGATCCGAGGCACAAGGGACTCTATATATACAGTCGTCGTCGTCGTCATCTTCGGCGTCTTCGTTTCCTCGAGACAGATGAGAGATGGTATCCTTTCACTTTTTATGACGATTTGTCTTCGCAACATCCCTTGTGGACCCTACCTCCTTGAAGTCGTATATGCCATATAATATATAACGTCGTGGCAATCAAGACCTTGCCTCTTTCGCGGGATGTATTGAGATGGGGGATAACAGATTGTACTTATTCTCTCTCTCTCTCTCTCTCTCTCTCTCTCTCTCTCTCTCTCTCTCTCTCTCTCTCTCTCTCTCTCTCTTTCTCTCTCCCTTTCTCTCGCTCTCTTTCTCTCTCCCTTTCTCTCGCTCTCTTTTATACAGGTGGAATAATGGAATATGAAAGTGGATGAGAATATCCATAATTTGAAATCAATTGATCGAATTTCGATGTCTGTAAAAACACGATGTGCAGAACAGAAAGTACAATGCATTCATGAAGTTTAATTTCAATGACGAAAAAACAATGTAATTGTGTGTGTTTGAGTTTAAAATTGAGTAATTATCGGCCTAATTTTCGATGTTTTTAATTAATGTAATTCACATCAATTATGATACGAATAATTTTCTCAAATTTAAATACGATTTAAATATAATTTATTCGAATAAAATAACAATTTATCTGGATAACAATTTATCATCGATAATTTTGATAAACCACTGGATTGAAAATTGATAATTAAATTCAAAGCGGCAAGTGATGATGCTCGATGATATTCTTGGGGAATTCGATTACACACGCGATTTTTGTTTTTATTTTTTTGTCACGAAAATTAAGACGATCGTGAAATAAGTGCAGTCCGGCTTGATCGTAGGCTGCTGTTCAGGTATACTAACCGTGAGAAGAACAGCTATTTAATATGTTTATAGCCTCCGAGACTCGAGAGTTAATAAATTTATATCCGAAAAGAAGACAGAGGGAGCGAGAAAGACAGAGATAGTGAGAGAGGGAGGAAGAGTGGGAGGGAAGGAGGAAGAGAGAAAGCATGGAGATGAACAAAACCGCGGGTGGCGAGAGGAAAGAATGAGGATGCGGGACGGAATTAAGCAGCGATAATTCTTCGAATGTCTTTCGGTATTTAAAAAGTCAATGAAATATAGTTATACAATATAGAAACGCGACAGAGTCCCAATACAAAGCAATCAAAAGAAAAGTTTCAAGCACGCCGACTGCACTCTCATAATATCCCAAGTTGGAGCAACAGCAATGAAATTAAAACCTCGGATCAATCGCTCGCGTAAACTCGTCGACTAATAAAAAAAAATTTAACGATACTTTAGGGCTAAAATTTTTAATTTGTCATCACATAAGAAGTATATAAAACAGAAAGTATTGCAATTAAAAAAAAAAAAAATTCTAGATAACAATTCGAAAAAAAAAAACATACTTATATCTAAACGTATAAATATATAGGCTCATGGCTGTAAATAATTTTTTACTTGTGTTTAATTTTTTTGAATGCTCTTGGAAATTTAAACTTTCAAACGAGGCAGTATTTTTTCCCCGATGTTATTCGAAATGAAGGTAAAAACTGTTGAATTTTGTGAGGAGGTCCGGCGTGAAAAAAACAAGTAAAACTATATTTTTCGACACATAGCGTATATACGTATACGTTCGTGCATGTATACTTATAACGTATATGTATAAATTAGGTTCAAAATGCTGCCCCCTAAAATGTCAAATTAATTAGCCAGTTTTCGCAATGCCGGCTATTCCAATATTGCTATAGTCGAATCAACGTATATAAATGTATGTTTGTGTGTGTGTGTGTGTATAAGTATACAAAACCTGGACCACCCAAAGATTCCTTCGGTGCGTTCGACCGTTCATTCGGCAGCCGTCGAACAACGAAACGCTTGAGATAAAGATCGTAAGGTGAAACGGAGTTATCGAGAAAGACAGAGAACACGGGAGATGAGTATACCGTAACCAAGAGTGACCGAGAGATCAGAGATTTTCCGTGAAAACGAAGGAAAAAAAAGGGATGAGATGCGTTCACGGGGATCCAAACAAAGTGGGTGAATTAACGAGGGATGCCTCATATTATCTTACTCAATATATCGAGAGAGCCATATTCACGTTTTACTCTTGATGAATTATTATATCCTAGTATATATATATGTACACGTATTCACAGCTGCTGCATTAGTTTATTTACGGGAACGGTACACACGGGAAGAAATAATTCGTAAATCAGGAGGAAGTTGAATCTAAGCTTCATAAATCGTGAAACTTTTAATATCAGTTGTAGAAAAAATTATTTCAATAAATCATACACCACTATAGGATAAATTATGGAGATATTCATTGCAATCCATTATCGTAGTTGAGTGGCTGGGTATAATGAGAAAATAATTTGACATTGACGAATTCGGTACAGCGCGTTTGGCGTGAATTTGTACCAAGCATGACATTTGAATTTTTCCAACCGGGAATTTTTAGCTCAATCCGATAATTCCAATGTAAACTGAATTGGAAAATTTTTCCGAATGAATCGTAAGCTTTCTAGTGTCATTAGGGATTTTTAATGGTTTTTTTTTTTTTTTTAATTAGAATAAAAGTACACTTATACTGTTTAAAATGATTGTGAATGATTTTTAGTTCGAATATGAGCTCATACATATATGTTTATAAATAATATGCGTCTTACTGATGATACACCAGGTATAGATCGCGAGTAAGTGGAAAAGTTGGGCGAAACTCGCGGGGTTGTTGCCCCGGCTAAAGCCATGTAGCGAGAAAGAGAGAGAGAGAGAGAGAGAGAGATGTAGGGAGTAAAGAGGATGTGGAAAAGATTGAGATACCTTTCTCCCACCGCAAAGCGGGTGCCCTCGAACCTGAGGTCACTGCGCAACCCTCTCAGAAAGGGAAAACGCCCGGGTATCCTTATGCCATATATATATCTCGACACGATTGCGGTGACGTTTGAATTCAACATTTATATACTTCTGAGCTCTCAGTTCGGACGAATAACACACATCTTATGATCGATTGCATTTGGAAAGCGTTAATCGATTCACTGCATAAAGTATATTTATTTTTGAATAGCCAAACAAAATGTTGTTCCATGCGACATATATATATGATTTTTAGATTTTTCAACGATAAAATCATTTGCCCTCTGAAGCGATTGCGTTTCATCAAAATTGTCTTTTATCGCGTGTGAAAATGATTGATATTGCAGGGAAGAAAATTTTTCTTTGACCGTCAAGAAATAAAGACATTTAATTTAGCTATTCGATAGGCGCTTTATATGGACGATCGTTCGTTCATTATAATCAAGAGAGCTGATGGGAGCACAGCAAGATCTCCCTTGCAACGTTTCAGACATGAGCGTCATCTCGGCGCGAGAAAACGTGAAGCAAAGAGAGCTGAAACGAAAAAGCTGTAAGAGAGATCGAGAGGGAGAGAGAGAGAGAGACAGAGATAGAAGCGCAAGTAAAAGTTTTAGTTGGGACGTGGTAAGACCAAAGCGAACGTCTTAAAGCGGATGTATAGGATTAAGATAATAGTCTCGGGAGGGTTGCGAAGGAGCTCAGATCTTGTAATGGTGAGAGATGGAAGGAGGAGCGGGTGGGAGTTGAATGGGACCGGGGAGGTTGGCACTATGAGGCAAAAACGAACGATATGATGTGGGTCAAAGTCTCGGGGACTGGGGCGCCCTGCTGGCTCTCTACCCGGCTGATCTCACAGTCCGCGAACACTGTATATGGGTTATTCCACATGAATTGAAACGATTTTTCAGCGACACTTTTTTTCCAAGTTCTCAAACGAGATGGCTTTTCGTACAAATATATCAATATTCCATTAATTCTTACGAGAATATACTGAATATTATTCCACATCGTATTCCTTGCACGTATACCTTTACTTCTTTTTATCTGAAATCCTCTTAATATCAACATGGCCCCTGGAAATTCAATAATCACTCATTTTGATCACCTTGACACGTATATGAGTCTGATAAAGTTGCAATAATGATGCTAAAATGCTCGAACCGCATATATTTCATATTATACACTCGATCTATATCTATACCTCGCTATTACTCTCGGATGCCTCAATTCCCCAAAGAATTCGATTTTTCATCGGCACACACATTTACTCTCGAGCCTCACGTCCCCCCTCTCTGTCCCGAGAAATTCTCTGCGATTCTTCTCGGCACGAAGAAGACGTCGAGGTGAATTGATTTCGGAGGGTCGACATATACGGATTGGCACGAGTTTCTGGCTAATCATTCGGATTCAATATGTTCTCTATTGCTCTCTCTTCATCTCTTGTACAACCGCACAATTTATGTCGTTTTTGTGCTGTTCACTATAATATCGTCGTTTCGTAGTTTAAGGATGTATTGGACGTACCTTCCCAACCAAAAGTGACTTTCGTCGACAATATTGCATACTTTATGATAAGATAAAAATCGGACAAAATTCAACCACAATAAAGACGATAAGAAGATTAATTTTTAATAATAATAATGCCCAAAAGATATCAATAAATTGTTTAAACAAAAGATTGTTTAACAAACTTTTAAGG
Organism: Rhorus exstirpatorius; assembly: GCA_963564615.1. NCBI lineage: Eukaryota > Metazoa > Arthropoda > Insecta > Hymenoptera > Ichneumonidae > Rhorus > Rhorus exstirpatorius. The sequence goes on along the minus strand of OY751317.1, from coordinate 39,325,015 downwards.
CATGGTTTTTTTGTCATGTGAAATGAATTCGTTGATTTTTCTGACTACACGTGAATTTTTTTAAAATTTTCTTATCTTTTTGAAATTTCAGTTTTCGGAAATTTGTAAAGGTTGTATTCACAAAACTATTCGTTCAATACCCTGAAAACTTCTTGATTGTAATATACAACGTTTTTACGAAAACATATCCAAAATGAACGATTTTTCCTTCATTTTTCAAAATTAAAAAATTTTCCGAAAACCGAAATTTCAAAATGATCAGAAATTTTTTTAAAAATTCACGTATAGTCAGAAAAATTACCGAATTTATTTGACGTGTCAAAAAAAAACATTTCCTAATAATTTTTTAACCATTGTTTTGTTTAAATAATTTATTGACAACTTTTTGGCATTATTATTATTAAACATTAATCTTCTTATCGTCTTTATTATGGGTGAATTTTTTCCGATTTTTATCTTATCATAAAGTATGCAATATTGTCGACGAAAGTCACTTTTGGTTGGGAAGATACGTCCAAACATCCTCAATATGAGCGACATAAAACGAGGAAAAAATAATTGCATCATACAAAACCGGGCGTAGCACAAATAAAAATCTTATGAAAAATACTTTTCAAATTTTTCAATCCGATTCAACGATAGTACTAATTACATTTTTATCACTTATTGCGCTTTATTGATAAAGCTGTTTCGACAATTTAATCACGCAACGACGTTTTTCCGGGAGAATTCGCACGAGTATAACTTTAGTTGCCGATAATAATTAAATTGATCGGCCCTAAACGTATATCCGCTCTTATTCCATCGTACAGCTTTAATGTTTTATTCAAAGAGATTAGCGTATTGCATTTACTTTCGACGTAGTCTTCCGAAAATCACTCCCCCATTCCGTCCGATCGGATAACGATGTTATGATTCTTCGAGATCAAGTTTTCCTGCACTAAATATATATCACTCCCCCAACCCCCCTTCCTCCTCCAGTACCCTGATAAGTCAAACTCCCAATATCTTGTGATGTTGAGACTCCTTGCGTCAGGTCAGAAGGTCGAGGGAAGAATGAAAAAGAAAAGGAGAAAAAAAGCAGGTCCTGTGGAGCAAAAATGCCGCAACAGAGTCTCCTGGTATATTCTTCATCGGCGAAGATGACCGATGGTGCGTGGGGTAGGTTCTTGACTCTCCTTCATTTTTCTTACTCCCAACTCTCGTGAGTCAGGAATCGCCTCTCACAACCTAATATTATACGATAACGCCACGGAGACGACGTAAACAATAACTGCATAACCGATTCTCCTGTATCTTTTCGTCTCTCTTTATCTTTTGTTCATCCGAATCGTGTGAATTTTGGCAAAAAAAAAAAAACAAAAAACAGAATCGAAAAAGTAAAAGTTCAAGGAACTTATAGTAGTATTTACCGAGTCTCGAGTGTTTCTTTCCTCTGAAAGTGAGTTTTTAAGTCAATTGACAATATCCAAGAAAATTTGGAAGGGCTCCTGATGGTCAGGTTAACCAAGATGGTGGACCGTGCCCTTCACGAAATTCGGACGTGACAAAGGTGATACATGTGATACGCGTGTGTATAAATGAACATGTAAAGGTGCTACACAAATACACCTGTATATATGTACTATATATATAAACAGTATGCTTTATATAATATATATATACACACACCAAAGTTTGCTCAGTACCATACTAACCACTCTATCGACTTCCTCCAGTGTGCTCTCATGGAGATCCGACTTTAAGATCCTCCTCTAAGCGTTCCTCCACTCACAGATACAAGAACCATACCATGAGTCAATCGAATTAAACAAAAAATTCGTACAAGCTAATCCTAGCAAAGAATTTTTTTTTATCTCCATAATGCACGTCCTACGTTTTCAATGAAAGTGATTTTAACTCAAAAGTTGAGAGACACTGTCGAGTATATCTTAGGGCTGTACGACGAAGAGGAGGAGGACGAGGTGATATATGTATATCCGTCTGCTTCGGTGGAGGAAAGTACCCCCGCGAGCGAGAGTGAACGTGCGTATATAACTCCGGGGGTAGCGCGCTCCGGTCCGCGGGAATATATACGCTGGAGCGAAGAGCAAGATGGAGAGCGCAGAAGAAGGACAAAATACCGGACTCTGGCTATTCTCCCGTGTCTCGAGAGAGCTCTCTTCTGTAGTAGGAGACCATGTACATGGGGTTGAAAATGCGGGTCAGCGGATAAAGAGGGTCACGCGAATTCAAAATTTTCCCGAATTTCGTTTGCTCGCGGCAACGAAATTGAGGTGTACGGTCGTCTCACGTGGAATGACTTTCAGCGAGAGCAATCTTGAGATGAAATTTCATCATTGGTATTTCATGATTTAAAAAATTACTCTCTCGCTATTGTATTTTGTTTATGCGCCACAATCGAAGCACTCATCTACTCTAGTTCAACATTTCTTTACGAAACTTTTCTGCCCAATATTTTTGAGAAAAACAATGTTTTTATTTGTTTTTCTAAACAATCCACACATCTGTATTATTGTTCCGATTTTTTTTTTACTATAACACAAATAATTTGTGTGCGTGCGTGTGTGTCTATTAGTCAACAGAAATCAAATTTGTATGAAATTGATCGCTGCGAGAGCAAGAAAAGATAATTGAACAATGATTTCGCTTCAATTCTCATCATTATTTTTGTTCAAACATTATATATATATGAGCCTTCCTACTTCTGCAATTCAAAGAACCGAGGGAAATCTCTCGGGGCCTTTGGATCATATACTGAGTTATTTTTTTTTTTTCTTTTTTTCATTTGAAATATACAAATTTAGCCAAGAGTGACCATCATTGCCTCCAAAATATTATCTCCAGCATCTCCAACCACTCACTCCTTTCCCCAGCGTGCGAGGGTTTGGTAATGCTGGCTCGCTGCTCTCCCCTCGGTCAAGCACAAGATCCCCCTTGTCTCCCCCTTCGGAGGAGAGCTTTCGCGATCGCGTAGGGGTTGTTCCTGGACGACGCGCGAAGAAGGAAGAGGAGAAGAAGAGAGAGAGAGAGAGAGAGAGAGAGAGAGAGAGAGAGATGCTATGCGTATGGCAAAGGAGACGAAGGAGGTGCGACGTCGACGTCGTATACCCGTGTAGGGTTCTCGCTCACGGCTTTCTAGATCAATACTCGTATCTCCGCCTCGGCTGGACCAGGCCGGACATTGCGTTCCGAAACTCACCTTCCAGCTTCGTCTTTCTCTCACTCTCTCTCTCTCTTTCTCTCCCTCGAACCCCCTAAAACATTTTGGGCTATCCTTTTTCTTCCTTTTCTCCTTCCTCCCTCGCTCTCTCTCTCTCTCTCTCTCTTTCCCTCTCATTTTTTATGCTCTCTTCTTCCCTTCGATCGCGACCTCGCGTGTTGTCCGGCCAAAGTGCGTCCCAACCACCCTCCACCCTTATGAAATCCGGACGATTTACATGCCAGGCAAAAGGGTTCACAGAAAGGTAAAAAAAAAAACTTGCCACTTTTAATTATCTCCCCCGCCATCCCGAGATGCGATATAAGTCCTCGAGAGTTGGCAAACAGAGCTCAAACTCTATTTTCCACGAATCGCGCCATTTTTTAAAAATCTATTCGGTACGAAAACAAAAAATTCAATATTTCATCCCTTACAGAAAGCTCAAAACGATTTACGCTATGATAACAATAGCAGGGTATGATATAGAGCAAAAGTCTTGAAAACATTTTTATAAGTATAGTCAGGAGTGAGCGTGTATATTGAGAAAAAAAAGTACTGCGGTATAAAAGTTCGCGAACACAATTTATATTGCAATGTTCGGAGAAGCTTTATCCGAAGGGACATATTAAACCTTTAATCATGTCTGTAAAATGCAAAGCTCTTATATCGAAAAGCTATTTGAACTTTTAATGATCAAGCTGTTAATGAAATTAAAAATTAAAGAAAAAAAAAATGCTATATACTAAAAAATTTCCCAGCTACTGAAAATATGAGTAATTATTTTAAGCTCATAAGGTGATTCGACTTTTGTGTAAGCATCGTCGGAACGAAATTCAATTCTTCGTGAAAAAGCAACAACCGTAGCAAACACTTTTTTTTTCATTTTTTTTTTTTTTTTTTTCGAAATTCTCGTGTGCCCCGACGATATACTCGTAACATATGGTATATCGGATATATACATACACACACACATATATTTACTATAAGCTTCAGGTGGTAGGTACACGTACCCCGATGTCTCTCGTGTACGGTATATAAACGCGCAGTTCCACCATTACCATTACCACGATAAAAGCATCTCTGGGTCCATTACCGTAATTGGGGCGGGGTAAAGAAGAAAGAGGGACGAAGAGCACGGTTCGCCACGGTCGTGCATGAAGTCTACGAGAACATGCGAGCTCGGATGTTCATCTACTTGCGGCATAATGTACATATAGTGCTGCCTCATATATATATATACGTGTGCCCATGTTATTTATGCCATTCGAGGAAATTTCAGATAATTAATTTGGAGCTTTTATACATTATAGATACGAGCCTGAAGAGCATACACGTATAGGGTGTTTCCGGCAAGGCATCAATGTCGTAAAATTGCTTCAATCATGAACTATACATTGATTAAGAATATTTGGTTTCTCGTATTTAAAAACGGGTCTTCTAATTTTTTTCGTCGAATATGATCGGAACGATGGTGGTATATGTATCACATTGAAGATGAGAAAAAAAAAAATTGCAAGCTGACACAAATGGTTCCCTTGAAATATCACTCACATAGAGATGAGGGCGTTGAGTGCGTGCGGTATAAAATTTCTACAAACAATTTGTAGCTCTTTTCTTCTTAAATCCTGTTATAGACTGTTAATTTTTTTTGCGATTCGTATATGTAGGGCAAATTGGGGAAAAGGTTGAGTTCAAGGATTATGTAATATATTCGATAGAGAGCTGAAAATGTGCCTAGAATTATTTATGCTTGAGAATGAAATATAAAAAATATTGAGAACCACTGAATCACCGGTCAATTTCCCCTTAGTTTCGCTGCTTTTCTCGCGAAAGAGAAGGCGAAAAAAAAAAAAAGAGAACTACGTCAAGCGCGGAGAAAGGCTGCGAGGGTTACAAGAGGTGGATAGAGAGATACGCATAGCCGCGAGAGGAAGGAAAGGATGCTGGACGAGAGTGGACGCTTTAACGAATAACCCGTATCTATATATATATATTCCTAGGCGTATATAGATATATGCCCAAGCGTTACATCGACTTCGTCTTCTCTGGTTTGCGTCAGCTCGTATACCAAAATGGGGTGGAAGAATTTTTGTAATCCATATGCAAAGGTGAACGTATAAGCTTTTGAAAAAAATAAAAATAAAGCGATTCAAGTGACGATTCTTGTATGACGAGAAATATCGATTAATTTTATTGTAATAGACTCTGGTTCATAAAAATGCATTCAAACCAAAAAGTTGGTGTCATTATGGACGAGGCAAAATAAGTTTGAATCTGAAAGAATTGTCCGTTAAATCGAATAGAAAAATGATGTAAATTAAAAGATTAATTTGTGACTATATAAGTAAGTGAGAGTGAAAAGACACTACGGCATTACAATTTAAGCAACTGTAGCGTGTTTTGAGGCCATAGTTAGTCTCTGCGGAACATTAACATATCTACCCTAAACTTCACTATATCCAATAACATCTCTAGCAGAATTTAGGCTCTCCGAACAAGCCTACCACAAAAAAGTCTACCAGAAATGAGCAGCGCATAACATCATTACCCAAAAACGTCTCCACCAGAATGAGGCTTTCGCTAACATCTCTATAAAAAAAAAACATCACTACCGGAGTACAACTCTCCGGCGTGGCCGATAAAACCGATAAAACCGGAAGCTCTCGGTATTAACGTCTACCGGTAAAGTAGTAAACGGATTTTCAATGTGCTACAGAATTATTTTTTCGAGTCCGGTATTCCGAAAGGTGACTCATAGCTCGTTTATTTAATATCAAATTACGTTCAGAGCCACGAGTCATTATACGGAATACTGAACTCGAAAAAATAATTCTGTAGCTTGTTGAAAATCCGTCTACAACTTTATCGGCCGACGTTAATACCTGCTAGGTTACTATTTCTTATCCAATCAAAAGCAGACGTATCATTAGCCATGTCGGAGAGTTGTTCTCTGGTAGTGATGTTATTTGGTAGAGATGTTGGCGAAATTCTCATTCTGGTAGAGATATTTTAGGGTAGAGATGCTATGCGCTGCTCATTCCTGGTAGACTTGTTTTGTGGTGGACTTGTAATTTGGTAGGCTTGTTCAGAGAGACTAAATTCTGGTAAAGATGTTATCGGGTAGTGAAGTTTAGGGTAGAGATGTAAATATGCCGTTTCTGCAGGATAACCATACATATGTTTTTTTTCTCTTTCCTTCAACCTACAAGCATATCCGTCCGCCCGAGCAAGCACCCTTCCGCTTTCTTGCAAGCCATATTCACCAGACACAACAAGTACGTTTTCCTTTTTTTTATCCATTGTTCTTCTATCGACAAAGTAAACGACGAAAATGTTTGGTCAATTTTGTCATCGTAATAGTAAATATGGTCAGTGCGATCGTGAAATTGACCAAACTATTTTTCTTCATATAAAAATAGACGAATTCATTACGCGTCACAAAGGAAGTTTACCGATGATTTGTTGGGAATTACTTTTTAACTGTTTTTTTAATAACATTTTGGCATTATTTTTATTCGAAATCGATGTTTTTAGAAGCACCAATGTGTTTTTTTTTTCCTTAAATTTTATTCCATACCTCGAAGTAGTCAAAATACTCGCCGAGTCTCAGTTTTTTTCCCCCAGACTTATTGGCGTCTGGACGGCAGGGTAATTAAACGTAAAGTTTTAAGAACAACTGCCGCACTCTCATACATACTGCAAGCTGGCACATTATATTATGTACTATACTCGCGAGTATATTTCGAAAATAAGACCGCGATCGTCGATCTCTCCTTGCGGCTCTTTTTCCCCGAAGTAAGAATATAGTGACGGAGAAAACTTCCTTAAAGAGGAAGCGTCTGAACGTTTTTTTTTTTTTCTTCGCCGGGCGTAAACAGAATTCTCGACGTTTTTGTTCCAACCCTAATAGGGTCGCGTCAATGTTCACTCTTCTCTCTTTCTCTCACGTTCATTCGCGCACAGACCCATCTTTTTCCTACGTATATATATATCTCTTTTTTTTCGATATTTCGGGTTCTTTGGTCTAGTCCCGACGCAGTACAGGCACTCCCGTCGTCATTCGTAAATTCCAAAAGAGGACAAGATCGCGTCAATCAGCCACTCAGCGTGTGGTTCTGCTTTCTCTTTTCGAGCGTCTTTTACCGTCTTGTGCCCACCCTTTTTGTTTCACGAACAGTAAAAAATTTACGCTCATAATCAATAGACGGATTTCGGTACTCGTATCCATGATCTTTCCACCCTCTGAACATAATGTTTCTTCGAAAACTGGATACAATCGCAATTGCGGATCGAGCAAAACAGACCGAGAGATATACGATAAAGCTTCGAAGAGACGCTTGGACTTTCAAAGAATGACCAATAAGCGCGTGTTCTGGTCACTATTTTTAATCTCAAGTCTTGATTAACATCGCGTAGATGATAAACTCGTGGATGTTTCGAGGCATTGGAGGATTATCCGTCCGCAACGAATCTTCGTTCGGACGAAAGTGATAAAATACCATTCCTACGGTAATTATTACGGGAATAAACAGCAATTATTACACCTTTATCATTTTTACTGCGTTACGATATACGAAAATAGGACGAGATGAAACAAAAGATTTATTCAACTGAAATTTTTTAACAACATTCAGCCCTATTGCTCTCATAATCGGGGCAAATACAGCAAATCAAGCAATATATGGATTTTCATCATTCTATATATACATTTGGAATATATATATGTTTCGTGAATATAGAAATATCTGTAATACACACGCGAAATAGCTTTTCCACCGACGGAGCCGTAACGAGCGTCAAAATTACGAGCACGCGAAACTCGCAGGGGTTGGGCAAAGTTAGACTGTTGGTTGCACCGTGTTTGCCCCCCGTTTACATATTTCTGCATGTCTCGCGCGAACAAGATAATTGCATGCTTGGACGTTGTAAAACTCTTTTCGTCTCTCTCTCTCTCCTCTCTCTCTCTCTCTCTCTCTTTCTCTCTCTCTCTCTCTCTCTCTCTCTCGTTGCACCTGCCGGAGTCACGAGATAATTTGTCCCAATCTAGCTCAGTAGAGAAAATAGAGCGTCGGAGAAGCAACGAAAAAAAAAAGAAATTCCGTACATATGTAATTCATTTGCGATACCTACCTTGGGGCTTGACACTTGGCAACATTTGCAGAAAAGCGACGCGTGCGAGTGCCACGAGAGGTCTATAGTTCTCTCTGTCACTCACTCGACTCTTTCAACTACATCTGCTATCGAACGATTCCTCAAAGTCACAACGGTTGATGTCAAAAGACCCTATGTATTTCGAGAGTGTCTTTATGATTTTTTATCTCGGAAAGTGGATAGTGAATTTTGCTAAAATGTTTCAGGTACACGGAGTATACCTTTGCAAGCATGCTGATAAAATTTCAAGTTACTGTCACTTTTTTTTAGATTTTCTTAGGTCCTCCTTGAGTTCGCTTTTTCTGCCAAGAACATAATACAATTACGACAAAAATAGGCCAAATTACTCACTGCCTCTTGTGCTGAATGTTTTTGATAAAGTCCCGAGGTAAATTTCATCTTATTTTGCCTATTTTGGTACTAATTTGACTTTACTCATCATGACCCCGCTTATGCCGTGCTACTTGGCTCAATATATCATCATCATATTTCTCAGGGTATCATATGATTATAACGTTACAGTATCATACTTCTCATGGTAACATATATACGATTGTTTTTCTTAAACCAAAATCAAAATGCTTTCCGGTTGACCACCACTGTTCACTTTCTCTCGCACGAAGGAGAGAACCCTTTGGCATCTCACCCTTCACCCCTTTTTCCAGCGAGTACAGCCCCTCCCCCTCCCACTCTCGCTCTCGATTCGCTCTCACTCTTGTAAGCCCTTCCCGCGACCACCCTCGTTCTCCTTGCCCCTTGAGAGCATCCCTCGCTTTCTCCCGCGTTTGTCGTTCCCAGAGTCTCTCGTACCTACTGCTCCTCTTCCTTGCCACATCTTTCACCCTTACGGCCGTGTAGACCGGGCCAGCGCACCTCCCCCCTCATACCCCCTTGTCCTTTCTCGAGCCCTTATACCAACCGCCGGTGCTCGGAGAACGAGCTCGAGCAAGAGTGAGAGTGGTCTCTGGACCTTGGTCCAGCACGGCTACATCGACCCTCTCTCAACCCCCTTCTCACGACGCTGTGGCTCCTCGAACACCAAGCCCCTTATTCGCGTATACCACGGCCTTACAGCCTGTATGTATGGCAACCCTCCGACCTATTCCTCCATCGGCCTCTCACTCACCGCCCCTCTACCACCAACATCCACGTCACCGCACCCTAATCCCCATTCTCGAAAATATATCTAGCTCCTGCTCGGGATCCCCTTACCTCCGTGCCTCCCTCACACGTCGTATCGATTGGCCGGCGGCTCGTCAGGGAGCGCCACCATTTGACCGGACCACGCACCGGAAGTCCACCATCTTCGACGAGATTCACGAATCGAGCTTTTTCCTTCTGACTTTTCCTCAGAATAATACACACATAGCTTCGAGATTCTTAATCATCAATTATACGCATCTACGTATTTTTCATTGCAAGATTTAGACATTGTACTTTTTTTGTTTTTTTGTTTTTTTCGGGAAAGTATCCGATGAATAACTACCTGGTTATAAATCGGCTGGTCCATTTCTATTCACATATGTCGGAGAGGCAATTGGGGTAATTTATATTATCGAGTATGGATGAAAAAATATAAGTTGCTTGTGAAAAAAAGGCATTCACAATGTGATTAATTGTTTCAGCCGATTTTAATAAGAGTCCTTATGTATTGCCGAAATCAAATGTCAATGAGATATGTCAAGATTTATATATGGCGATACTACCATGAATTTCTCTGAATCTTTCGTTCAATTGGATTATTATTACTGTTGTATTGTGTTTGGGAGAACTAAGAGGCTTCCATCTTTATGTACATAAAAGTAACATTCGATGGATTTTGTCATTGCTTGAAGAATCATAATTATCCCTCATATTCATAACTGACTGTATGTCATCAAACGAGTAACCAATGAAATTTCTTGAGCCCAATTTATAATGACTTTATCATCTAGCCGTTCTCATTATCATCACTATAATACCTAAAATTCTTATTTTTACGTAAATATTATGTTTTTATTTCTTTTTCTCGTATGAAAGCACTCCAAGAGGGATGTAATTTCTGAAATTCGACAAGTTGAAGTGTATGAAAGAATGCGAGGGAGAACTGTGATAGCGGATAGGGGCGAGATTTTTGTTCATTATGCTACGACGAAATTTTTTGAAAAATTCGTGCCTGCCAATACTTCGAGGAGAAGGATTTTTCGACTTTTGTATACGAATAAGTGCCGATATACACGAGACGCAAAAAAAGGACTTTGTCATTTCCGAGTAAAAAATTTGTGTTTCGTGCTACCGAACGATGAGAATCCAGCATAAACTGGTAGCGTTCAGCCGGAACCGCACACGATTTCGTCGACATAACCGGGACAGTGGATTGAGTAGACGGTTAAAGCGCTGGGTAAGAGCAGGAGGCGTCCTGAGGCCGATTAAAGGAATCTGTCGACGACGAACACGGGGGGGGGGGGGGGGGGGCTCGCATGACTCGGTCTAATTCGCCCCAATTGGCGGAAATACCACCTGCGCCTGCAATCACCTCTATCGCAACACAAAGCACATTCCCTTCCAACATTTATACGTGCGATCGCATACTTAACAAACTTTACCGGATTGTTCAACTCGCGGTCGGCGAGTTTACCGATTAGCTATAAGCAAGATGAATGGTATCCTCTCGTAAAATCCTAATGAGCGTTAAGGATATATGCTCGGGTTACGGCAGACATGCTCAAAACTTAGCGAAAGTCCAAAAACTGTTGCTACAGCTCTTCCCTGAATTCACTACTATTTATTGGTCGTTTGAGCCAATGCATATGCAGATATTATCAATAAATAAAAGACTGATAATTATAAATTTGTATTGAGATTGTTCAGTTTATTGCAATAGTCCAGAAGACGAATTCGTTCAATCAGTTTAATTTTTAGTGTAAGACAATAATCAGATTTTAGTTTTCTACATCTCATTCTATATGTTCAAAGATTCTTTATAAATCTACTGACAAATATTTTTAATGTAATTGAAAATAAACGTACTTCTTCAACTCTTCGTTTTTTCAACGTTAAATTTCAACGAGCACGAAATTTTGGCATTCAACGACGCGTTATCCAGCGAGGGTCGTAGAATTTTTATTTTTGATTTATGTACACGCGTGTATATAGGTAAGCGATATATTTCACGTTCGAAAAGACATTTGAAAACATCTTGGATAAAAATACTAATCGATTACTTGAAATTCCTCTAATTGGAAAAATTATCTTTCGCCTACCTATGATGTTTTCGGCATCGCAAAAGATTTTTTTCCCGTAAGAATAACTCGAAAAGTCTGTTAATTTCAGATTAATAACGCAGGATGACAGGCTCTTAAATCAAAATATGAAATTTCGTCTTTCCCTTTTAAAAAGTTACTAATTATTCCGCCGTATTACCCGCGATGAAACTTTGTGTCTTTTTTTTTTATTACCGAATTCACTTTAATTTTATTACAAAGTAACCACTTGTAGCGCTTGTGGGTTCATCAAAAGAGGAGAGAAAAAAAAAAAAAGCGAGATTGAAGAGACTGGAGTGAAAAGAGTGTAAACGCGTGCGCGGGGATCTTTATTCGGTCCGATCGGTATCTCTCTGCTGGACGATTGGTGCCGCCAGTAAAAAAGCAATTAGTGCCCGACATATTTAATCGCGTCATAAAATCCCTGCGTTGACTGGTTTGATCTTTCTTTCTTCTCCGTTTTTCTCACAATATTTTGTTCACTCTCTGTCTTTCACGCTCTCAGATATCCTTTGGAAATCATATATCTCTCTCTCTCTCTCTTTCTCTCTTTCTCCCTCTCGTTGCCGGAGCGCTATAGCGTATTTTATCACGAGCCTCCTCTCGCTCTCCTAACGGGGTCCCAATTTAACAGGCGATAAAGTTTGACCCGTCGGAAAGAGCGAGCTGGCAATATACTACGGATAATAATGGTGAGAGGGAAAAATAGTGAGAGAGAGAGAGGGTGAGAGATAAAGGAACAGGAAAAAAGCAAGTGGCGGGGGCGTACGGGGGTTGTTCGTTCAGGGTTCGAAGCGAAGGGCGATATTCTACGCTGGGAAAAAAAAGGCAAGATATAACCGTCAGGATTTCGGGTATTAGCGGCCCATTGACGGGAAACAAAAACGTTATGACGAATTAGGGGCCACCCCTCGTCCCTCGTCAGACGAAAAACCCTGCGACTGAACCTACCCCAACCATAAATATATTTGGGGGTCGTTAACCTACCCTGAAATACCAACCTTTCGGAGCATCAAGTTATATTCTCTGATTTCCTAGGTCTCGTTTTTTGCTCACTCCCATCTCTGATTCTCTTATGAATTCTTCTGTTTCGGTATCTCTGACCCTGCGAGCATACAGTCTTGAGAAGAAACTGGGACAGTTGGAAAATTTTGATCAGTTCAGGATCTGATAGAAGCCTGAAAATGTATACAAGTCTGAGATTTTGAAAAAAATCCAATATGATCCGGAATCCTTCAAGATCTTGAAAAATTTGATAAAATGAAAAAGAGGCTGCAACGATTACGAAGATCTGAGAAAATTTGAGGATTTTTTTCAAAACTTTTCACAAGCTTTACATAAAATAAAACTTGGAGCTGATACGAATATTTCCATGGTATATACTTTGAGATCAGAGCGCGGATCATGTTGCAGGATATTCCTATTCTGACAGCCACGATAGGATCGTACCCGTGAAATTTGGATGGAATAAAAGCTTGACCGGGCTTCGGGTATTTTGCGAGTCCGGTACTGGGATCATTCGGCTCCGTTATCACTATAAAGATATAACACCCTTACGTACGATCTTTTGCCTCTCGAAATAACAGCCTGGATTTTTTTTTTGTCAAGAATTTTCGTAAATTCTTCAACGCCCTCTATTCTCGTGAAAAATTTAGTATAGTCGCATCACGAGTGAGCGAAGAATATAAATTGAATGAGAGGTATAGACCGGTAGAAGCACAATAAATTTCGAAAGAGTTTGCGGATTGGGATCACATTTGGTGCGCATATTTGCACTAACAAATCTTAATGAGCTAGTTCCATTGGCATGTATCACTACCGTAAACTGCAGCTTACTGTTTTAGCCAAAAGCATACTTGACATTATCCATGCCAGGGATTTGTTTTGTGGTAGTGCTTTTATTGGTAGCAACGTTAGCGAAAACCTCATTCTGGTAGAGAAGTTTTTGGCTAAGGATATCATGCGCTGCTTATTTATCGTAGACTTGTATTGTGGTAGGCCTGTAATTTGGTAGGCTTGCTCGGAGAGCCAAAATTCCGGCAGGGATGTTTTTGGGTAGTGAAATTTAGGGTAGAGATGTGCCGCTCAATTACGGCTCGTGCGAGGTTGAAACGAATGGAAGATAAAAACAAGATTTGAGATTAGGCTCAAAGTATAACACGTCGATACTGATACGAAAGAAATGTATTATTATTAATAATGATTCTCGATGCACATCCACGTATAAAAGTCAATAATCAAAATTCCGCACTTTATTACTCGTAACTTCACGCCCAGTAACAGACGAAATATTGCAAGCACTCCATTGCCACATTCTTTTTTACATAATTCGATGAGACAAGCAGAAGCGCGCATTATTATGAGAGGTATCCCGTTTATTTTACTAGAATTATGCAGTGAGAAACGATAGAAGAGACACAAAATGATTGGTATGAGTCTGACGAAGCTGGCAAAACCTTGAAAGGTGCGAGTCTCTTGATCCTGGGAAGCTCTTTGTGCCAGTTAGCTTCTCCTTTACTCTTCCGATTCTCCCTTCTGACAAGATCAAAGCACTCTGGCCAGACGTTGACGTCACTCGACTCTCGCTCATTATTCTCTGTATATACGTCATCGACTTTGTCACCTCGTGTACACCCATCTCGATAATAAGTGCCCACCTTTCGATGCACATGACCAGCAAAAAGAGAAAGAAAGGACCCTTGTCATAAAGAAAATTTTACAAAAATTTTCATCGATCTCACTTCAAATGAGTGGAAGTTATGGAGGGTATGTAGTCTGATCAAGGTGCATTATAATAGCCCAGTAATAGTTACATTGTCTCTGGTGTTGCGAAAAAAAAAAAACGCCTAAGATATATATGGAATAATCATGGATAATAAAGTAGGTACAGACCACGCAGTCTCTTTCCTGAATGTTTTTTGTTGATTAACAAACAACCATGGATAAACAAAAACTACGTTCTCACTGAAGATAGAGGATGTATGAGGATTACCGATAATTATTTATGAGCAACTAGCAAGTATTTTTGATGAATCATTCGCATTTCTGTACCGAGTCTATAGTCATGCACTGGGGTATCAGTCCGATAGTAATCAGAAGTCCCTTAAATCCATATGAGTGAAAAAGAATATCAGTCCTTTTCGTGCCGTCGGCATTTCTCGTGACCTCGTGAGGATTTATCTTTCGTCAGTGAGGAACAAATCACATCTCCTTAGCTCCGAAGCTCCAGCTTCAAAAAGACCGAGAGTCATCTTTCGCGTGCTGGAGTGGATCACGAAAAAAAAAAAAAAAAAAAACTATTCGACGTGAGGGCCGGATAACGGCAGATCGTTTATCCCAGGAAATAAATGAGAAAGAGTATGGGAAAGGCCTTCGAAAAAGTTGGTTATCCGATCAAATACATGAAGAATAAAACGTCTCCGTTTAAAGTAAAACTTTAAATGAGAACATGAGGGTGCGGCAGTGTTCTTTAAACTTTTCTATCAATTAACTCGATATAAGTGCATGTGTATATTGACATCACAGCATTTTGGAGACCATGAATTCTCCATTATATGTCTATCCTTCTGGGGACGAATTTCTTCTCCCTCGTGGGGACGAATCGCATGTGATGAACATCGCAATTGTTCAGAAGCGAGCAGAAGGATATCAACGCTCTCGGGACTGAACTTCCGTGGTACTAGAGAAAGTGGCCTACTGCAGAGGGCGTCCCCCCCACTATGAGCTACTGCGCGGCAATTTTTGAAGTGACAGCATGCGCGTCTTGATGACTATATAGAGAAAAGTAGGGATAAACGCTTCCCCACCTGGGCTTCTCTGCCAGAGAGAATTTAGGGTAAATGGCCTCTTAGAGAGCGTTGAGTTAGAGAGAAAGAGAGAGAGAGAGAGAGAGTTCGCTGTATATAAAAAGACCTTCTTCTGACTCTGCGTTCGAGTAAAGGCCATAGAGTCCGAGAGGATTGGGGGTGGTGGACTCAGGATGAAAGGGGAATGACGATAGCTCGAGGGGTTGGTTTTCTCATAGCGATAACAAGACTCTCTCTCTCTCTCTCTCTCTCTCTCTCCCTCTCTATCTATCTATCTCTCTCTATTACTTCTCTGTATGTCTCTATACTCGGGTCAACGTGACTTCAATACCGAACACGACGAAGCCAATCCGAGGGACGAGCTTCTTTTGTATCAATACACGGGGAGTGAAACGCCGCTTTTCAATGGTAAAGAAACAGTTGTACGCGCCGTGAATAGAGTCCTCCAGCGAGCTAGATAGTCCATAGTCACCACAGAGGACTTCTGTATCTATTTAAGTCACCCCGATAACCTTGTTTCATCCACCATCATCATCTCAACAAAACCCTCAACAGGTTTTGCTTGTGCATTTTTTTTGTTTATACAGACATACAGTTCTTTCTTATTGATTCTCTGCAATTTTTTCACCTCATATTTGGGTTTGTTGATATGAATGATTTTTCGAAAAAAAAAAAAAAAAAAATGTATTTGTTAGCAATCATCAGTTGAGGAAATTATGAGGAATAATAGATTCAATTTGAACACTTTTCTTTACTTCAAACGTCTTGAATATTTTTCGTTTTTCGATGCATAAATTAAAAATTTGTCCGATTAATTGTTTTCCCAGTGCCATTTTTGTCCAGTTCTTCGTCATGCGAAGCGTCGCACACGATCACTGCACTACAAGCTTCGTGAGATATACACGAATGCTCGGAAACGAGACATTTTCTGTGATAGGACCTGGGGCCTCTTCGTGCCAGGCGCTGCCTCTTTTTGCACCCGTGGAATCGTTCAAGGGAGAACGAGCAGCCTTTTTTCCTCCTACAACCCTCTGCCCGTTAAAACGTCGAGGCGTAGGATACACCGCCAATAGAGAAAAAGAGATCTTGAGAGAGAGAGAGAGAGAGAGAGAGAGAGAGAGAGAGAGAGAGATTGAGGTGAGTGATGGACGAGAAAAAAGTAATAACTCGGACGCCCAGTTCTCACGTGAGCAATTATCACGCCCGAACCGTGGCAATTTCCAACGAGCTTATCTAACACGGTTTATCGCTGCTTCTCATGTATTACATATCTGTCTCAAACTGCAGCATATATGTATGTATATTAGCGATACATGCATTATATTTTATCGATTTCACGCTCTACATGTGCAAAATAGCACGAAACAGCACATTTCTATACACATACAAAACGTTCACCGAATATTCCGTGAACGTTCATCAACTAACACGAGAGCTAAAACGTCAGAGATTTTCCCTCTTTCGTCCTCGCGTTTTACTGCATAAGATCTTCGCAGCTTGCGGATATGATAAGCATTCAAGCAAAGCAACACAATTCGGATGACTTCGACGAAATGCTGTGGAAAAATTGAAATTAAATCCAAGCTCTAATTTCCTTCGATTTGTTATACACCTTGAATATACACGGATATCTCGTGTAATATAGTACAATTTTCCCTAACTCGTCATCATAACATTATCGTATCAAAGTACAAATATACATTTATGTTTATATGTATTACTTGCACGTAATATATTTCGTTCCATATCAACCCCAGCAAATTATTTTGGCCTTTTGTAAATCCACTTTGATTTTGCTATCTCTCTCTCTCTCTCCCTCTCTCTCTCTCTCTCTCTCTCTCTCTCTCTCTCTCTCTCTCTCTCTCTCTCTCTCTCTCCTTAATATCTGCACACTGTCTTTTTCTCCTTTGTTCCTCTTGCCGTACTCCTCGAGAGTAATAAATGTGTACCACCCAACTCCTCTCAACGTTCCGTAAATTATATAGCTCCGCAGCATCGACGAAGTTTCCGTGCTCCGCATAATTTCGTGACGTGCATTTCCGCGTGTATATTATCTAGCAGCGAAAGCATCACATCGCGCGCTGTAGCAGAGATCACGTTGGTATCGTCGTCGCAACGGAACACTAATTATTATGATTTTGACATTCGGTCAGGGTGAAAAAAAGTTTTGCCCTAGGCTCCGATGTTACATGTGTATTATATATCCACCGAAGCTTTTGGCACAAAAAAGTTTTCTCGTAAAATTCGTGGTACAACTTCTTTGTCTTTTTGTCTCTCTGACTTGATTTATAATTACCGAAGACACGCGTAGTTTTTTTTTTTTTTCAATCCATGTATGACACGTAAATGGGATTATCCATAAAATTTATCTTTCGTGTTTACCTATAGACAGTCATGAATTAATAATTCATTGCGGTGTTGAAAATGGCGCATGACATGATTGAAAACGTTTACGCACTTACCAGCTCAAGTGGAACGATTGGCGGAAAATATTTCTCTCGGAAAGCTTCGGAGGCTGCTACTCGACAATATATAAAACTGTGCAAAAACTACGGCCGCTTTTTAGTCCGACTTATCCCAAAAAGTATTCGACTATCCTACCTATAACACACGTATCAGGCTATACGCGTGTTTTATGTCTCGGTATTTACGAACTTATTGTTAGCAGAACCCGGTATTCGATAACACAGTGTGGCGTTGCGAGGGTAGTCATGGCTTCGTTCGTGCAGATATGAAACGCGGGGGTGCTCGCTCGCGGCACGCCAGTCCTTCCTCAGACGTGACCCGAAGCGCAAGCTTTACATTTTTTCTTCCCCCTTTTTTTTTTTGAATATTTCGAAGAGTGAGGGAAATACGATTCACGAAAGAAATACGCGATAAAGTGACAAATTGATCGCAAGATCAACATTAAAAAACCACGCGATTCAAAATGGGATGGGGGGGGGGGCGGGGGATATTTAATGAATGTTGACATTCTAATGGCTCGAGACTGAGGGTATACGATTTATTTTTTTTTAATATAAAAAGATTACTTTTGTCTCAATGAAAATGGGATTGAGCTAGCTCGTTGAAGTATAATTAAATCATTTTGTATTCTTTTGCGATACAAGAGTACATTGGTATAGGAGCGAAAGAAAAAAAAAAAAGAAAGAAACAAAATTTTCGACTGTTTCTGTCCGTGAAGATTTCGGTGAAGGTCCGCCTGGCGCCATCGAGCGGGATTAAATAAATTAAAGTTGATTAAGCGGGGCCTTCCTTTCTACATGGCTCTCGGTCGAAACGTAACAAAGGCTTTGCTCGCACGAATTAAATGAGCTCGAGTGAGAGGGCGAAAGATTATCGAGACAAATCAAGGTTGCGTAAGCGCCCCCACCTTGGCACGGGGGGGGGGGGGCAGGGGGGGGACTTTTTTCGTCTTGTTTCTTCTTTTTTTTTTGTTATTTTTATGGAATAACGGCAAGCCCGGTTCGCTATATATTTGTGAGCGCGGGTGAAGAGAAGGATGAGAATAAACGGGAGAGGATCACGGCTCAGCAAATTGGTATACACAGCGGACACGAGTCAGAGATGTGAAGCTGATCGAGTTGCTACATTGTCCAACAGGTATTCCATCGCAGATAATGTACCAAAATGGTCAGCTTCATGTCACGAAACCGGTAGATATAAATATATATATATATATATGTGTGTGTGTGTGTGTGTGTGTGTGTGTGTGTGTGTGTGTGTGTGTGTGCTGCAAGAGAACACGCTAAAAGGCTGCCGGCTGTCCACGAGACTCTGGCTTTGCCATGACAGGGGAATCGAGAGTCTTTCGATCCTCTCGATCTATCAGATTTCCGAGAAATTCTTTTTTTCGTAAATTTATTCGGGCGCAAATTTATATTTTTCGTTATTTATTCGATTTTTTTTCTTCTCCTTCTTTTTCTTAATTTAATATACAGGTAATATATATATATATATACATATATATAGGTATTAAGCGACGTGGGAACGTTCGAGAGGGAGTGAAAATGTATCAGGTACACAAAAATTTTGTAAAAATCTCATTGGGAATGATGTGCCAAAACTGCTTTCATTGCTTTGCCATTGGTGACCCGAGAGACACGGATAAACTCACCGTTAGTGATTATTTTTTTTCCTCTCTCTCTCTCTCTCTCTTTCTCTCTTACGATTGATTGGCAGGATTGCCAATTTATGGCCAATTATCGTAAGGCGAGATTCGCGGAATACCGAACCAAATTATAGGCATCGGACTATATTTCTACAGACTGCAAAAGCGTGCACAGGAGAAAAAAAAAGAGAGAGAGAGAAGAGGGTTCGTCGCAACGAAACATCGCGCGGGCAAATAAATCTCGGAAATTGCGCTGACGGCGCCCGGTGGTTCTCTCTCTCTCGGCGAACGAATTTTGATTTACGAAAAATTTCGCGGAAATCGAAGTTGATTTTTTTCCACTTCTTAAGTCGGCGTATTTTTCGTTATTTTTTGCCGTGTATTTTCTTGCAATCGTGTCATTGTTCGCTTTTGTTTCATTCGCAGCCGATATATACACTGAGTTTTGAGAATCAAAATTGATCAAACGACAATTTGAACTGAATGATGCATCTCGTTGCAAGTGTCCTTCGTACGTATAGATTGAATTATAAGTGCGTAAATGGCATTAAAAAAAAAAAATAATCCACGCAGAGTATAGTGAGCTCGAGGTCGAGGTCTCTCTATTATAAATCGATTTCACGTGTATCCTGCGCTTGACAATCGTCTGTGCTCACTTGGGTTATTGTCGTCGTGTCAGGACACTCACGCCGCCCGTCGTGATGCTTCATGACGGATCGATGCGTTATTCGGAAAGCAAAATTCGTCGACGTTCCATCCCCCTTATTGTCGCACATTCTCATACGAGACACGACACGGTGTCGTTCGAGGAGCACATTTTTCACGAAATATCATTCGCTTTCATCAACCATTTTCGACTGACCTAATATTATCGGGACGTTTATGACTCTACCCGAAACTTCACTGTCGGATAAAAACTCTATCAGAATCCTCCCCAGACAATGTTATAGCAAATCACAATTCTAAGAGACAAAGAGATTATTTACGCAGAATTTTGCTCGCGCTAAGTTGATATATTCAGGTCGCGTAAAGTGTCAAACATGCACAAATAGCAGTCGAAAGAACGAACAAATTGCATTTACGCGAGGTTCGATGGCGTTTACGCGAGATTTTTGCATACGGTAAAGCAACGAAAGTAGCGCCATGGCATTACGGCTCGCGTAAACGCAACCTCTTATTTGTATTTGACAGTTTACGTAAGCATGAATATCATCGCATCAACGGAGTGTGAGCAAAAGTCTGCGTATAAGCAAACTCACAATTCGCGTCTAAAATCTCTCTATACCCAATATATCACCTCTAGCATTCTGATAGAGACGATATAAAATAATCAGAAACTCAACTATACATGCTCGAATATCAAGGATGTACCGAAAAACTAAATACCCAGAGATATTCCAGACTCGTATAATAGTATATGAAAGCTCAAATGAAATTGTTTCCCCGGCGTCTCTCGCCCGCATTGTTTGTCTCATTGGGACACGAGCCAAATACTCGTGTCCAAGCTACATGATAGTCCAGACAATCGGCATTATAAACGGTCAGTGTGGCATTCTGACTGGATCACGGTTATGCAATTCACATCGTCAAAGAGACCAAACACAACGGTGGACACTCGATCCCGGTACCGCGTGCCGCGGGGCGTGAGTTATTCGCTGTGTGCAGAAAGCCAAGTGGCACCGCGGCCGGCTGTACACTCCGCAAATTTTGCTGGAATAGCTCTCATTTATTTACATATACGAAACCTTGTTGGATTAATTTTAATAAACGAACGTTTATATTCGTGCTGCATAGAGTTTTTTGAGGTGAGCTTGACTGTAACTGCGTTGAAAAAAAAAAATAAATCGACGTATTACGATGTAATGAAAATAGGTTAACGGCTACTTTTCCTTCTCAATTTGAGGCTAAGCATGAACCTTGTCGGTCTTGTCATACCAACCGACAAGGCTCGTATCGAGAACAAGAAAGACGTAACTCGGACTTGATTGTAACGTAGATGAACGATTACCCATGAAGTGCCCACTGCATATTCGGTTAGCCAATCATGAGAGCTACTAAAAAGGAAAAAAAATCAATTTATTTGTGTTATAATAGCCTGACATGAATTTTTCATACCAGACAAAATATGTACGTTTAACCTCAAGAATTTTACTTTCTTTGTTTTTTGCACCCAACGAATCTAGTTTTTGCGGTGCTCAACTTTATAAATTGCTGTCGGAAACGCGTAAAACTTAATTTCCGAAGTTGTGTAGCGAAAAACATTCTTAAGGTGAATGTCCCGAATTGTGACTACCTAAGCCCCGCTGGCCATTTAGCACAGAAAAATCTTTATTTAAATTTGTCTACGAGTTGAAAGTATTAATATTATTGCAAAGCGTGGAATATCAGCTAACGGAAGCCCACCTTATTTTTATTAAACTTTTCATTATTTAATTATATATTTAAAGTATGCGCACTCATTTAAATGGCTCGAATAGTGTCCTACTCGATAGACGAACGTCCCACTTACTGACCTATGGAAGTCCCGAACAGTGATCTATACCGTTTCAGTAATATGCCCGATTAGTGATGCGTATACCACCACATCGATGTCCCAAATGGTGCAACATTATTCATAAATGATATCGACCATGAAAAACAATTCGACGTGATAAGAATTGAAGGCTGTCATTTTTAAAAATATATATAAAATCATGAAACCACTCTTACGTAAAATCAGGCAACTCATAAATCAATTCTTTCTGTACAGTAACGTAATAAATTTTTTATTTTGAAAATTTATTTTATTTATTTCAACAAAAGCTTTCAAAATTTCATGTTTTAATAATTATTTACGATGCTCTTTCTTGACTCTGCTTAAAAGTATTTGTTCCTCTGCTTTCTTGTGAATATTTCTTTCTCTTCTGCTCCATGACGTTATTCGTTTTCTAGACATAAATACGGTCAATTAAAGAAAAATATGAATTTTGAAGTTTCTAATAAATATGCTTATCGAAGTGACGTTTAAAAATGAGGTTATACATTAGCAAACGTGACACGTATAAATAAAATCATTACTAAAGTGAAATTATACATTGCGGGAAATTGCGATCAGCCAAATAAACATTGTAATTGAAACCATGCATTTTATAAGTTGTAGATATATTTTATGAGAGGAAAAGTACTTACCTAGATACTAGCATGCCGAGTCAACGAGCTGAATGAATTCGCTCAGACAGTATTCGGAGCACACGATTTTCACTGCGTACCGATTTATGACCTATATATTTTCGGCCAAATATTTAATTTGCTCGTCCATTTCCGCACTCCGCTACTTCAATTAGTTGTTTATAATATATTGCAACTTATTTCAACTAAATCGATGCTTTTTTAATCATAAAACAAACCTTTTCCTGTTACCACTTTCTTAGCCTCTGTGATAAGGAAACGACCGCATCAACCTCGCTCGGCGACTAGTTCATGAATTATAGGCAAATACGCGATAAATACTATTGACTCGTACCCGATATTTATTCCGAGTGATAAAACGTAAAATAAAGATTATATACAAAAAAAATTACATTCATTGAACGTGAGTTGAATTTATTGTAATAAGAAATAGACTGGACGAACACTATTCGGTACACAGTCACAATTCGGGACATTCACCTTATATGACTTCACACAACAGTTTAAATTTCCTTTCCGCGACTTCTCTATTATATTGCCCTCAATTACACTACGTGACTCCAGCAAAACATGTGGATTCTCGCCACCATGGGCGCTCTAAGTCGTTTTCAGCCGCTATAGTATGGCACACTGCACACAGCGAATATGCAGTGCGGTCAGGCGCATGGAAGATAAAACAAAAGCAAAGAACGAGAACTCTCGTTAAGCTGTTCGCGGTCTTCTACAATGTCTCTCGATATTTTATTTTTCATTCCGTTCACTCGAGTCTCCGCGGTTAATGCAAACATATTTGGTGAATTTTATGCCGCCCTCCAATCTGACGGAATCCAAAACCGCCTTCGGCGTTTCATATATCGTTCCGTTCCAATCCCCTCATTCGCCATGGTTACCACGGACTTAATAGTTTTTCGGCAATAAAAATGGTCAATTATATAAGGACTCTCCAGGTGAATGCATCGCTTGCTTCTACTATCGTTGTCTCCCGTGTTTTACAATTGACTAACCGAACAAAAGCTCGAAAATTTTCGCGGATATCGGTACGAGCTCTGATCCATAGCTGTGGCCAGAAATAAGTTCAATTTTCAATGAGTCATGAAACTGAAAGCTTCTCACTCGTCTCGATCGTGTTATTATGGTATTTTAACGTCTCCATTCTTTAATCTCTCGTCGTGACGGAGAGATCGGAGCAATCTCGATCTCTATAAGTGTTCCGAAGGACGAAAAAGAAATGACGATATGACTCGACCGAAAATAAAATGACACGTTGCTTTATAAACCGGATATTTAATCCTTCAGACGAGGACATATAGTGTTGCGTGATAGAATTGCAGGCCCGCTCTATGTGCAATGATAGGAGGGGGGTTACGTGATCTTGCGATTCCCGATTTGTCATTGCATGATGCGCGGCATTACAATGCACAAAACGTAATGTGCATGCCGAGTCGGTAGCGAGCTACAGGTAAGCAGATGGTGCATATTAGAATTGACTGGAGTGTAATGGGTATACATACTAAGCCTGCGGGCATATGCACAATTACGTATGTACAACGTACGTCATTGCGCTACCTTGCCTGCTAGAAGCAGCAGTCCGGTCGATACAGACTCGTGTCGGCCAGTTGTCAGAGTAATTTCTAGCTCGCTTACTCCCTCAGGTTTCCATCATCGTCGTACGAAAATGGATATATAGCGCTTTGAAATTTGATATAGTCTCATTTCGTTCCTGATATTTCGCGATTTACCACACACGAGAACCTGTTCACCCCTTTGTCCATCGATCAAAATATGTCTTTTCGACTCTCGTTGTTTTCATCAAGTCACCCGAAAATTCGTAATGTTGATAATTCATTCATGTAAATTAGTGTCTTACCAACAAAAGTCAATCCCCAATATCCGATACTAATCCGGTTGATTCAAGTTTTTTTTTTTTTTTTTAAATGAACCATCTGATTCATCATCGAGCAATTCATAGCGGTAGGTCCCACTGATTTAATCCGTCATTATCTTTTCGTTAATTCTTTCGTGTATTTCGAGAGTATACTGGATGAGCAGGCGTGTGAATCAGGAAGACGGGAAATGTCGAGACTATCCTCGTGTATTTCGGTGTTTCTATATGGGTGTGCGTGAGAGCTCAGACCTGGATGAGCCCGCGGCAAGTAGCTGACAACCATGTGAGCGAGAACTAATCTATCCCACACCTCTCGATGTGTGCAGGGCGCCCAACGAGAGAATAAAAATTCAAAACAGCCCGTTTAAGCAATGCTTGAACGACGCTTCGTACCCCGGAGGCTGCCGCTTCGCCGGGCCGCGCTCTGCGGGATCGAGTTCTCGTTTTCATCGCGCCGGACCCGCTACCATATATCGCCTCTAACTCTATGTTAAAATCTTGAAAATTCTCGCCACTCTAGGATATACACACATCGCAACCCTCTATCGCAAAAAGACTGTCGGTTTACCGTCTTGCCATGAGACTCAAGTGTAGAAAAACGATTCCAGCCCAATGAATTCATACCTACTATTATCATGAAATCATTAGAAATATCGAGCCTGCGTCACATAAAGTTACGTCCAGCCGAAAAATCAAAGGATTCCTTCAATATAGAATTCAAAAGATCATATCTTCATCGTGCGGGAATTTTTTTTTTATTATTATTTTCTACCGCATATTCTATCAGCCTCGGTAACGCTTATATTGCCGCCTATTTAAATCTCTATCGGTCCTACATCTTATTCCTCCCGTATTTTTTGTTTATTTTTCCTGTCTTCTACTTTTTCCATATTTTATCTGTCGCTCTCGCGTTTTTTTTTATTTTTTAAGATAATACGAAAATTACAAAACTCGTTGCAAATTATAAGAAAATTACAACTTGTTGTAAATTGTAAGAAAATTGCACCAGTTGTAAATTCTAAGAGATTGCCCGATATCGCATAGAAGTGTAAATAAACGTAAAAAAATGATGGATTGGAATGAAAAGAATTGTTGTGAGCTGGAAGAACTCGACCGAGTCAACTGACCAAATATGATCTCAGGTAAAAATAATCCAACAGTGCATTCGATGGCCCTGAACTGTGGCTCGTCAAGCAAGACAGCAGATCAGTTTAACGAAGAAAACTAACTCTGCCGATGAAAGTCAAGCCTGTTTTGGGCTGGCTTGACTGACACTGTGGCTGGCTACAGGAGAAGACGTCTCCTGGTGGAGGAGGTGCCGGGTCTTTATATTCGGCGCCTCACGCTCGAGGATCCACGAAGCGCAGTACGGGGCAGACAGCCTACGGATTCAAGGTCACCATCGCCGCCCCGTCATATCTGTTATCCACGGAGGGCTCACTATCGTCCAGAGCGAGGATCATCGAGGTATTTTCATTACATTGTACTTAGCTATGCCAATTTCACACTATGAAAAGGATAAAATGACTGTATATCTTGTGGAACAGTGTGTGTGTGTCATAATAGGTAATTTATGGAAGAATCTGTAAAACTGTAATGACTAGCCCTATACCCCGTACATTTGTATAAAAAGTCTGCCTCGTATAATTTAAAATATCAAAGATATGAATCATTCAGTGTTGGGTAAGACAGACGAGTCGCGATTCGATGTCGCTCATTACGAATGATACCTAGATTATACACGGTTTTCTTCTTGCTGTTAAATTTCTTCATTCATTCATCGTCCGAGGGCAAAGTGTAATTAACCTGGGGAGTGCACGAAACTAATCTCGTTTCCTTTATTATGGATATAATGACTGTGTGACTATTTTAATGGAAGTGGATCAACACCGGAAATATCTGACTTCAAATTTGTTTTTTTTTTTCTCAACTATCCTTCTTATATTCTTACAATTTCCAAATAATTGCCTTACTATGCTCTATCTGACCGATCGTTCTTCCAACAAGTCGATACACTGACGCATGATGTAGTCACAGTATCAATTCAATAAATGGCAATCTCATATACCCGGCGTATGCAACGTTTCGTGCTTCAATCCTACAATTACTAACCTCTCTAAGTGTTCATTAGTCTTCTCCTCTCGCGTGCATTCGTTACCAATGGACTCTGAGTTGTTCGTTAAATTTTTTTTAAATCTCTTTCCAATTTTCTTTTGTTTTCACTTATCTCTCCGAGTCTCTGGTGCGCTCGTTCCTTCTCTATTTTCTTTTTAACCTTACGCTTGAAGATCTCACTTGCAATCATGCCCACGGCAATTCGATGTACGTATCATGAGCCGACGAAACGAAGAAGAAGAAAAAGAAAGCAATGCTTCCACGCAGTTGAATGTCTCTCTGGCTTTTTCGCTCACTCAAGACACTCGACTCGTGTTCGCTTCAAAGAACGTATAAAAAGTGTTGTTAACTTCATTGTGGCACGAGACTCGAAGCTTCATAGCAAGAGTGACAGAGATATAGAGCGGCAATATAAAAGAGCAGGTTAAAAAGCATCCTGGTATCGGTCTGGGTGAGGGAAATAAGCCCCCGCGCAGGGTATATATCCTACAAAGGGTTTTACGACGAGACCGTGCCTCGTTTCTTTGCTCCTGTCGATCTTGAAAGAAGAGAACCCGTGCTCAGTTTAGTTCTCGCCATCACTTCGCGCGAGCTCGATTTGTATCTTTTTTGTACTTCCACGAACGCGCTGAACTTGAGAGAGAAACGAGCTAAGCAAACTGGTAATGAAGCGAATAGTGTGTTTGCGTACTCGTGTATGAGTATCTTTAAGCACGTGTAAACTTTTCAAACCTGTCGTAATGGCGTTGAAATGATTAATTAGTTGATGGTGGAATTCTTTTCTTCTTGCATCACACCCCGTAGAATTTCATCAAACAACCCTTGAGAACGAGACGATCACATTCTCGTTTTCTTTGTAATTCATTCCAAGAACTCGGAGTTTTTCGTAATTACCGCCCGAGGGAAGACGCGAATGAAACAAACGTGGAGTGTATGTTTCATACAAAATTATCCGATTTTATGGGGGGAGGGCTCCGGTGATGTTAAAAATGGAAAAAACTTGAAATATTTTATTAATCTCCCCCATAACTTCTAAATGCCATTTTAAATCAAAGCCGTTAGAAAAATTCTATGCATCATCATCAATGCGAATCTATGCAGTTACAGATCGTGGCTGGAACGAGTTAGAAACGAAAGACCGGCCTATCTTACTATAACTTCGCTGGAACTTCCTGAATCGTCGATTCCATTGATCGAGTCGCAAGCGAGCGCTCGTTCACGCGGCACCGAAGAATCGCCTCGGCGCAATTCCGACAGGGACATAATTTTGGACGAATTTTTGGAAAAGGTATCTCGAATCGGACGCGATAGGGATAAGAGCTCCGGTATAACACGCTCACGCGGAATCAATGACGGTGCGAGAAGGTCAACAGCGAAACGACGAGGAGCTCGCAACGAATTCGCAGATACGAGTGAATGCACCAGAGAAGTCGCGAGTCTCGAAGAATGCACCAAGAGGATTGTCGAAGGTATCGAATCTTTTTCTCTAAATTTTTAGACTGCGCTGTAATTTTCTTTTCTTTCGCATTGAATTAAAAAGTTGGATCTCTAAAAAAGTAAAAATGTAATTTCTTGATGGAAATATGCTTGCCCTTGGTCGAATAAAATTTTGGCAAGTCTGTAGTTTTTCGCTTCCAAGAAACTAGCAACAGAATATCAAGCATATTTCAGTTATTTTTAGCTGACCCTGAATTTCCACTGTTACATAATATGATTCCCCCATCTCCTTTTAAAAGCCAAAAGTCGTTCGAGCACGTGGCTTCCTGGTCGCATACACAGGCCACCCTATGGTTATATGTACTTGAGTACGCTGTGCACTGGATCACGACATGTATTGTAACAATAGTTGACCCATTTAGGTATATACGAGCAAGCCAATACGAAAATATGTCAGTCCCAATGTACTACGCAAAAGTTGCTGCTGTACACTTTGCACCAAAGTCGGTCGGGGTTGCATGCAGTCAGGCGCAGGTGCGTGTTCATACCGGGCAGTTTTAACCGCTAGCAGAATACAATACCTCCCCGTATAGCTTACGTATGTTACACCCGTAGCTGTCTTCGGTTCTGACGGACCTTACATGCGAGATATGCAAAAACAACACGAGTCGTAATTTAATCGATTCTATAGAAAAAGTTTGTAACTAAATCTGAAATACAATATAAGATGCCCAAGGGTATTTCAAT
The DNA here is from genome assembly GCA_963564615.1 of Rhorus exstirpatorius. Taxonomy (NCBI): domain Eukaryota; kingdom Metazoa; phylum Arthropoda; class Insecta; order Hymenoptera; family Ichneumonidae; genus Rhorus; species Rhorus exstirpatorius. The sequence continues at coordinate 39,296,151 of OY751317.1, read as the reverse complement.
GTTCCTGAAGTCATCATTCTTGCCAATACACAGATTTAAAGACTCGCAATTCGCAACACTCGGTCTACTTCAAATCAAAATTTCTAACCAGTTATACGAATCACCGGAGAGATTCCTATTCTAGTAATTACGTTTCATCTAGGACTCTATCTAGAAGCTCTTGCAATTACCGCGGTACTTTTAAAAAATATTATTTACTCAGCGCCAATATATACCTTCGAAGCGATAATTCTTCTGAGATTTGAAGTGTCAATCGACGGTGGTTTCAGGTCCGTCAGGGCATGCCGTGCGTGCTAGCACGAGCCAATCAGCAGATTTCAAGGACTGCATCTGTTCCGAAATTTCCGAGAATCTTCGCATTAACATACGCGAGAAGACCGAGGTCATTCGTGGCTCTCGTAGTCCCAGTCCGGAAGTGACTCACACCATTAGAATTGCCATGAAATACCACGGTCAGCCTGAGCGCAAAAACTCTGACGAAAGAGGGGAGCATGCGAATATGAGAAAGGGAGACGGCAATCGGGACGACGACGTCGAGAAGACGGGAAAGGATGAACGACATTGCGATAATAAAAAATTGCGGTTCAGAGAGGATGGCTGCTGTCCCGGTGTCAATGTGGCATTAGATTTTACTCTCAACTGTAGCAGCGTACAATTGGCATCGCGTGACATCAGCCTGAGAACCGGAGCTAACGCGACAACGAGAAACGACATGGCTGCCGAATAATAAATTTCAATTATGTACTTCCATTTTATGTTGTACTCGCACAAAACGAGAATGAGAAATAAAACTTTCATTGCAATTATGTTGGCATTCTGAGAATTTTTTTTTACAACTGTATAGCTGTGGGTCTTTCAAGCCATATCAGATTCGATTCCTGGCACTTAAGGAAGTAACGCAGGAAATAGAATTGATGGACAGAAAAATACCAAACTTGGCAGAATGTTCGATTATAATGTAAACAAAACTCATACAAATTTTTATGATCCGAGGTGGGTTTTTACGCGAGATATTTGTAATTCGTTTTATCTCTTTACAAGCCAATTCAACATGGCCTCTTATGAGAAATCACACGGAGTTAGCTGTACATTATTCCTCATATCTCCGTAATTGATGGATAGATCAGAATGAAATTTAAACAGCAGAGAGATTGAATACTTATAATCATTTATCCGGCTTAAAAATATTCAAAGGTGACTTATGACAGGAATAATAAAAACAATAAAAAGTACTCATAGCGAATGTTCGGACCCTCGCTAAAAATATTGCAACGTCGCATATTCGAGGTTATGAGCGCGCATTTTGAAATTTCAACGTGTGACAGCTCGTGCAGTCTAACTACTACATATTTTTATAATTTTTTTGTTTCGTTTACACGACATATTATATCGAATATCAATGGAATAAATAAATAAATTAAGTATTCAAATACAATTTTATTTTCATACATATTATCTTACATACGTAGAATATTTTTTTACTGAAATAATATTTGGCATATTGACACAGTCTCAATTATTTTTCAAATAATTGAGATATCTATACACCTAAATTTTTTTTCTTATCACGTAATGATGAGCATATTTAAAATATAATTATCAGCACATTATCACAATTTTTGCATATTAGCTGATGGGCAATCGTTTCTACGTTGAAAAATTTACAGACTTCCTCTTTCGCATCAACATATTTTGATGATGTTGATTCCTTGATTTCGAGGCTATGCTGTCTTTGCAGTTTTTTCGTACCGTAAATACTCCGAACATTTCTGCCTGCTTCTTGCTGATTAATTCTAGCTCGGTACACCTTTTCGGTAACTATACTTTAACTTTCCAATAAAATCTTGGCTTTTTTTTCTTCAGGCATATCAAACTGGCGATTAAATTAAACGAATACGAAAAAAATTCACCGATACAGCTGATGAGCTGTCAACGGCATATTTGAACACACATATACACGCGCACACAATCAACGAAAAGCGACGTTGCCAGGTTAAGTACTACTTAGGTCAAACGTTTTTATGACTAGGTGGGTAGTTGCGTTACTTCCTTAATCAACGTCTCCTTTTGCGAAGTATCTACGACGATCTGAAAATAACGATTCAGGCCGAAACAAAAGCTCGTCATCAGCCACAAAATGAACCTATCATACACGCTTATATATTAGTGCGCAGCTCGCGCATATAGATAGTTGATTAACAAATGGACGATCGATTGGGCATCGAATGTGGATCGTCGTGGAAAACAGTCTTCGGACAAGCGTCAATTACGGCCGCGTGTGCCGCTAATTCGTAATTAAAAGTCAAAGTAGACTCGATTGTAAACGAGATGTCAATCCGACAAGCGAATACATATATACGTTTTGTCGTTTAGCTTGATCGATACAATATGTATTCGATATCTAACGTTATTGAGATCACAATTTTTAAATTACTCACAGTAAGTCGATGATTACTCGCATCAGAATAAATTTCATTATGAGATTATCTCTGAATCGTTTGTGACATCGTGGATGATCCTCATTATAAAAGGTCTTATGGTATAAATTACATGACAGCGGGAGGCTGAGTCGAAATAGCAATTTTGTCGGAATCAAGCGTCATCGCGCGAGAATAGATGCATCTGGGGTTGCCTATTAATTAACTTCTGTGATAAATGGCATGCGCCTCTCGTTTTGGTTCGCCTGGTCGATATGCGAACAAAACTGCCGTCAGGCATTTTGGATCGCGGTAGCAGTGATCCAGGAGAAATATCGGTTAACTCTCGTGTATCCCACTGCTACCTAAATCTATAAATGGTGTTGGCCCGGCACAACGAGAGATCTCAACACCATCAGCGCGACGCGCCTGGGCGGTGGTTGCGGACGCGATGCAGAAAGAACCAGAGACGAACTTGGCTGGCTTCACTTCTCTGCCTCTCTCTTTCTCTCTCTCTCTCTCTCTCTCTCTCTCTGCCTCTATCTCTCTTTCTCTCTCCGTTTCTACTCTTTTCTTTGATTCTCGTTCGTTCTAACTCTCCTCCACTCTTTCGCATCGTCTGGTCGCATTTTTATTTTGTCTGTGCTCTCGTATACGTTCGGCTCTCGTGCTTCTCCACTGCTCCTGTCGCTTATTCCAATGTGCTTTCACGGCTACATGCTATGCCGCTACTCCTGACGCTGTTCTAAGGGCGAAAATGGTTCATGGTCAACTTTAGCGGAGCAATGCGATTCTGCCAACGCTTTGGATGTGAATGTGTTTCTCGCTAGGTAGCAACAATGATATAGCTCAATAACTCGTTGTAAACGAAGTGGCGATGCATATATATACATATATCAGAGCCGTGCGCCTCCACTTCGTGTTTTTGCTGCAGAACTTTTTTATATTATTTGTAATTTATTTTTTTTATTTTCTACATTTCTCCCTGCTTCGTCGTGTTCGGCTTCGACTCGACCTTAAGGATCGGCTAACCCGTTTATTCGATGACGGTATGAGACTACAGTGAGAAAAAAAAACAGAAAAAAAAGACAACATCCGGGGATTCGTCGTCTGATGAGAGCTTCTTCGAGAAACAGTTCGATATCATCGACTTTTAGTGAACAATCAACACTTATTTTACTTTTCTACGATACCCTATGTTCTTCTGAACAGACGGACATTCATTAATTGCTATGACATCAATTTTTTTCCCCTAAAAAGACAAAATTAATTCGTTTGCTTGACATCGCGAGACACTTCCGGTCCGAATCGTTCTATTGCGCTCGCAGCCTATATGTATTCGACCAAAATGAATTTTGATTCTCACTCTTTGCCGAGGCTATGACGTCATTTTGCGGGAGGGAGGAGGAAAGGAGATTCGAGAGCACATGTTCCGCCAACATGGCTTCTAAGAATAATTTGATTATGCGGTGGGACCGCTCGGAATTCACAGGGCCCCGCTTGTTAGACGCGATCCCACATAGCCCCGCGCTTGCAATCCTTCGATCTTACTGTATGTATAGACATACGCGTGTGTGTGCGTGTGTGTGTGTGTGTGTGTGTACAGGGTATATACGCGCTTCGAACGACGAGACCGTCTGGAGTCTCGCGAAGCGAGCGCGAGACCGGCGGTAATTTTTTTTCCCTCTTTTTTCTTCTTCTTCTTCTTCCGAATCAACTATATACTCTCGCCACAGATACAACGGACCGGATTTTTCGACCATTGAAAATGGATATCGAACGAATGAATGAGCAGAGTTGAGAGTCCAATGAGGGCGAAAGAAATGGACGTGTACGTCCATTGTAAAAAATTGTAGCACAAAAATGGACTTGAAGTCCGAAAGTAGCACAAAAAGACTTGAATCCGTTGGACTTGAAGTCGTCCAAGTATAATTGGATTTTTTCCTGTGTTTTACTCCCTTGTACAGTTTAATTTTCGAACTATATTATTCGATTATTCGTCGGCTAGCACAACGCAGTCATTCGAGATCACGGAAAAGCTTGATCTATATGAATTTCATTTTACGCTTATGAATCAATCGGTAATATTTATTAATCGAATCATCGTCCACGTTGAATCCATTCCATCTTTATATTATTGCAGCGTGTCGTCCTCTATGTTCAACAGAGAAGAGACGCGCTAAATTCATCATCGTATTTGCAGCAAAACAAATTCCACGCAATTAAAATCTCTTTACCCCCGCAACCCTCAAGCGCTTCTTCCCCTTGATGGGAATATAATCTTGGTTGTGCGTGGCCTCACTCAGTTCAGCCGAAATAATGCCTCGGCATTCTCGACCTCGAGAGGGCCGCGTGTGGCGTCTAATATAGCTCATCTCGTATGATTTTTCCCCTGTGTCTAGCGTCATTATCGCGTTGTCTTCGGGAAACGCCCATTTAGACCATCCGATTATATTTATTTTCTGACAATTATACAATTATCTGGAAACGATCAGCGCAAAAGTTAATTTCAATTCGGTCGAATTTCAGCTCGAAGAAATTATTATGAACCCAAAGAACAGTAAAATGAGATGAAGCGGCCGACAAATGATTATTCCCAATTATACTTGATTGGCGTACTTTTCTTCGTAGGGCGCGCATCAAGGATTCGTTCATTCATACGCGTGTCCAAATTGCACCAATTGACATACGATTATTACGATGATGCGCAGAGTTGCGATGGTCACGAGACAAACGACTGTCGTTTTCGCTCGGCACAAATGGCCCCCGGGGCCACACAGGAAGACTTCTATCATCGCTTATTTAGCTTCATTAGGATTTTTTTTTTTTTATTAATAATTTCGCTAATTGCCATTTGGGGAATTAATTGTGCAAGAGTCTGGGAATGCTGGCTCCGCGAGGAGACTCGGGCAAGATGTAATTTTGACTATCACGACGTTATTCATTAGAACGAAATATATATTGTGCTATGATTTTCATGACCTTGGCCAGGATAAAATTACTTCACGACGATTGGTTTAATAAAATTCAAATATCTGCAGATTGATAATGCAGATACTGTCACATCTATATAGTCTGTGTATCCGTGCATAGATTTTCTCTGTAGCGGAAAAAGTGTTACGATTTGTCGAGCGGATGTCTCAACAAGTTGTATACAACATAGAACATAAAAGTTGAGTACACGGGCTGTTCAATCTGACCCAGATTCCGCGGTCCTCTACCCTCCCGTATAAGTGCGGTTTAGTAGCGTGTGCGCCAGAAGGTTACGAAGCTCGAGCATTCAGGATCCCAAAGAGAGAAAAAGAGAATGAGAGAGAGAGAGAGAGAGAGAGCCGGGACCGCGAGGGTTTTACTCTCGGAAGTCGACAAACAAAAATATAACGGCTCGGGAGCTTAGGAACGAAGGATCTCCGTTGCAGGTCCGAGAGATGAGGGTCTCTTCGCTAGTGTTTCTTCTACCATCTCTCTTGAAACTCTCGGCGCTTGGGCCAGCATGGAGCTTCCTCCGACAAGACAGAGAAAGGAGTAAAAGAGAGATGAGGGAAGGAACTACTATGCTGCTATGAGTGCTGCCGGTTCGTGATGGTCATAGCTATATAGTCTCTTTTGAGGCTTGAATGAATTACAGACAGGGGGGTTCATTCATTTGCTCCTTAGTGACCTGGAAACCCACGAGAAGTGTATAGCTCAGAGCGGGGGAAAATTGCACATGGTCGAAACAGCCGCTATTTTCAACGCCTCGAATAGTCAGACTCGTACACAACGAATTGGCTTTCGTAACTTCGTCAATGTCGATCGCTAATAACTTTTTCTGTTCGCAAAACCTCAGGTATCTCGAATACTGCGCGTTCTACAGGAGAAAATTTTGGAATCGTTTATATGCACGCGACTTACCGGCGTATCCGACAAGTAATTTTAAATATTTTTTTTCGAAAAAAAATTGTGACACTTTTCACATTAAATGCTACATATAAAAATTACGAGATACTTTTCCGTTATTCTGATTGACTGCAGGGCATGTGTTACGATAAATTATTGAAATTAATAACGGGAATAAAGAAGAATGTGAGAAAATACAAGAGCCGTGTAAGAAAAACAAAGGTCATGTTACCGAAGCAACGTAGAAGTTTTACTATATGCACATCTTTTAATATATGGACTCCGGGAACTCTCAAGCATAAAATTCGTTTTGTCTTTACCGACTGCTCTGATCAGCTTTCGATTCGATTAGCTCCCCGGATCTTCTCGGTTAGCGCGAGTCGAATAACAAAAAAAAAATGAATTTGGCGTTAAGTGCTTTCGCTTGTACCTTCGAGCGCGGGAACTTCTACGTTCCACCGAGAGAAACAGAAACTATATCCACCTTCTCGATTCTCGAATCCTTTATAGCTGATTGCGATAACGGCGTTTGATTCTTTATCACGAAGAGTTTCTAAAGTATAAGCGGGACAGTGACTTCGGTGGAAAATAAAAATCATAACCTTCTTTGCGTATATTCAAGAGCCGTTAATAATTATTGTTTTTTTTTTTTCGTGATGAGTATTGTTCATATTAATTCGTCGTGAGTAGGGTTGTTAAAAATATTTTCTTATCAGGATCCGGGATCAACGAACCGTTATAGGATATGTGTACCTACGTAGAAATTATTGTCGCCCCTGTATATACCAATATCTATACCTGCGCGATGATATTTTTCCCCGCGATCGCATCACTTGTTATTATTTCTGAGTGATTTTCTGAATTGCACCGAGCGTTCCACAGACAATGATGTCTCGCTTCTCGTGACGTAAACAAGATAATGGCTTATCCCTCGTGTAGTGTATTATACGTATATATATATAATTGCAGCCACGATGCAAGCATAATGACGACGGATCTTGGGTTAATGATGCAGTGACTGCACCATCTCCTTCTGATTTCACGAACCACGTTATATTTTATAATAATGAAGATCAACCACTTTGGACAAAGCTAAAAACAAGAAGATCATCGTTCGGGTATTTTAGGAGCAACCATTTCTTTTTTTTTTTTTCGAACGCTCGAACTTTGAGCCGACTGCTGAGAATACTTATCCAAACGAAGCCACCGAGCAATCGTTTGCCGAAGTGAATAATAAAAAAAATAAAAAAAATTGATGCTGTACGTGCCGGCTTAAATTTCCACTTTTGGCGGCCATCAAAGCAATTTAAACGTCTTCTCGGACGGTGAAAAAAATGCGTCGAGTCGTTGCGCTAGACTGAAGAATGATTAGCGAGACGCCGACCACCATAATTCTTCATCTCGCTCAACCCCAGAAAAATCGAGTTGCCTTTCCTGCAGCAGAGGAGCCTCCTTGTTCGTCTCTTGCGGCTTTCGTGCATTTTCGGCCGCTATACGAGACCCTCGCTATCTCATCTTCCTTTTGCCTCATTCTCTTTCTCATCTTTACTCCCTCCCTTCTCGCACCCTCTTCCCAACTTTTTGGATTTATCCGAGGATTATGTTTCCATACTCCGTTACAACAGCCACCCGAACTACTCCATTACTACGCGTCTATCAATTACTCCTTTAGTTCATTTTTTTTGTAACTTTTTATTTAATTTGTTTGCCGATTCATTCCGTCGTCGTGCTTTCAAATCTTTTTGCGCATGCTTCGAAATTTTTTTAGTGCACTAACTTATCCGGAAACTTCTCCCACGTTAATCCCAATCAAGTTTTGCCATTGGTGAAACCGCGAATACAATCGAAAGACTATGGCAATCGAACGATAACCTCAATTCAACGATAATACTGTTATAAGAATGAAAGCAAACATAATAAAGATTTTACAGTGTATTTTTTTTTTTTTTTTTTTATCGGGTATATATGATCAAATATATTAACTGCTGCTTTTAGATCACAGAACAGATCTGATTGCCGGTATGCCTAAAAAATATCTACGCATACTCTTTGGCAGCCATTAATTTGTGGAATATTTCACGGCAATCTTGAAACGCAAGAACTTCGTGCATTTGCACTTTTTTCAATAAATTTCTAAATTAAATGTCCCGTCAGTGATTCAAGCAAAATGTATCCATAAAACTGTACAGACCGAGTACGATACTGCTATATATCCTACGAGGGAATATAAGGTGTATTCTGAAAGAAGATATGTTGCTATCAGTCTCGCCGTCCCGCACTGGCGTTTGGGACCCCGAGTAGTATATTATTTCGCTCGGCAAGGGGGATGGCGCAACACACACTTGTTTGATTCAACTCCGAGGATGCGACCTGCCATGACGGCGATATCAATTTTTCTTCAGCTTATAGTCAGCAGAAGACATACCGTTTCTCAGCTATAGAGTAGCGATAAACCGAGCCACTCGAAGATACGAAAGAACGAGACTTGTGATTCGCTAAATTCAAGGTCAAATGACAAAAATTGCCACTTCATAACTTGCCAGCGTATAATTATTTGGGAAAAGAGAAACGAACGGATGAATATTCAAAGAAGAGAGTCTCGCAAGACATGGGAATTTGTTTCCTTTTATCTCTTACTTCTATCTGGTCGGGATCGCCATTACATGTAAGTATGCCAGATTCTGTCATTGTAAATTGGCATCGTTCATCTTTCGAGATATTGCAGTTGAACACATAATTGCCTCGTAAGAAGGAAAATAAAAATACACGACGTGCGGTAGCCTCATATTTCGATTGGATGGAGATAACTTCTAAGGATGAGTAAGCTGTGAGAACTTATCGGTAAGCAATGAAGGTCAGGTTACCTACGATAAATACTCTTAACCGTATATTGACATCGATTAATTAAAAAAAACTCAGGGATACACGTATCTACGCAACAGTTCCATTCGGAAAGATTTTATCCTCACCGAAAGCCCCGTTGATCGATAGAACTTCCGGGCTCTTTAAGGCAGTCAATGACGACGCCAAGAAGTGGCGCAGTGCTTGTGAGATGGAAGCAGGTGTATTAGGGTCGAAAGATCGACGAAGATGCAACCTGTCGCAATAAACTTTTCGGGGGCTTATACCTGCCGGGGGTTCTTATGCAGGCCACGAGAATGAGGACAAAACCCGAAGGGAGGGCCCCACTTTTCAAACGGTTATAGTCTCTCGGACACCTCATCGAGCGGTAGCATAATCGTAGGATAGGTAGCGGAAAGAAGGCGAGAAAGGAAGAAGAAGAGGATCAAGATGGGGGACCTGCCTGGAGGACGAGCTCGCGAATCCACCACATCGACATCGAGAAGTGGGTATTATCGGTCTCCTCGTTCTCTCACCTCCGCGAAAGGAACCCATAAGGTGCGTTGGTGTACCTGAGAGACGCGAGAGTTGTGGTGTGCCAACAAAGTTGTCGCTTTCGAAGCGACCTGCTGAAACGTCTCGCGGGTCTCACTCGCGCTGGATCACACTCTGTGTCACACACGCGTTCGTCGCACCCGCGATTGTGTGTCGACGCTGTAGGCCGGCTGAATGGAGAGAAAAAAAAAAAGTGACCGGGAGGTTGATACCCATTCTTGGGTATTATTGAAACGCACGCGTGTCGCACGTCTCGGAAAACACCTCCGCATCGGTTGGTCTCTGGCTAGCTTAACGATGAAGGCTAGGGTCTGACCGTGGGAATTTTTTGGAACTCCGGCAATGCGGGAGATTTTATAGTCATTTTTCAATTAATCATATAGTGTGTGTAAGAAATCTAAAAATTTATATTCGTATTATTTACTATTTATTGGAACATAAAATGCATTAATATGCAATGCTGGAAGAAATAATTACTGATTTCTCTTAGTGCTGTTGGCTTTTGGATTCCTATAAAGCCTCTATATGTGCAGTGTTTACTATATATATATGGAGCTCAAGCTGATTTAAATCGTAGAAAATTTATTGAACCCAGATAAATTTATTTGTTTCGATGTTTTCTCCACGAGTTTTTACACGAATGCACAACACAATTTATAAATTTCTTTAATCGCGGTAGAAATTTTTTCAACAAAATCGTCGATCATAAGTATCTCAAGCGAAAGGATCTTTTTGTTTACGTGCTTATACCGACGAATATACTCGAAGGCATAAGTGGTTGGCGTTTTTTTTTTCTCTCGATATTCCATGGAAGCACTTTACCAAGTTGAAAATCCTTGGTATCTTGATTGAATTATTTAAAAGCTTAGTTAAATGGCCCGTTGTGTTCTCCAGTATATCGTAAATTTCGATATTCTCAGTGGAAGAAACAAAGCACACTGCGAGCGTTCTCGATGTCCTCGTCTAGATTGTGAAAGGGTCGTCGTTTCGTGCGTCTTGGTCTGGCCACGACCGGTGGATGACGCGTATAGACGAGAAGGGGATCCCTAAAAACGAAGCCAGAGCCAAAGACAGCAGTCGTATATATAAGTAGCCCGTAGAGAAAGGATCCTTACGGCATAAGGGTTGCGAGAATCTAACGGGACTTCTTCCTCCTTATGCGCTCACTCCCACGATCTGGGGATTAGGATCTCGGCATTTTTTTTCCTTTCCCATCTTCGTGTTCCCTTGAAATCGGCAGCGACGGCAGCGCGTTTACCGTTCTTCGAATGACATACCAAATTTCCAGCAGCAAAAGGCCACGCGCGCGCGTTTACGGAAAAATTCTTGTAATCCTTGATGGCTCATCGAAACTATTCGAGTGCCTGGGCGAATAGCGCCTCGACGAATGATCATTAATTAGAGGCTTACACGCCACAGGAAAGATGATTAATTTATCATCCGCATCGATGACTTTTCGGATTGTAAAATTGCAACTGGATTATCATAATCATCGCGACGAAACTGCCTAACGCGTGTATCGGCAATTTTAACGAGTATTATTCTTGGGAAAATAATCCATGGGGCACTCGTGGGAATATTTAATGAATTGAAATTTTATCGTACTTTTTTTATGCACTCCAAAAATAAAGTGCATTGAATAATACATTTTTGGGTTACGGATATGTGGGATAACACCGGTGAAGATAGTGCGAGAGAGATAAACGACATTTTCGGACAAAATATTCTCAGAGGCAGTTGATATTTAGGAAAAATAGAAAGCATTCGACTCTGCGTCCGTTTTTTCGTGATTGTCGTACGATATTAATGAGAAGTCTTTATAAAAATTTCATTTAACTAAACGTAATACCGTACTTGCTGTGGGTTATTATGCTCCAAACATAAATATACTCGGTACGCAGCTATAACTTTTAGCCCGACAATAACTCATACATTTGTGGACAGAATAACACCTCCGACGATCATTTTAAATCCCACAAGTATACGGTTTTCCCCGACAATCGATCGTCGAACAATTGACGAATGAACGAATAGAAAAATTTCATCGAACCCGATCAGCAATGCACGCTATTTTGCTTTTTATGTTTCCTGCGCTATATTATGCCGGTGGGTGCCACTGCGCGCGTGCGAGTTCCCCGCGATGTTCTCGTCATTATAGACGGTGACTCAGAGGAGAGAAGCTGAAACCAGTTTCGCGAAGCGCAGCGCGCGAATACGACGGCGTTGTTTTCTTTTCTTTTAATTTGTTCTTTTATTTTATTTTATATTTTTTGGACTGCTCGCCGTCTGTATATGCGATGTTGTGCAGGATCAGTCGGGGGGAGGGGGGGGGGGGGGATTTCAGATTGTAAGAGAGAGATAGAGTTCGAGGATTTGAGGCAGGAGAGAGGGAAGAGGAAAGAGTTATATACCGATCGCAGAGGATTCACGACGCTCTATACGAGACTCGTCGAGGAATTCGGTGTAGCCACCATGCTCTTTCTCTCTCTCTCTCTCTCTCTCTCTCTCTCTCTCTCTCTCTCTCTCTCTCTCTCTCTCTCTCTCTCTCTCTCTCTCTCTCTCTCTCTCTCTCTTTCTCTCTCTCCTTACTTACATTCATTCTTTTCCTTTTTCCTCTGGCTCTTCTTCCTTGCTCGATAAATTGGAGAAGAAAAGAGAAAGGAAGAAGATAGCCGCGAGTTTGCAAGAATCGCGACGAGAAAAATTTCGTTTTCGTCGCTAGCATATTCGGCAACCGCGCGGCGAACGGTCCAAGTGAACGTTCTTTCTCGTGAGAACAATAATTATTGTTCTCTATATACACACATAGCGGGGCCCGCGAGACCAGGAGTGCATATCGCGCGAAAGAATCGCCCGCATCTCTCGTATATACGCCATACAATCACTTCCACGAATTTGAGCTTGGACTAAACAGCTCCACGGTTCTCACTCTTATCGTCGCTCCATATGGAAAATAGGTATGGATTTTTTTAATTTTTATTAATTTATTTTATAATATTTTACAGGTATGTACACCTGGCGGCAAAGATTTCTTTCAATGAAGCCTATTGCGACCGTATTTATTTATTAACCGAAACGATAAATATAATAATACGATTTGTATTTAAATGTTAATCCAAATCAAATCAAATTTATTTTGACTAAATAATTTTAGTCCTCGGGTTTATCGAAGTCGGATAGAACAACCTAAGTTTCCCAAATAATATAGAAGAATATTCGTTCACCAATATTCGATTTGAATTTCGTTTAAAAAAAAAAAATAAGTATCCTGCAATCAGCCCATTCTAGAAGTTGAGTAAAGTGCTGAAAATTTGTTACCCATCGCGATCACGATAATAATCATCGCCTTATATTTTCATTTATTTAAGAAAATATCAATTTCGATCGTTAAACAATAATAATATTTCCGGTATTGCAATGTCAAATTTATGTTTTGCCTGCAGCGATAATGCAACAGAAAATGTAAAATCAAGTTATAAAAGTTGCCTGGTGACTTTCATTCGCACTTTTTCACGTGAGAAAGCGAGAAAAAACAAACATATTTACTCCAAAATGGAATTTACAATTCGTAAAAAACGTAAAGAGTTAGCCGTCTCGGGCCACACAGTCTTTGTAATAATATCGAATTCTTTCTCACGAGATCGGACATCCGAAGTCTCGGACCGCCCAGCATCCTCTCTCAATTCCACACACAGCAGCGTTCATATATGTATACGTGGATGGAAAGTGCATAGTAACTCGATAGTGCGTCGGAATATTTTCGCGTCTCGCGAGAGAGCTCGGCATAGCCGAGCGCGGCGCATATAGTCGTCGTGCGAGGGGAGTTGGGGATGGTATCGATGTCTTTATTAATGGACCGGGCCTGAACGTCGAGACTCAAGGGCTCGTCTCTGTATATATATATATATATATATATATATATATATATAGGGTCCTGCACGAAACTGCATTCGCTATGGCGTTACTGACACGACCGTGTATGTATATATGCGTGCACCATGAAATCCGCGGCAGAAATTTGAAAGCATCGATCTCGGGCTCGACACACGAGGGTGTATATACCTTGAGTCGAAATTTGAATCGATGCTGATTGGGGAGAATTCGCGTTGTTTGCTCTGGCGAAAAGATCACGACAGAGTGAGCAGAGGAGAAAGGAAGAGAGAGAGAGAGAGAAAGAAGAAATAAAGAAGAGGGAAACGAAAATAGAGAATTGTAAAACTCTCCGATCATATTGATGAATAGGCGTTCGTGGAACACGTCAGCGCTTCTTTTCCCGCCCCCGAAGCTCATTTTTGACAGAACTCGGGCCCTTCTATCGAGTTCTTCGCGAAATGCAATGAAAAAAAGAAGAAAATAAAACATCATGGCTATATTTCGTAGGAATGAGACTGCGTCGAATCGTCTGTTTTCTTGCGATTTGCGGTAGCTCGACAACTCGACGATTTTCGTAAGCTCCGATTCGAAAGAGGGATTTCACGTTTTCATCGTGAATGAAGGAATTACATGTTGTACGTGGATGAGCTGGGGAGGGGAACAAAAACTTTTGTCGGTGAAATAATAAAATCAATTTCGGAAATATTCTGTTTTGCGAATATATACTTCGAATTCGTATAAATCATAATTATATATCGAATACATACAAGCTATTTTCTTTATAATTTTAGAGTGTTGTTAATCGTTATAATTCAGTTGCAATGACAAGATTAATTTAAGGTAGTCCCGCGTGCAAATGCGTTCATAATGAGAATTTGTTGAAATTTATAGTGAACGAAGAGAATGCGCTAGTACCCAACTTCTCGTGAAATTTGAAGCAGATTGACCGTTCCCAACTCGAGATATTCAATGTCAAAGTTAGCAACCATTATACGTGTAGAGCATATAGCAAGCATTGCTGTCCCCTGATACTAGCACGGTTTTTTAAAAATATTACAACTAAACGCGTTACCAGATTTTGATAAAAAAAAAATTGTAGACGAGAGAAGACTATTATTCACATGTTAGGTAAAAAGAACAAAATTATGAACCGTTTCGTTTACGAACGACGATCACAAAAATAATGCAATATGAATGAAAATTCGACGCGTAAGCTGCATACTTTATGGTGTGAATGTATCTGAATATGCACGGTTCCATGTGTAACAGCCATTTCTGTACAGACTCAATCAAAAAGTTCGCTGCATATGACCGCTATATATAGGGCCGTGTATATTTTATCATGCGGTAAATAGGAAACTTTCTCGCACAATTTGTCGCACGAGGACTACCTTAATACACGAAGGGAAGAGGAATTGGTACAAATTTCGTAGCGCTATATTAAAAATTAAGATTCGAGAATTCCTTGCCGATAACTTGAAAACCTTTACAATAAATTTTCGCACAACTTGAGATGTATTTGATGAATTTTCACTAAAATTCATTAGTATAGAGATCCGAGCTACCGGTAAGTAATTCCTAACGCGTTTTACAAATGAAATTTATAAATCTAATTTTTTTTTTCTTTCGTATTCCAGATATTTTGTACCAGTTTCTTCTCTCTTCTTCTCTCCTCGTACGGATGAAAATTTATTATGATAATGCGAAGCATCAATTGATATTAACCAGGACCTGTAATAAAATTTTTTTGGAAGTTTTTTCTACGAACTTTTGGTGTGAAATCCTACGAACTTGATTAATCGAATCTACGTTCTGCAAGATTTTACTTTTTCCCGAAAAAAAAATCAATAGACTATGACGAAAGTTGTATCTGGGAAATAAAACAATTGTAAATCTTAAAATGCAGTCCGACCTGATTCACCGTTCTTGAAATCATTGAAACGTTTTTTTTTTACCCATCCCTCACTTCTCGGCTTTAAGATTTTTCGAAACACCGAATTGGTTTCTTGTACATCGCAGATTCAAGGTGGCTTGTTTGTCGGTAGAAGGGTCTCGAATGAAAGAATTTTTAAAGGGTGGAAAATGTCAGGGAGAGCACTATACATTGTACCGGAGGGAGCTGGTTATATGCACGTGTAGCTCGACGGTCGAGGGTGCGCGGGGGCAGGGGGCGATACGGTGTTAAAAAAAGAAGTCGATGCAATATGATACTCCCTTTGGTGAGCGTTCTCCACATACCGTGATCCCCGTAAAGTTGGTAGTCGTCGTCGACATGTGCGCGCTCTCTCTCTCTCTCTCTCGTTCTCATCATATGCATAGCTGAAACGCTTGACGTGAATGAGGTGACAGGCATTGTCCCATAATGTTCACGTGTGTACTCGCGTGCTTCTTGCTGTTTCTCTCTTTACGCTTCTCCCTCTTCTTTCCATCTTTTTCCATTCCCCACTTTTATCGAATATATAATATATCGCTCCCGTATAAAAGCGGCACCTTCAACAGTATTTTCCATCTTCTTACATTTCATGTATGGAGCTGGCGAGAAGCCGGGGACCAAGCTAGATGCAAGAGGAATACTGACGGAATGAGAAAGCCTGGATAGAACGATGAGCGCCAGAGAAAAAGAGAGAGAGAGAGAGAGAGAGAGAGATTTCATCATGCGATAGAGAAGTTCCATCTCGGTGAGTCAGTTTCATGGCGAGATCTCGCGTCCTCATGCCCGATTAAGATCTTTCCCCCTCAGGACTTACGAGCATAAGCGAGAAGGATTGGTTCATAGTTGTTGTGTGTGTGTGTCTCACGAACTTTTTGTCTTGGGTTCGTCTAGACAATTGTTTAATGCACGCGGAGATCATTTCGTATATAGGAGACAAAAGAGTCCATCGACAATGGCAATATACGCAAATGGAGAATAAACGACAATAATCATTTGTCGACGAAAAAGTAAATTGCAATGGTGAATCTTTGACCAATGGATATATCATGAACACTACATTGTGGGACAGAAATGACATTGAACCTGGGGAACCATTTAAAACATTTTTTTTAGTTAACAAAAGGGTGTTCTAGTTGTCAATTTGTCGATAAAAATTTAATTGCAATGAATGGTTATCCAATGAATCGTTCTTGAATACCGCAATGTTAATATATATATGCCAATGTCAATGATGGTTCTTCAGTAAAACAATAAATTAAATGGTTTGGCAAGGCGTCGTCAGAGGACGATGTCAAATTTACTTTAACGCTTAAGAACATGAGAAATGCACGATTCGCACTGAACGATCGATTGTTCTTGATACCATCGAATCACGACTATATATAGGCTAGCTGTGATTCAGATCTCCAATCCTAAAAATGTCATGGCCAATCTATCGAGGCGAAACTGCATCTCCTCTGCAAGGGCAAATACGAGATGTTCTCTTCACACTATTGATACCGTGTATAGTGTGCGCCACCGCATGAATAGCCACTCTGCTATTTGTTCAAGATCGGAGAATCGGAGGATACGCTACGGGTTGTGCGCGCTATATACAGCCAGCAATGTTCGGGGTCTTAATCACCTCTAAACTATCGACCAAATTAATTAACGGGTAGACGAGAGTGTGGCCCATGCAATTAAATCACCTACAAACGCGGTGGTCTACTAATGAATATTCTTCCAAGCTATTTCTCTCGAATATATCGATCGGAACTGCATGGATGCACGTAAAATAACGCGCATTCCTCTCTCTCTCTCTCTCGCTCTTTTTCTCTGGCGATTCGAACGAGTGCATATCGGATCCCGTCATCTCCTCGAATTTTCCAAGAAACTGGGATCGAATTCGAGAAGGAAGGCCATTTTAGAAGGCAAAGTGCAAATGAAACGAAAGAGAAAGAGAAGGAGAGAGAGAGAGAGAGAGAGAGAGAGAGAGAGAAAGAGAGAGTGAGAGTCGAACCGGGAACACTTCTCTTTTTTATCATTCAAGTTTGGTGTGGAGTTTAACCGGCTCGTTCGGTTTAGTATACTATATATGATCACATTACACTGTATTCTGGTCCGGTATATTCATCCAAGAATTTATTTCTAACACGTCCGCTCCCGAAACAACCATCTATAGACGTACACACAGATCGTATAATACGACGTTATGTCCCACAAGCGAATTCTGAACACCTGCGATAAATGACGATACCGCGCACACCACCACGCGTTTCATGAATTAATGACTCGGAAAATAATAGCAACGTTTGAGAAATATCCGATCGTTTGCAATATTCGAGGATAAATTCGATCCTTTGTTCTGGCCTGTATATGTCTCGCATGTCATATCAATATATACATTATTATATCGTGTATGTGTACGTGTACGCGTGTTTGTGTGCGAGCCGTAGAGAGCGAGTATAGCTCATCGTGGTTCCTTTTGCATTCTTGGTTTTTGTATAACCTGTTCCACGACGTGCGCACTGGGCCGCGCGCAGAACCGGGGCTCTCGTTGAAGATGAGATAGCGGCGGAAACTGCGCGAGAATAGCAAAGCGAGAAATGAGCCCGGAGGCGCGAGGAGAAGAACCGCGACAGGACACTTCGATCTTTTTCTTTATCTCTACACTGCTCTTTCTCACTCTCTCTCTCTCTCTCTCTCTCTTTCTCTTTCTTTCTTTCTCTCTTTTTCTCTCTCTCCAGACATGCGTTCGGATGAGAAACGGACGTCACGTGGCGGAACATTTATCGTGCGAGCGCAAGTATAACGGCTCAACACGAGAGAAAGAGAGAGAGAGAGAGAGAGAGAAAAATGTTTGTATTGGACAATGCACGAGGACGAGAGAGATTTTTGTTGGAAAAGATTTTGGCAGAGTGTTTTCTGGCGCCGCGACGCGGGTGGTTTTTGCATTGGCTTCGCTCAACGGATGAATAGGACCGAGAATAGAATATCCTTGCGTACTCTTCCATTGTCGCACGAATGTTGTGGATAGCTTACGCCATTGTTATCCTCGCGAGATGCGTTACGCGAATGGAGAAAATAGAGGGGGGGGGGGGGGGGACGAAAGAGGCTGCAGAGAAGCCAGTGAGAAACAGAGAGGAAAGAAGAAGAGATGGGAAAGAGGAGAGAGTATAGATCTCGGGGAGAGAAAAAGAAACAGGATGGTACAAGGAGAAAGGACATATTTGAACGATCACTTAGGAAGAACTTTTCATTGCTTCACCTGCTTTTAGTGAGAGAGAGAGATAGACAGACAACACAGAACTAGAACACCCGCGAGGTGTTTGATCCATGGGACATAATACGCAATTCAAGAAGCATCTCGATGTTGCGTGCAGATTCATCAGCTGTATTGAAAATGGATGAAGACGAAAAGCAAGAGTAGTACTTGTGGCAATAATAATTATGTGTCAAAAAAGGGAATGATATGGCTTTGCTTGTGTGCCAAATTTTAGTATGATATCGAGGAAGCCACTCCCGAAATGTAAAGGATTAGATTAAGGTACTTCGCATCACACGTTCAGACACATATCCTTCCAATCAAAAAAAAAAAAAAATTCCGAAATGTCAACGTTTTGATTTTTCGGACATTTCTAAGTACTTCGGTGTAAAAAACTCGAAAGAAAATGACGTAACATCGAAATACTTGCTCCATGAGGAAGCAAAAGGACAATGTTAAATGAAAACCGCATATATGGATAAGGAAAAAGTTTTCCCAGCGATAAATTGAGCAAATCGATATATACTACGTTTACGTGCACTGTTTTACGTGTCATTAGCTACTAATTTTCTCAACTTAAGATATTTCAAGAAACGTAAACGGGGGGAAATCAAGTTTTAGCTGACAGATATATTTGAGTTAAAATAATTAAGTTGCTAGATTTAAGCTAAAACTCCGCGATAATAGAGCACGTAAACGGCCTATAACAGATTTCTATTAAGCGAACAGCATATCGAGCCGCTTCCGAAGGTTATGTCGATGCTTCGCTCTATTTTTCCTAAATTCTTCATCATTTAGAAGAAGTATTCGTGCAGTTGTCCTATTATGATTCGAAACTAGAGCTGCTACTGCAGCTATGAGCTCATCCCGATTCATTTTCACACACTTTTCATGATTTTTCCAAGCCGCCTTTTTCCCCACTCTTACTTTAGGACGCCATTTGTAAACGCTTCTCTTTTCTTGTGAGATGCTCGGAGATCACGTAAACGGCAATGTACTTTCCTTAATGGAAATCAAGCAGCACGTAAATGCCTATGATCGTACTGAACAAGTAGTAAATTTTGTGCACGTAAACGTAGTAATTGTTGTGAAGATGAGTAAAAAGAAAGAAAAAAAAAACAATAGGAAAGATCAGAGAATAAAAAAAAAATTGCGGTCCACAACATTGAGTGTTGTGAATTCTTGCGTCACAACAAAATATTTTCCTTTGAGGGCGCGTATGATCAGCGTGTTTGTGTAGATGCACGAGAGAGGGATTCCAAGGTTTCCAAGCATCTCGAATCCTCTCTGTGCCCCACTCTTCTCCATCGAAGCCGCTTCATCTTCTTTCTTGGCCGTCTGCGATCGTGATCGCGTTCTTCTTCTTCTTCTTCTTCTTCTTCTTCTTCCTCTCTCGGCGTGAATCTTTCATCTCCGAGCGGTGTTCTTCTGTCCTTTTCTCCCTTCTTATTTTCTCTTTGCCATACTGGCGTTTCTAAAAACGTTCGCCCCAAAACAACACGTGGTCCAGAAGAATTTTTCAAGCACCAGGACATGAACCACCGTGCTCGGTTTTTTGTCAACGAATGTATCAATCGTGCGTTGCACGGAATTTCATTTGTACTAATTCATTTTTACAAATAGATCCTAACCTATTTTGCACTAACGATTATTTTGCCAAATTTTCACCACTTATCTGATCGATAGACGCTTCATCGATGCTCCCCGTTTCTCTGGCTGTCATCAGCTGATGAACAGAGTGGGTCTTTATAGATCGAGCGCGCAAAATAGACGCGAGTCCTCGGTCCGGACGAAATAACGTAAAGTATAGTACATATACCAGAATAGTGCAAAAATGATGTGCAATACGGAGATTCATATGTATTGTAGCGAGAGCGACAATAAGTTTTGCCATTTTTCCAGGCGAAAATTCATTTGTTTCGCTCTTATCTGCATCATATAATAAACGTTATAATCTATCCAGAGTACGTGCCACCGTTGAAAATAATTTTATCCTTTCACATTACATCCCTTTTTGCTTCACACTACGACCAACGCTGTCAAACGTTCCATGGCCATTGCGCCGTACACGCACGTGTGTTGCCCGCGCGAGTATAAAAGTGCAATACAATAATGGTGCGCCCCCCGTCGATCACGTCGCGATTCCCCGAGTGAATTTCTGCCGCGACAGGCGACACGCGGAAAAGCGCATTGATTCGTAATTCGTCGCTGGAGTTCACGCACGCAAGTACGCACACCATGGCGTCACCTGAATTTCTCCGCAAATCGCATTAAAGGCAACGTGTAATTTTTTTTTCGTTTTTTTTTTTTCACATCGCGCGGCCACACCATACACCGTCCAAAAGCAACCTGCAATCTTCTTTTTTTTTCTCTCGTTCCTTTTCTTCACACTTCCCGCAACACGGGAGGGCGGCGGTTTAGCTGGCGGCGGGTGCTCCCCAATGAAAAGGAACGAAAGAGTTGCAACTTCTCTCGGCTCGTGAATGAGACCCGACCGAGATATTGGAAACTCTCGCTCTAACGCTCCCCTTCCGATCGTTCACACTCTACACGAATGTGTGTATATATAAATAAAAAATAAAGATCGAACGGGAGAAGGAAGTATATACGTATGTTTCTATACATATGGGGATTTCTAGGCCAAATTATAAAGAGCTCCGTGTGCATGATCCTTCTGGCATTTGCTCCACAATTTTTAATATCTTTTTTACAAATCCAAAAGGCGTACCGTTTTATTTCAAGTTTTTTTTTGTGACAGCTCTGCTATTCAATAACGATAAAAAAAAAAGATAGCTGAATTTTTATTTTTATTTATTTTATTAAATATGACTGTCGGGACTGTCGTCGCGTAACGGATCTTATTGGGCCATCGGACGAAAATTTAGTAGAAAAATTGAACCGAGAGTATACGAAAAACGAAGATTCAATCTGTCGAGGATTCATATAAAGGTTTGCAAATTTTAAGGTAGTCCTCGTGCTACAATAGTGCGAGAAAGTTTCCTATGCATGCACCATGCACATGATAAAATATACACGGCGCTATATAGCGGTCATATGCAGCGAACTTTTGATTGAGTCTGTACAGAAATAGCTGTTACAAACGGAACCGTGCATATTCAGATACATTCACACCATAGAATATACAGCTTACGCGTCGAATTTTCATTCATATTGCATTATTTATGTGATCGTCGTTTGTAAATGAAACGGTTAATAATTTTTTTCTTTTTACCTCACATGTGAATCATAGTCTTCTCCCGTCTACAATTTTTTTTATCAAAATCTGGTTACGCGCTTAGTTGTAATATTTAAAAAACCGTGCTAGTATCAGGGTACAGCAATGCTAGCTATATATGCTCCACAAGTAACGGCTGCTAACTTTGACATTGAATATCTCGAGTTGGGTACGGTCAATCTGCTTCAAATTTCACGAGAAGTTGGATACTTAGGAATTCTCTTCACCCACTATAAATTTCAACAAATTCTCATTATAAACGCATTTGCACGAGGACTACCTTAAGAGACAATCGAGTGATTGTGTCCGGAAAACAGTCAATGCGCATCTAGATATTCTCATCTAACAGCTTAAAAGTGATATTTTTCGTTATAGATTCGAGTCGAATTTAACCGGTGCACCGTTTAACCAGGTGGGCCATTTTTTCCCCGTTCTCCCTTACTCGTTATATATGTACAAGTTCGTTCCTCTTATCCTCTACTTTTTATTTATTTTTTTTATTCTCTACAAAGGGACAAATGTACCGAAACTTTGGTCGGCAGCAACTATGTACCATGCGTATACGTTTTGGTACGTCCGAATCTCCGATTACAAAAAAAAAAAAAAAAATTAGTCACAGAGAGAACCTTATATGCAGTTCGTCCCGCGCGCATAGGACCGGAAGTAAATATTATTCTTCGTGTTTCTAGCCCTACGCGACGATTTTTCTCACAGTCTCTGTTATATGCTGTTTTTTTTTTTTCGCCCTCGACGCGTACTCTCTATACCGCAAAAGATACGACAATGCCGACGATTGTCCGGATGTATCTGTGTAGGTGTGCTTGTCTGTGTGTGCGTGTTCACGCGCGAGGAATTCTCCTTTGCGTTAGTCGCGATTAGTATACCTGACGTAATAAAGTGTAGCGATATCAGCTTCGTGATTATATTGCATAAGCTCGAGAAAAAAAAAAACCCCAAATTTTCGGAAATATTGACAATTTTCTTTCGATCCCTTGAGATTCGATCGTTATCATATTCATCAGCAAATTTTATCGCCATTTTATTTTTTGCCAAGAAAAAAATTATCGCAATGATGCAATGAATTTTTAAAAAAATGTATGAATACACTTTTTCGCGTGCAACCACGAAACATTGTGCAAGCTTTACCGCTATTGTTAGACGGTTATGCTCCGCATAAATTTCCAGCATGAAATATATACGACCGGACTAACAACCCTGTGTATGCTAGTACATATATATATATATATATATATATAATGAGTGTAAGAGAGAAATCTATTTCTCTCCCGTGAAAGCACACGAATTTCGTGAAATTTTCTTGAGATGTTCACTTCGGACATGTCCGGCCCACAGTCCGAGAAGAACGCTCGGAAAAATACGACGAGCTCTCTGGCTGACACACGTGTGGAACGAGGAAAGGAGCGAGAAAGACAGGTGGAGAGGTAAAGTAAAAGGAAAAGAAAGGAAAAAAAAAAATAAAGGTTGGTGAAAAAACGAAGCGGAGAGATCGCTTGGCCACCCTTATACCGGGCCGAGTTCATCTCGAGTATTCCACAAGAGGGGAGGGTGCACATGGAAGCAGAATAAGGTCCGACATAGTCAGGTAAATCGTACAGTTTATCAGCCATCCAACGGTTATTGGTATCGGCGATGGTGATTTAAATGAAGAATTACAAAAAAAAAAACAAAAATCATTTTTTTCGAAAGATTGAAAAAAATTTTGTACGTTAAAAAAAACGTTGTAACTTTTTCGTGACGATAATTCCGAAAAAGTTTCAATTATGCCTTAAACAATTTGTTTGCGCAAGTACGTTTGCCGCTGACTTTGGTGAGAATCGATGAGGGATATTTGTATTTTGGATTTTTCAAAAACTTCGTGTCATTCATATTTGAACGCGAGCGTATACTTTGAGCTTGCATGATGCAATTCTTTGCACGAATGGAGTAAGCAAAATTTCAAGTTTCAATTTTCACACCCCCCGAATGATACGATACAAATAAATAATATTTATTCCGTTCGTGAATTATTTTTTCATCATTGAACAAAATGTAATTGTCTTCGAAGTTTAACGCGAATGTTGTATTACCATTAAAACTTCAATGGCAATTAAATGGTAAATTTTTTTTTTTCTTCAAAAAATATTCGAACGTACAGAGACTCAAATAAACCAATAAATATATATATGTATTTTGAGGGCCTTGAGATGCCAATGACTGGACAATTTTTATTTTACATCTCGGTTATTTTCAGCGGGCCCGTTGGAGCCCTCCAGAGAAGAGAGAGAGAGAGAGAGAGAGAGAGAGAGAGAGAGAGAGAGAGAGAGAGAGAGAGAGAGAGAGAGAGAGAGAGCAGTAGAATTCCTGGAAGCGAAGATTTATTTTTCTGAAGAGACTCTAATGGCGCGCCCCGACCAAGAAACTCGCCCCCGTGTCTTCCTAAAGTAGCTGAGTTACGACCTTGTAAGGGAGGCCTTCCCACCTCGCGTCGTCCACCAGCCCCGTCCCGAAGAAACGATTTTCTCGCTCGTTCGCCCTTCTCTCCTATATATACTTTCCGTTGTTTCCTTCGAATTATCGCGTTCGCACTGGTACCCCAGTTGGCAGTGTAACGCAGGTGCGATACTTACGCGGGGTGAAAAATTGATTTATTACATTTGAAGAAAAAAAAAAAAATGTCATTCGAACGGCAGAAAATTTTATTTGAATGGAACAAAATTTATTAGCCCGACGATAGCGCAATTTGCAGTTCAGCCACATAAATTTCATTAAAAATCAACTAAACTCGTTTTATTCGTCGAAAACCCCTTTCGAATGGAACGAAATCTTTTTTTTTTTTTTTCTTCGCACCGTCAATGACGAATGAATTTTTGTTAATTTTCTCAGCTATGACATTGAAAATGTAAAAACAAAAAATTTAGCAATTAATTCTCGTAAATTCTTTCCCGGAATTTGGTATCTCATATATTTTAATGATATGCCTTTTCACCTTGATTCTTCTTTCCCCGCTATGCTTTTTCTACGTTTTTTTTTTGCCTCGATCAATCATGGCAAAGTGGACAGAACGAGATGTCCAAATGTAGAATTGCTCATCGACGAGAGACAATAATGATTCTCGTGGTCAAAAATGCCTGCGTTATCAAGAATGCATGACGCACAACGAGTATATTAAAGCGTGGGAAAGATGTACGTTTAAAGGCACAGCTTCGTGATTTTCAAACGTCAGCGAGAGGGAAAGAATGAAAACCGGTTTCCCGCAAAACACAGTCGTCAGACAGAGAGAGAGAGAGAGAGCGGACAGAATGTTGGTGCCTACGGTAGATATAAATATATATATATATATATATATATATATATATTCGTGGCTCTTTTTTTCGAGGATCCTTTCGAGCCATCAAACTCTTACACTTTTTTCCTTTTAATTTGTGTGCGTGTACGTGTATGCATTTGTGCTC
Organism: Rhorus exstirpatorius; assembly: GCA_963564615.1. Classification (NCBI taxonomy): domain Eukaryota; kingdom Metazoa; phylum Arthropoda; class Insecta; order Hymenoptera; family Ichneumonidae; genus Rhorus; species Rhorus exstirpatorius. Next base: position 39,270,722 of record OY751317.1, on the reverse strand, counting down.
TGTGTAGATCGCCTGAAGGAGGAAAACCCGACGTTTTCGGAAAAGTCCTTAGAGGCTACAAGAGTGCGACGAAAAGGTGAAACAGAGAGGGATAGAGAAAGAGAGAAAAGGAAGATGGAAAGATAGAGAGAAAAAGAGAGCTCTATCGTCGCTATAGCAGCTTCCAAGGGGGTGAAACCTGTTGCCAAACCTTCCCTTTCTACCTTCATCCATATAGCAGTGGCATCGTTCTCTCAGCGCAGTTTGGCTCATCACTCTTGCTCCTTCTTTCCCTTTCCTCACCCCGTTTTTCTTCTCCCAACTACTCAAGCTCTCTCTCTCTCTCTCTCTCTCTCTCTTTCTCTCTGGCCCTCTTTTCTTTCTCTCTGTCACTGTTAATCCTCGAGAAAAACTTTTATCCTACTCTCCTTTAACTTTCAGAAAATAAAAATCCTCGTCCACCGGCATATATATTGGTATAGGGAGCCACGATGGAATGTAAATTGAGGCTGTTATAGAGCAGGCGGATAATTGCCCATCCGAAGATGAGTGTGAGACAAGGGGAACAAGAAGAAAAAAAACTCGTATCGATACAAATACACACGAGACTATGAACAAGAGAGTCATCTTTACGAGCAATGATTATACACCTCCGGTAGAGATAGTAAGAAATTCTTATTAATAACTGAAATCGGAATGGATCTGCTCTGTTCTGATGAGAGTTCTCTCTCTCTCTCTCTCTCTCTCTCTCTCTCTCTTTCTCTCTCTCTTTCTCTCTCTTTCTGTTACGAATCGGTTTTTGATATTTTTTTTCACTACATCGAGCAGCAATTGCCCTGCGTGGTTCACGTGCGTTACGATCTCGTAAAGCTGATGGTCCCCCTCGTGTGATTATATGATCAATATCGAATAATGCTGAATGCGTTCGTGCCTCGAGTAAGTGTCCCATTTGGTACCGAAAATTATTAAGACCCTTCGGAATGAACATATCGCAAAGTATTTTGTTTCTTTTTTTTTTTTTTACCAAAGTCATGATAATTTAACTTAATCGATCAATCGATTGTTAGTGTAAATTACCACTAATAATCGTGATGTAATCGAGTGGAATTTGTAATTATTCTTTCGAAACTCGTTTTAACGATATTATATATATTTTTTGATATTGCGTGGTCATATTGGAAGAGTCGGCGGGCTCAAAACAGGCTGACAAGCACTGTATTACGTATCATACGTATACGACATATTTGGATAAATGTATCTATATGTAATTTTACCTCTCGTCTCAGCGTTGTTCTATATCGTGGAAAACGTAAAATCGAGTACACACGCAACGTATTATCGGATTCGAGGAAAGCAATTAAGCTTTCACTTGATTTATTTCGGGCATAAATAATTTGGTGAAGTAGTAATTATCGTGCCCGAGAGCTCCTCTACGCCGACGCCCTCGCTCTCTGCTCACTCTCTCTCTCTCTCTCTCTCTCTCTCTCTCTTATTCTCGCTCACCCTCTGCGTCTCCTAGAGCGAGAATTAGACTGAGAAAGAGGAACGATATATACACGTATATATATACGTATAGTATATATGAGAATCTATCTCTCTTTTCTTCCAAGATGAAAGCCGCCCGCGCGGTTCAGCATGCGCTAGCCAAACTTCCCGTGAAGCGATAAATTCTAGAAACAATAGGAAACTCCGTCGCTAGACAATAGAAGAAATATACAGCGCCCTCTTCTCTGGCTATGCAGCGGTAAAGGAGCACGAAGCTTGTGGCGCCACTGTAGTTGACTCGTATGGAAACTTTTTTTTTTTTTCGTTTTCTTTTAGAACTCTCGTACTGCGAGAAAAATTGAACTTTTTCCATTTTTTTTTACTTCACCAGTTTTGGCTCTTTCGATGACAGGACGAAAAAAAAAAACTAAGACGTTTCTCGCATGAAAAGGCCAAGGAATACAGACTCGAACTTTAATCTCACGAAAAATCAAATTTCAAGTTCTCAGAATGTATTCGTTCGTTCTGGCCGTTCATATAGCATTAAATAAAATACCACGGTATATATGGAAAGTCAATCTACGGTAGATGAGAACTAGGTGTTTTTGTGCGTGTGTGTTTCGTGATGGATAAATCTGTAACTCGTCGAAATCTCGGGAATAGAAATTCTGACGGATTCATGCACGATACATATGTATACGAAATTCTTAATTTTTCGTGTATTCATAATAATTGGAAACGTCAGTTGAACGTCAATCAACGTCACTCGTCTCCCGGGCCTATATACGTGTGTATACGAGTTCACCCTACCCTCCGAGAATTCACTTTTACGTTCTCTCGGCATGTGCGAAATGCGCTCTCGAATACACGCCATCGAAAAAAAAAAAAAAAAAAAAAAAAAAACACCGACGAAATTGTCTAGCTCGGCTCGGCAAATGTTAACCTTACGATAATGATTTTTATAGTCATTATACAGCAGACAAAAAATAGCCAAATGGTATAATTATCGGCCGTAAAAAATCGTATTGGGAAACGTTTCGGTGGTTTACAATATTTAATGCAAATATGTTTCATCTCTGAAATTTTTTTTTTTTTTCATCCTAGATTGTGCTCAGGACAGAAATTCTTTCGAAAATTATGGTAAATTGATGAATTACAATTTACTACAACGCTTCAATACACGTCCCTGAAGATTCTTATATCGCAAAAGCCCGATTCGTAATCCGGTCCTTGAGGTCCGAGTGAACGCGAGTGAATAGACGCATACCGCGATGAGGAAAAAAGATTTTTGAGAAAAATACTTTGCTCGCAAGGATGTATATGCATAAGTATATCTGTATACGACTCATCTGTCTCGCAGCACGAATAAAAGTGAACAACGTATATACACTGTAAAAAAAAAATGGTAAATTCAACTCGAAAACGATTGAATCAACTCATTTCTAGAGTAACATATGGCGAACCACATTTTCGAGTTGATTCAACTCATATATAGCGCCGTTTTAACCACAACATGTAGCACGATAAACTCGATTTGTGGTTGTCTCAACACGAGATGTGACTGGTTCGACAATATATCTATTTGATGTGACTCATTAGTATGGTTGGAACAGCTACATTTTTAGTTGACTGAACTCGATCTGATGGTACAATTAACTCGATTTGTGGCTCTTTCAATCAAAAATAAAGTCCATGTACGCAGAAATATAGTTCAAGCCACTAAATATTTGGTAGAACGCGCTCGATTTGTGGTTGTCTCAACTCGCGATGTGGCTCATTCAACCTGATATTTATTTGATGTGACTTATCAACATGGTTAAAACAGCCACATTTTTGGTTGATTGAACTCGATCCGATGGTATATTTAACTCGATTTGTGGCTCCTTCAACCAAAAAATAAAGTCCACGTACGCAGAAATATAGTTGAGGCCACTAAATATTCGGTAGAACGAACTCGATTTATGTTTGTCTTAACTCGCGATGTGGCTCATTCAACCGGATGTACATTTCGCGTTTCTTAAATTTCGAGCTTCAAAATTAATTTAAAAAAAAATTATAATGCATTTATCGCGATAACAATATAACAGAAATGATATCGCACGAAAAAAAAAGTTCTCCGTTGATATTCACTCATTACAGAATTTTTGTCTGAGCCGGGATTCGAACCGCCTACCTACAAGTTTCCTACCTAATGCCTGCTTACTAACCCGGGACGCTACCTATTGCGCTATCGACTCCTATTGAATTTCGTTCATCAATTTTCCGATATACGCTGCATGCTGGCTCACACTTACAAAATTGAATGCGTCATTACCATTACCATTTGACGATTTTGATTAGTAATAGAATTCATTTTCACACAACTTTGCTAGTTTTACATTTATATTTTTTATTTATATTTTGAGTTTCGATTGAACTTTTAATCGAGTCGTTCCACCTCTTTTTCGTTGAAATGACGACGCATAGTAATCGGATAAACCACAAATGTAGTTGAATCAACATGATATTTGGTTAAAAGAGCTGGTTATAGAGTTGTTTCAAACATCTGTGGCAGTACGATGAGCCACATAAAAGAGTTGTTTCAACATCAATTGCGATAAATAGAACCTCATAATGTAGTCGATTGAACTTTTAATTGAGTCCTTCCAACTCTTTTTCAGAGTTAAAATGACGACGCATAGTAATCGGATAAACCATAAATGTAGTTGAATCAATCTAATATTTGGTTGAAAGAGCTGCTTATGGAGTTGTTTCAAACATTTGTGGTAGTAGAACGAGCCATATAAAAGAGTTGTTTTAACATCAATTGTGATAAATAGAACCACACAATGTAGTCGATTGAACTTTTAATCGAGTCCTTCCAACTCTTTTTCAGAGTTACAATGACGACGCATAGTAATCGGATAAACTACAAATGTAGTTGAATCAACCTAAAATTTGGTTAAAAGAGCTATTTCTAGAGTTGTTTCGAACATTTATGGTAGTACAAAGAGCCACATAAAAGGGTTGTTTCAACGTAAATTGTGATAAATAGAACCACATAATGTAGTCGATTGAACTATTAATCGAGTCCTTCCAACTCTTTTTCAGAGTAAAAATGACGACGCATGATAATCGAATAAACCACAAATGTAGTTGAATCAACCTAATATTTGGTTCAAAGAGCTGTTAATTGAGTTGTTTCATTCAATTATCGTAGTCGAACGAACTGCAGAAAAAGTTGGACCAACTATTCTGTTGTGAGTGATTCAACTCTGAAATGAGTTCGGTCAACTCGTTAGGTGGCTGTTTTGACCGAATATGTTAACGCGATTTCAGAGTTGAAGCAACTATTCCATGTACATGCTTTAACTCGATATTCGGTTGACCCAACTCAATTTGAGTTGTTCTAACTCATTTTTTTCAACTCGATTTCTCGAGTTGAATTTACCATTTTTTTTTTACAGTGTATATATAGGCGTGTCCGACAATTGCATTTGAGAAGACAAAGTTTCAGGCTCTCTGCGAAGCTCTCTTCCGGTTTGCTACGGAATAATCACTGCGAATGCACGTTTAAATTTTCGTAACTGGTAAACTGAAAAACTCGCATTTATCGCTGCGAAACAACTGACAGGTAAAATCGCGCCGCTTCATCATTTCGAGGATATATGTATATTCGGTCTTTGAAACGACCGAGAGAGCGACGATACACGCCCACGGTTTCGATTAGCATAAGTTTCTTGAGATTTTATTTTTCGAATTTTCAGGTAAAACTCTTAGCCATGTTATTCCGAAGATGAGACTCGGATATGATGATTTTTTAAAGCCATAAATATAGTTCACAATTTATTGAAAAATGGAAAAAATAAAATTTCGGTTGCTGATCGTTAAGTTTTTTTTTTGTTCGATCCAAGATTAATACAATTTGTTAAAAAATAATTTAACACTGTAACGAACATTGAAATTTCTCGAATAAAGACAAACGGTGATTGAAGTGCGAATGAAAAAATCTGTCCCGGAGAAGAATTAGACAGGACTTATATGAGCAGGAAATTGATTTGATAAAATTGGCAATATATCGAGGGAGCTAAGAGACGGACAAAACGGTGTAATACTCACACACGCACACGCACACAGAGACAGACAAAACGGTATAATACTCACACACCCACACACACACACACACAGGCTGATCATCATCAAAGTTATGAGTGACGGAGGATGTTAATCATATATTTCGAGATGCATATTCCCATTATATAGAGCATTCTGACCAACTGAGCGGAGACCCGAAATCATCCTCTGGCTCAGAATTCGGCGCCAAAGTGTGGCAAAGTATCTTGCACAGCAATCGAAATATAATAATAATTTAATCCCTCTCTCTCTCTCTCTCTCTCTCTCTCTCTCTCTCTCTATCTTGTTGAAACGAGGTCGAAACCTTGCGCAATGTATAAGATCGAAATCTCAATTTTTTGCTTGTTATTCCCTCGTTATATCGAAATTTTACTCTTATAACGTCATCTTTATTGTCCCCGTCGTCAACATGCATATATCGCGCTTGTTTGCATATCATCCAGCTAATTGGATAAATACGTGGAACAGTAAATCCGAAGTATACACACGAGAACCCAATAAGCTCAGACGGATCTTTCCATATTGGTATTTAGTATTCACATATAGTATACAGGCGTTTAGTGTGTACACCAACATATTTATATCTTTATGAATACATGTACATACATGTATATGAATGCAATACACCTGCCGAGAGTCTACGAGAACGAATGTATAACCTTTGTTTATAGCCATTATTCCTCGTTACCGTGATGCGTGATACGGCGAGCAATAAATTACCTCGATTCAGAAAACTGGTTTATTTATAGACAGGGAGAGAATCGCGCTCTTGTATGTCTGAGCAAGTTTTTGCGCGAGAGGATAGTCGCTATGAGCGAGTCGCTTTTGCGAATCGTGTTATTGCTGCAACGCTTTTGAGCCATCGGACGAGACGCCGCCCCGTTTATCGTTGTAAATAAAGTAATTAGCCGAAACCTGGTGGACCGGTGGTAACAAAAAAAAAAGAATGAAAGAAAAAGAAAAAAAAGGAACTGTGGACGAGCCACGAGGAATGATGAGCCGCCGTGGGACAAAGCTAACGTAATTATAGAGGATAATTGTGTCGGAATGCTGAGAATTTTCAAATCGTTTCGATATCATCATTGCAATGAGGACTCGTAAGTGCAGCGGTATTTGTTTACGAGGAAACGGATGCATGAGATGCCCGGAAATGAATATGTGGACTGTGCTTTTTTATTCCTCAGACTTTAAAAATCTGTGTTTTGTGCCCGTTTTACATTAACGTGAAGTTATCGCTTTGTTGTTTTAACTATTTTTATGTATATAGATTGGTTAAATAAGGTGAATGTCGCGAATTATGACTATAATGTATCGAACAGTGTTCGTCCATACTATTTTATTTACAAATAAATTCAATTCACGTGCAATAAATATAATTTCTTTTTTGTATAATCTTTATTTTACGTATTGACACTCAAAGTAAATATCAGGTATTTATCGCGTATTTACCCGTAGATCGTGAACCAATCGACGAGCGAGCAGGTTAAGACGGTCGTTTCCTTATCACCGAGGCTAAGGTAACACGAAGAGGTTTCTTTTATAATTAAAAAATCATCGATTTAGGTGAAATAAGTTGCAATATATTATAACAATTAATTGAAGTAGTACTGAGTGTGGAAATGGCCGAGCAAATTAAATATTTGACCGAAATAATACAGGTCGTATATTGGTACACAGTAAGAATCATGTGCTCCAAATACTGTCCGAGCGAATCCATTCAGCTCATCGACTTTGTACGCTAATATAACTAGTTAGCTTTTTTCCTCATAAAGTATATGTACAATTCTTAAAAAATGCACGGTTTCAAGTTCAATGTTATTTGGCTGATCGCGATTTCGAGTAATGTATAACCTCACTTTAGTAATGAGAAAGTCAAGAAAGAACGTCATAAATAATTATTAAAAAACGAAGTTTTGAAAGCTTTTTTGTTAAAATAAATAAAATAAATTTTCAAAATAAAAAATTATTAGATTATTTTACAGAAAAAAAAATTGATTTATGAGTTGCCTGATTTTACGCAAGAGCCGTATCATGATCTTATGTATATTTTTAAAATGACAGCCTTAAATACTTATCATGTCGAATTACTTTTCATGGTCGATACCGATTATGAATAATGTTGCACCACTTGGGACATCGGTGTGGTGGAACGCATCACTATTCGGGTATATTACTGCAAGGGTTCAGGACTTGCATAGGTCAGTAAATGGGACGTTCATCTAACGAGACGGATACTATTGGGGCCATTTGAATGCGTACGCATACTCGAAATATATAATTAAATGATCAAAAGAATAATGAAAATAAGTTAGGCTTCCGTTAGCTAATATTCCGCGCTTTCCAATAATATTAATACTTTCAATCCTTCGAAAAATTAAAATAAACATTTCCCTCCGCTAATGGCGAGCTGGGCTTATAGGTAGTCACAATTCGGGATATTCACCTTACACGGAATTTAAAGAAGTGATGTTTGCAGACGGTCATAATAATTCTGTACATTCGATTTATTTCAATCAAAAACTTTCGTGAAGAAAACAAAAAGGAAAACTATTACCCTAAACATGTCGAGAAAACAAGAAGATCGTTTCTCGATTTTTCAGCAGTAATTTAATCCCTCTTTTATAAATCTAAATATTGATGAATATTGCTTCTATGTACTATACAACATAGCAATTGGCACTCGGGGCTAATATCCACTAACATGAAAAAGATATCGCTGCTAGGGTAACGTTTGCGATATTAGATTATAAGTTAAGGTAGTTCTATCGCTGCAGACTAGTCAATTAGCTATAAATGTCTAAATGATGATTCCTAAAAATATTGGATATATGGGTTAAAATTAATAAATATTAAATAAGCTTACCCAGGTGAATACAATTAATCAACGGTTTATTATAAATAATTATGTAACTAGTAAAATAGTAATTGCAACGACTCAAGTATTACTAGATCTCGTATGATATTTACGTGTGGCAACGTTGCGTTTTCTTTCTCTTTTCATTCTCGTGCCCTCTCACTCTCTCGCCCGCTCTATTGACGTTGACGCGGAGAGGTTATGTTGTTCGACTTGTCAAATACCGCTTTCGTTTCGATATCGCGTTGCCACATTTTTTCACCGTCACGACATTATGCCATAAGTTGTGTATCACTACCCGGATGCTCGTATTAAAATCAGTATAGCTTAAAAAATTGGTCGACAATCATATTTTTTTTAGGCCCGTTAGATTTTTACGTGTTTAATGAATCTAAGTCTCGTTTTTTGTAAGAATCTTTTGGATTTTCGATAAGATATATCGTTTTAAAGTGACCGGAAATCGGTTCTTCTATATGCCGAAGCAAATTTGCCTTGAGGAACTGGCATTTTCAAGTATTAATTTCTCCGTAATTAGGTCGATAAGGGGCATTGACGTTTCGCGAAATGAATAAATATATTAAAATTGAAGATATAAAAAAAAACAAAAATTAAATCTTATGGATTAGTTACCACGATAGAACTACCTTAAAACTGAAACACACAATTACCGATCGTTCCAGGGAGATTTTTTAAAATAAATATCCATTTCCATGATCATTGTCAGACAAACACTTTACATTTATGACATGAATAAGCCGTTATTATCGCGTTTCTCGTCACGAAAATTCGGTTATTCTTGTCTGTAATAAATTATCCATTGTAATTAGCTGTCAACAAATAAAACCACGAATCTATAATGGAAGAGAGCAGTTAATTTTATTCGATCGTACTTAATTTATTGAGGAAGAAATCGAAGTTTATTTGTTGAAAACTCACCTCAGCATCTTTCAACGCCGGAGACGTCGTCGAAACATTCAGACGTCCCATAATACATGGTCTATAAGAATGAATATATTATATTCCTTTTCCCCTTCTATCGCCAGTTCCGGGTTATCGTCCTGCCTCCTTTATTTCGCCGATTTATTCATCCCCAGACTGCCTCGAAGTATACGCCTATATATGCCTATATGTGCACTTTGGTACGAATTATCGATGCCGAAGCTCACGAGCCACGGCAAAACGAAGATACTTCTCGCGTTGGTTTAATAAGTAATATAATAACGAGATATCTTGCAGCGAATGAAGGGGGAAACGAGGGTGAGAGGGGGGGGGGGGTCAGGTTTATTCGATCAGGGGTTAGAGAATCTTAGAACGATATCTTTTGCTGCCTTAAAGAATTCGAGGTCAGAATAGAAAACGCACGATTAAAAATTCCAGACTAACAACTATAACTTTCAATCAAATAATTTTCTTTTCCATTCGTATTTTACGTTGCGCGATAATTTTTGTAATTTTTTTTGTCAAGTCCCAGAAAAATGGAATTTCGCTCCAATCAATAGATGCCTGAAATTTAATCGAGTTTTAGGAAAGATGGTACCCCTGCTGGAAGGTTGATGGTGGTAAAAAATTGGAGCAAACAAAGGGAAAGTTCGATACTGGAAATATTCGCAAAGCTTGAGCGACAATGGTTCAAGTCATTATATCGAGACAAGATCATTGGAACTTTGCGCTCTTTATCGCACACATAAAAACGCACGAGCACACTCACATATATACGAACTTGTTCGAAATATTTTTTTCTGATGTCTCGGAACGAGTGGTGCACTCATTTTAGAAAGTTCCAAGATCTCAGTTTCATTTTTCTAATTTTTAAGCGATTGAATCCCTTGTAAAAAAAAAAATGCTTGGACACGCTGTTAGTTATGATATTTCAGAGATATATAGCTACGCTGTGTGTTTCATATTTCTCTTCGACCTCGCTTTCTTCATAATACTGGCTCACCGCGGAGCTTCTTCCTCTTTCTTTTCCATCCCTCTGAACTCCCCCGTACTCGCGCGATATTCGCTCATTACTCGGTCGAGTAACGACCTCGCGATCTCGCAGCGTTTTTTTGCATTACATCGGAAAGAGAGAGAGAGAGAGAGAGAGAGAGAGAGTGAGAAAGAGAGAGAGAGAGCGAGAGAGAGAGAGAAGGCTGGGAGCGGGTCGCCTCTTCTCGGACCGATCGGAATCGGCCGATAAGCCGTTCCTCGCGCTGGCCACATTCGAGCTCGTAAATTACACGCCGTTCGAAACCCGGGCTATACGAGAAGGCAAAGGCAAGAGTGATGCACGGTGGTGGCCACGAGGGATCGTGTTCTTCGTGGGGCTAAAGGCGCCCCACGCTCATTCATATATATGTATATAATACACATAAATACCTATATATAATAGTACTTATCGTGTACCAATAAGTATTACGTACTTGAGAGCTTGGGTCCTTCGCTGATGTCGCGATCAAAGATATTCTCGATCTTCGATAAATTTATATCAGTTCGTGTAAATGTATTGGGAAATGTGATCGGCATGAAAAATTTTTTCGTCACATAAACATTGTACAAAAACTGATTGATAAAAGAAAATTCATGAAATTCTTGGGATTAAGTGCACATCGAGTTACATACCAACGATAAGAACGGCTTCGTTTCATTTGAACAGATCTTATCCGAGTTCAAAAACACCTTATTACGACCCATATATATTGTCCCCCAACCCCCAACTACATAGTGTCAACTGTAGAAAATTTATTATTTTTCTTAAAAAATTTATTATCTTTCTTTTCTTCGTGTCAATCCGTAATCAATATTGCTATGATCATGAGTGTAGTGTACGAGTATCACGTTTAAATTAGCCTTGCCCTTGGTCGAGAAAATCAGCGACGATCGAAAAGTAGAGAAAGAAAAAAAAAATCCTTCACATCTGAACATCAGCATCAGGAAAGATCGTCCGCTTTCTGCTATCGAGAAGATCGTATAGCGATTATAGTATCGCTTCGTAAAGAGAGAGAGAGAGAGAAAGAGAGAGAGAGAGAGAGAGATAGAATTGACGTCAGGGAATTGTGCCCTCGTCGAAAGGCCCCTTGCGCACTTCTCAACGACGATCTTATCTATCGTTATACAAAGATAACTGCTTGTTAAGGTAATAAAACGTCACGTTCGTATATATATATTGTAAATGCAGTATGTACAACGCTCGTGAATCTGTACTTGCGATCTTCTCCTTCTACTACTACAACGATTCGTTGGTAGTTGATATATTGATTATTCCTACGCCGGATCCTCATACTATGAAAATCTACGGTTGTGGGGTATTCCAGTTGAGTGGGAGTCTCAGGAATTTTATTCGATTCAAAATGACGAAATGGAGGAATGAAGAGGACTCGAAATATCATGAAAAATATTGGTTATATCATTATTTGCATTCGATTGAATTGAATTATCGTGGTTCGAACTAAATGTATTTGCGTCATACATGCAGAACGATTGTGTCGAATGAAACTTTTCATGGCGACGACCGCGAGGTTACCCCGCGCACGCGACACATCACCCGTTCGTATGAGGTGTCGTAATATTGAAATTTAAAAAAACGTGTGATTTTTTTTTTCGGTTAGTCGATACGAATGTAAGAGCCCCCGTTTCCTTGTGACGACTTTCAATGCAGATTCATCGTCATCAAATATCGTTCTTCTTTTCGAAAACTTGTGGGAACAATTTTTGACACTTTTCTACTCGACCGACAGGCCAGTGCCACTGAAGGCTCCTCAATAGCGAATCTTCTTGGCAGATGAGATTATAGTTATAGATTCGCGAAGAGTCTGGGAATCATCTAGCATCGCGCTTGACCAAAGACATAACTCTGGACAGTATATACACTAGGACCTCGATTTAATGGCCCTCGATTCAATAGACAGTCCCCACCATGTCGCATTTATCGATCGGTTTTTCGCGTGGTGGGAGATGGTGAGGGACGCTTAAAGTCTCCCCGATCAGGCCCGTAGCACGGAGTGCCGATGCGCAGATACAGCATGGGCGGGCATACGCATACCTCGATTTAACAAGGTGCGATGCGGAGCCGGTCCCGCCACTGGCCGTTAAATCGAGGTCCTGGTGTATATGTAGATATTCTTTACATAAATTTATATGCATATTATGTATATACATATATATATGTGTGTGTGTGTGTGTGTGTGTGTGTATTATTTCAGAACGTGCTCACGAACGCGTGGAGGTAGCAAATTATGGCGATCGAGACAACGGGGCACGAAGATCGTGCGCCACTAGCTGGGACAGAGCGGTGAAACGAGGAGCATCTCCTCTCCTGGTTCGCTCGAGGTTGATGCGAGGGTCAACTCCGTGCTCTCCGATTGTCGGAGGGTGACCCATGGTGATACCTATAACATGCATATAAGCACCCGAGGAAGAAGGTATTTCGTGTGATATGCGGCTGATTCGCTATCTTTCACATTGTCATGCCAATATCCCAGATATGGACACAACAGAGGAAACAAAAAGCTCTTCAGTGAGTATATGAGAAATGTCATTTTGTTTGAACGAAAAATAATTTAAAACTAATTTACGATAAAATAGTCGTGAATAATTAATGTGAAAATGGAGCATTTTATTAATCATCGAGCGACGAGCGGAAGGCCACTTTTCCTGAGTTTTTGGTACACCGTACTCAATATTTACTTTCATAAGAATACCAGAAAATAAGGAATAAATCGATTATCATTCATGTCGACGAGGGGCTTTGGACAGTTCCCTCGTGTCCTCGTGAAAATGGGATACGATACAGGAGTTGCCATAGAAAATTTTACGGTTACGCTACCCGAGGCAACCCTCCAACTGGCGCAATACCTGGAGACCGGAAGTAAATAAGAAGAAAAAAATTAGAATAATAATTTGTATAGAAATAATTTTAAAAATTTCAAGGATTCCTCAACCACGTGCTCGACGCTACAAAAAGTATCGAAGTATACCACTCTTCTTCCTCTCCTTTCTTCATCAATTCCCGTGAGATATCTCAATCTCCTTCCTAACTCTCGGAAGACTCGTGACAACAAAAATATGAAGTTTCAAGCGAGCCGAAAAAGCCTGCAAGCTCTCTTGCATTTTGCATGATCCTCGAACGAGCGACTCTTATGCATTCCACAATGGAGCGAGGAGTTTCGACGTGAAGCGAGGTGGACGCGAGCCAAAATGAACGAGGTTAGAGGTGAATAAGCATGAGAAATAAAGGGGGGAAAAGTACCCGGGAAGAATGAAACTCTTGGAGGCAGTCGAGGAACGGCGAGAAGGAATAAAAAGTCGCGGAGGATGAGGCGAAAATGAAGAAGAAGAAGGAGAAGACGAATAAGGAGCTTGCCGCTAATGCGTTTCCTTAATGAACGCTTTCTTTGTCTCGGACAAACACCGAGAGCCCTTAAGAGATCCTGATCCGCGAGGAAGCGAAGCCGCAAGACAATTTCGCTTGTATATATACCGAAAAGGAATGGGGATGAACCGCCTGTATCTGTATATAGTACATACATATATATATACCATCAAAGGTATATCCACATGAAGAGTTCACGAAATTATTCATTTCTGTCTCGTGCGCCTTCCCTTTGCCTCCGGGCCATTTTTTTTTCCTACGCGCTACTCTTTTTTTTTTTCACGAAGTATATTTCGTCGACACTCCAAATTGAGGGACCAGTAAATACATCCCTTTTACGTTTTCCGTCCGAGAGACCAAGCCAACACAACTATTTAAACGTTTTAGGAAATTGCCTCAATGATAATAACAACTTGTTTCAAATTTTTACCGACGTTTATAATTCAACTATTGATTTCGTACGATGAGTAACGTTTCTGCACGTGGAACTTTTTACTTATGATACGCTGGTTTTTCTTTCAAGTGTAACATGTAACACACCTAGGACTCAACGAATCTCGTTCTTAAATTCGATCATGCAACTCCGGGTGGAATTGCTAATTATTAAATTCTCCTTTGGTTTTAAACGACATACTTACGCCATAGGTCATGCGTGGTATTCGAGTCACATGTGTGCGCATCGATAAAGAATTTGCAAAATATATCCGGGTACGAAGTCGAGAAAACAATTCGATTTCGGGAATCCAATTTGAAAAGTTTTTACATCGTTCAATGAAGTTTCTGAGGCTCCTAAATCGATGCTTTGTGCTTAATTCTTAACTGCCAGTTTCAAGACTATCCCGCCAAACTATATCAAGCTTGATATGATCCCGAGGTCTGATATCATTGACAAGTATACGAGGGAAACCTCATTGATCGATCTCTCGAGACCTGCTCTGCTCTGCCGGCTATAACTCACTCTGCTTGCCTCTAACCCGAAGTCTTATCTCAAATACCGGGCGTGACGCTGTCTCGCAATTCCTCGCGCGCGATCAACGTCAGGAATCGCGCGAATCGCGTTGTCTATTCCGACGCGGCGTTCCTAATATCGTCAGCCAACGGGAATAGCTTTGTGTCATATATATATATATCCCTTATATCACTAATGTATATAACGACTGCTAGCGAACAGTGGGCCATGATCTACGAAACTCTGCGAGCTAAATCGTGTGAGTTACGTCCATTTGGTTTGCCAGTAGTCCATCCCTGCATGCTTACGATTTCTCATCCCATTTGCTGGAGCTTGCAATTCCGGATGAAAGGAGGTGAGAGTGAGGGTTACAGCCCTAGAACGTCGTAGCGCTCAACCGCTGCTGTTCTCATCTTATATCACATATATATGTACATATGTAAATATCTTTTCACGCTATAGCTGCCAAAATCTGCCATTCTCGGATCCTCGCTCGGATCATTACCGGAAGATCCATTAAAAGTATTAACAATTTATTTAGCCACACTGCCATGGCCACGGTAGAGATTCGTGGGCGCTTTATTGGAAATTTATGGGCACGTGAGAAACAGCGGAGAAACGACGTTACAGACGCAACGGACTCTTGCGAAGTTGTGATTGTGGCAAAAGGACGTTTCGATTGCTTTCTCCATTAACTCTCTCCATTTATTTTGCAATTGCTCTTTTTTTATCACTCCAAATTGGTCTGTTACTCGTTCTCTCTCTCTCTCTCTCTCTCTCTCTCTCCCTCTCTCTCTCTTTGTTTTTCGCATTTCCTGAACTCGCTGACATTGGATACTTCAGGGAATCATGAAAGCTTCTATCAGATCCGTCAGGTGGCACGTTGGCATCTTGGTTCTCTACAACTATCGTCCATACGTATACATGGATAAATTACGTCTTTGTTAACTGCATCTGTGTATATATTGCGTACGTTTTGAGGTTTCAGGCTCGAGCAAACGGACTCCGGCAAGCTGACATACTGCAATTTCTAATATGAAATAGGGTAGTATTTCGCATAGTCTAAGAAAAATATGTATCCGTAGTAATATATATTTTCATGATTTCGCGAAAGAAAACGAGAGAACCTGACACGATGGCGAATTTGTTGGGAATTGCGACTGAGGACACAATGGTGGTACGAAATCATCTCGAATGGGATTCTTATACGATTTTGCGTTCTAACTACACTCACAGGTAGGTTCCTTCAATCTTTAATGATGTATTTTGGGTCTCATTATTCGACATTACGTTGGTAGATGTTTAGAGGATTTCCTTTTGTTTTATAGTAACAAGATAACTTGTCATTTTAATTTCCGTTATTTCTCTCAATTGATAATAATTGATTTCATAAAAAGTTTTAGCAATATTCTATTTATGCTGACTCGCTTGACACAAAGCGTTATAAAAGTATGGTAAAATGGCAAGCACCAGGAGGGCACAGCGTCATTTTTTCACTCTCTGAATAGCGTGAAGCAATCTAGCGGGAATAGCGGTACGATCAAGGTAATCTCGAAGAGCGAGATTCGAAATATATCATTTATTGAGAATAAATAATATGTGCAAGAAGCCTATTAAAAATCGCTAGATTTTCATCGGAAGTTATATTGATTTAAATTGTAGATATGGGCATTCTTTGTCGGTTCCTATATGATAAAAAGTGCCTACAAAGAAGAGTCTGTGTCTGAGTATCCTGACTATCTATGTCATTGTCCACATTTCATATACTTTGTAATTATGTCGTTATTATATACTATATATACATACAATGCACATAATGAAAGTATATTGGGATTGGTGTACGCTTTTCCTTCGATTCCCACGACGTTCCTTAAGTCCGTTCACCTGATTCATATACTCCCAGCACGTTCTCTACCTTGTGTGCCCAACTTGAGATACCCTGCGCACCCAGTCACCCTCACAGAGCAGAGCACAGGATACCAAAATACTGTGCGGTATTGACGTATTTTGAATAGGACAGTGTGAGCGAGGTGCAAGAACACCAAGGCGCACCGCAGTAGCTGGAGAACACCCTCCTAACCCCTTGAGAACTCTAGCCATTATACATATATATTACATATATATATAGCGAGCTTCTATAGGCCCAGCATTGTCCAGCACACGCATTTCATCCACATCTCTTCTCTCCATCCGACTTATTCGAACCCCACTCTACCGCGTTTTCTTATTTCTGTCTCGGTCGCACACGCATATAGCCCAAAGAAGCTCGCATTCACGATAACACCATCTTTGTTCTGTGGCAACACTTCCGCGTATCTTTGTCACTCTTCATCACCGCGAAGCTATAGCGAAAGGATAGGTAGATGATACGCATACACTTAAACCGAGACACACACACACACACACACACACACACACACACACACACACACACGCAGAATGTGGTTCTCGATGTATTTCAGTGGCTTCTATCTAGATCTCTCGCACACCCTCTTGTTCTTGGGGATGTGCCCGTACACCCTTGCAAAGTCGCCACGACCTCTCTCCTTCCCTAACTTTGCTCCCTCCGTCTGGTTTCCTCCTGGTCCATCTATCTAACCCGTATACAGTTATAGGCATATACCTATATATATGTATAACCAATGCTGGCAAACAAATGGGCGTAAACTTCACAATTTAACGCGTTATGTAATGCGGGGTACGTCCTTTTGTTTTCTATCAGTTGATGTGCATACATCCATACATTCATGTATAACCATACATATATATGTTCTTTTTTGTAGTGTATATATGTACACGCTACGCGACGCATATACCTATCCCCTGTAGTGTCTATGGTAACCCCTGTACTCTATATAGTCTGATATTGCTGTAGACACTGGGTAAGTATATAACTTATGTACCACACATGTATATAAACAAAATAGTATACAGTCGGTGTTGTCTCCCTTCAACGCGGCTCGCTCATTCGTTTTCTTGCTCTTTCTCTCTGTATCTCCTTCCATCTCTCTCTCTCTCTCTCTCTCGTTCTCTCTCTCTCACACACTCTCTCCTTCATCCCCTATTTCGTGGCACCCTCATTGCGAACTACTCCGACCCCCCCGCGAGATATCTCCATACGCCACTTACTGTAAGCTCGGGGTGTTCTCCGCTCGGTTGCCTCTCTCCCGATCCTACGAACTCTCTCCCTAGTTCAAATTTCCACGTGCTGTGCGTATTGCAGTCTCTCAATACATGCAGTATTATACATATGTATACATGGAAGGATCCTACCAAATAAAACATCGTATCCCACGTCAATCGAGGTGTTAAAACGTGCGAGTTGCATCCTTCTGTTTGCTAGCCATCGGTTTGCTATACATTGTGGGGATATCTATGTGCATCGGCATGCAGAGAGGCAACCCGCGCTATACGCGACATACAAGTGACACACAGAGGGGTTCGAGTCCTTTCAGAGAATTACGTACGATCGAGGTGACTCCCTCTCGTCCGCAGCTACAACAACTATACGTGAATTGCCTGGACCCGCCGCGGTCCTTGCATCTTGGCAGAGGGCTCTTCTACGTGAACTCCCTCCCCTTGGCACAAGAGAATCTCTCGCTCGTGGGCTATTCAACCAGATTCTTGGTTCACTCGCTGTCGCGAATACGGTCCCTAATCACCCTGCCACGCGTATTCCAACGGCACTGATTATCAGTGAACTAGATGCGATCCCTCGTGGGTAAGCCGCGAACGAGCACGCGTTATATTCGCGTCTAACGGTTCAACGACGTTATAATATTATAACCCGTGTCCTGGTGGGATAGCAGCGAAGCTCCCGCATCGGTCGTTCATGCGGATAACTCCGTTGCATTGTTGAGATATTAATATGGAATTATACGGTAATTTTGGATCACGGTTTATTTGACGGATCAACGAGATATCAGAACATTTGTTTTTTTTTTTCTTATGCACCGCGAAGTGAGCAAACTCTGTGCTGAAATATTATTTATTAAAGCCGGAATATCGGCGATTGTTATCTTTTTTTCAATCAACTTATCTGCCGAGACGTCTCCGAGAGATCAAGATTATAAAATTATCGATTAGTATATTGCTCAGAGATTCGAGACGAGTGAGCATGAAAATAAAACTGTTGTATATAATTGGCCACATGAAATGTTGAAACTTTGCAATAACAAAGCTACTCGAAAAATACGAAAAAAACGAAACACTTTTATAATGGGAATAAATTTTATTTTTAGGTTAGTTCACATAGCAGGTGCAGATTTTGTCGCATTTCCAATTTTTCGAAAAGTTCAGGCTGCGCAGATAAACCGACGAATCAGATTGCCATTGCAAAGTCCTAAACATCGGCCCGCGGATTTAAGAGGCGCTGTTCTTGCAATCAAGACATTAGGATCACATTCGTATGAATTTGCGAGTCCCGCAGATTGCACGCGCTTTCCTATAGCACTAATATGTGTTGCCGATTTTAAAGTTCGCGAGATAGTATAGAAAATTTTGAAATTTCACGTTTTTGTGCCTAATGTGTATTTTGTGCATATAAGCACAAATCTGACGAGTGATTAGAAATGAAAGAAACCTCCTTGAACTGGCTGCAAAAAAATCATAATTATGAGATGTATTCCTGATTTTGGGGTTCGTCGAGTAGAGTTTTTTTTTTTTTGTTTTGTCAAAACAAAGTTCCAAGATTCCATACACACGAAATTGCGTAACAGTTTTGAACTGCTGACAAAAAGCTAACCAATGTGTAGAGTGTTTGCTGGTATAGCAGCGTCGACAAATTATAAGCGATTTTTTTCAATCGATTTACCTATTTAGAATATCGAAAATTTCAGGGTCTCGATTACTGCGTTAATTCTCGGATGAATAAGAGTAGGTATTATTATAAGAACATGCACGAAGGAAAAATATTTGAAAATGTAAGTTAAGAGAAACGATCAGATCGGTGATCCAACCAATTGTTGGTCCTTCGAGCTAACCTTTTCCCACCTTCTTTTCATCGTGTAGCTGTAAACTGTTCAAAAAATTAGTACTCTCTCCGTGTTCGTACAACCGGGAGTACTCAAAATTGGTGAAAAAAAAAAAACCTGTTAACCTATTTTCTCGTCTTTCGGTGAAGAAAAAGTGGTTAATAATCTCATGGATTTAGTATACGGCTCAATGTCAAAAATTCCTGAGAATATTAGGACAAGCCTTGGACTTGAGCATCACTGGACCCGGTCGTCTCGAGGCCTGGCGTTGAGAAAGCGTATGGGGAAACGAGGAGAAAGGAGGGTCGGTCACCCTCATCGTTGGGCTGGAGAATGTTGTCGCTGGAGGCGGCGGAGAGACGATGGTGAGCAAGGGCTCTCTCTCGTGAGGTGTGGGTGGGTGGGTGGGTTGGCGAACGGGGGTTGTTAGGGTGGACTCTAAAGTCCACCAAAGGGGAGAGCCAGGGCGCTCTCACCAAGAGAGACTCTCTCTCTCTGCTACGTCGTGGGAGATGTGCGTGAGAGAGTCGGAGAGAACGCTGGTCGGTGGTAAGGGAGCAAGAGCACGGGAGAATTTACGCCTGCCGGTGAATTCCTACAAGGCCTCATATCACACGCACACAAGACAACACCGACACTCAAGTATAGATACGTCTATATATATATATATATATATATATATACGTACTTGCCAAAGCCTGCGCGTCGTACTTCCGAAATTCTCGCACGTTCGGTCGATACAGGACGACCCACGGACTCCGGCAACTTGCTACATGTATTCCACTATACGCGTCGTCAGCCTTAAAGTGTATAAAGAATTTCTATGCCATATTTCGGAGAGGGAAAAGAAAATAATTTAAAAAAAACGGAATATTCCGACGGTTTTTGTTAATTCAATAGCCTGTTATGCCAAAAATATTTCATAATGATTCGGCACACGAGAATAACCTTCGAGGGAGAAAAAAAAATTAATTTTATTAACTCAAGTGCATAGAAGCTGTATGAATAAAAAATTATTCAAAATTATTTCAAAAAACCTTATATTTGAAACAAATATTGATATTTTCTTTTTTTTTCGAATCATTTTTCGTAATTATTTAGTCGTCAAATTGTATTTTCCTGTCCAGTATGATGTCCACCTCCGACTCGGATGAGAGAACATAAATTTATCGGAATTACTTTTGTTGTAATTTTAAACGATTTCGACGAAATAATGTCACAGAGGAGTTAATTTTTGGTCGTGGCTGCTTCTGACGTAGAAGCCGAATTTGAATTGCCACTATAGGCAGACGCTGGTTTTTTTTTTTTTTTTTTTTAATTTGATATAAACGTTAAAAAAAATTATAATTTTAGAGTCTGGTTTTCACGAAATGATTTTCCTCGGGCGTATGTCCCATATGGAAGCAGGGAGAAGGGAGGGAGAGAGGGAAAGAAAGAGTCTTCGGTGAGACACGTACGGACAAACGTCGGAGTGCTCCGGGTATGGCAGTAACACATGCACGTGTATCCTCCACTGTTACGAGAGAACGTATTATACACATACATGTGTATATGTGTAAAGAGAGAGAGAGAGAGAGAGAGAAAAAAGAGAGATGAGAAATTGTAGAACGGGGTTGGGGAGAACTCAGATGAGCATACTCCCCCGATCCAAGGCGCCAATCACGCGCAAAGACAAACAAGGTCTGTGGACCACCGCTGATTGTCGAAGAAGTCCTCTTAGGACCTGGTCCTCTCTCACGGAAAATCGTCCCCGATGTCGTTTGGTCTCGGCTCTCCGTTGATTTCTCGTCGTCGGGCTTCTGCTCGGACTCCGTATGCACAGCTCATTCAACGCTTACTGCATACTAAATCAAAGCAAAGGACGTAGAATGTACGCCAACACCAAGAATTTACCTCCCGTGCTGTACCTCTAACCGTGCAACTTTGGAATCCCATGACGACGAGACTCAACAACGTAGCTCTACAACTCTACATATACCTACATATACGTCGAGCTGTCTCACGTAGCTTCGTAAAAAAAAAAAATACACACACAAAAAATACAAAATTTATTGTAACGGGAAATAGATTCTTAGAATCGCTACCCAGTTTTTGGCGATTCTAAACATTCTCGAATGTTCGTCTTTCATCAAATGAATACTTTCATTTGGATTATATTTCGAGTCTTTTGAATTCGTGGTAGCATCGATGAATACCCCAATATGTCAAGGCTTTTTTCGGCGGCTCAATATGGAAGTTTCATCAAAACCATATGGGCGAGTCAACGTGTCATGCGAGAAATAGACTGTCCGACGTTTTTGACAAATCGATATGCGCCTCTCCACAAATTGCACATAAATTATAGGATGAAGAATTTACGGCAATGAAACATTGAGTTTTTGTGCATTACAATTCGCCGACAAGGAAACTTCATAATTTTAGTACAGGATAGACGTACCATAGTTGTGGCCACTTTAAGCATTTTCGAACATTCATTTACGAATAGTGTTCGCATTATTGCAAATTCAGAATTGAAAAAGTGATCGATGCAACCTCAAAGGTACACAGAATCTAATTGTTATAATTTAAAACTTTTTCTGATCATGATAAATAAGAAAATAAGAAGAGAGAGGCAAGAATGCGGAAGAAACAAAAGGTGTGAAAGGTGGAATGTGGAAGAGAAATTAAAAGATTTGTAAAAAACTTTCAAAGTTGTACAAATAAAATTTATTGATTGATAAGAAAATAAGAAATTGTCTTGTTTGTCATTTTCACGATTTTGTGGCCACAGTTGTACACTTTTGGTCATCCGAAGTACCATGGCCACCAAGCTTTGAATTGGGATTGGCCGTTATAGTTGGTCACAAATAGAACAATCGCATTTTGAATGTATGACTTTTGGCCACCGCGTATTTTTCAGCTATTTTAGTTGATATGTCAGTTTTTTGTGATTCCAACCCGCAAAATAAGCTTTAACTGATGAAATATACATTTTTATGGGGCGGAATGACTTTAGATAATGAGAAACCGTACAGTCTTCTCACCTCGGGATCCCTTAACACTTCTGACAAGAAAACTACACAAACCGCGCTCAGCGTTGACACGTTTCGTTATATTTCGTTGAAATAACTAAGCAGATATTCAATAAAGCAATCGATATTGGTGCAGAAACATCTTGAATAGCGAAATATTACGCTCGATGAAGTGAGCATAGCCTTGAAACTTTAAGAAATTCGAGGGAAATGCGGAGTGGCGACAAACGGTACAGCAGTGGCCACAACTGGTACGTCTACCCTAATGTAATTATCAACAAATGATCAATAATTCATTCATTTCTAATGATCCTGAAATCTTTGCTTTCATCTTAAGCCTGAGCAACGATGTTTTTTTTTTTTGTTTCTTTTTTTTTTTCGTTTCTTTTTTTTTCGTTATTTTCCATAACATCGAAGCTTCACTCGGATGTAAGAGGATATATCCGGAAGGTTTCTCTAGAACGCGGGTATTCGCTTATATACTCGGCACGAGCAAGGAGGGGAGAGCGAGTGAATTTCGCTTGTCCAAGGCCCGGGCCTCGTGAATATTCCAAGCTCTAAAAGCTTCTCTCCCCTTCGTTGAACGCGCGCGCCCGAGAGATTGCTGGTAAGGTACGGAGGGTCCATCACGTCCATAACAAGCTCCCTTCGTCTTTCACCCCCGATGCGAGAATTCGCCCGCGTTCGTTCGCGTTCGTCTCACTTCCTCGCGGCGCTATCATCCTAGAAATTCTCTGAGGCATGGGCTCACTTGCCCCGATGCCCAATTCGGCTGTTGGTACGCCGCCGCGCGACTCGAAGATGCGCGAAACTCGACGTGTCGTATAAAACGCTCTCTTATATATGTGTGTATACAGGGCGATGCACAATATCCGCGTGATTATCGTCGGTTTCCCGAAGAGATCACCGAAATATAAAGCCACATTTACAGAAACGAAAAATTCGTAAGAAAATCTAATCGCGACGCGATGAATGTTTTGATAATCACGACGCAAGCTTTTATCGCAAACCCCCGACAAGATTGCCATCGAGATAGTCATTGAGAATGACATCGCGGGACAACGATAAAGAAAAATATGAAAAAAACAACGCCAAACGTACTCAACTATACAGGAGGGAATTCGATATGGCTAGACTTTAATCACTATTTGCAATTAAATGTGCAAAGATCATGAGCTTAAAGGATATTCTGAATCGCCATGTGTAAAGTGTAAGGATATCAACCACCAGGGAAGAGCAGAGAGCATTGTAACACACCCACGATTTAATTCATAAAGTGCTATTAGGTTACCCTCTTTTGTTACGAAATTTCAACAAATCTCGATGTCTTATTAATAGTATTGAGAAAATAAAAGTATGAGCTATCTTTATATATATGTCTTCTGGGTTTTTTTCCGTATGATATGTAAATCGGGTGTAACGTCGAGCTTGAAAACGCTTTTGGAGTTTTCAAGGATACGGACACGAGGAGAACGAGAGGAGCTCGACCAAAACGCGTCTCCAGGGGTGGACTGTGTCTTTGCCTTGTGATCGATTTTCACACACATACACACACACACACACACACACACACACACACACACACACACACACACACACACACACACACACACACACACACACACACACATATATATGCATACAACACACATGGGTACAGCTCCTCCACGCGTTTCCTCTCGTCGCAAAGAGCTTGTATTCTAGATTTGTCGACGTTTTCACCGTTCTCGTGATCCTCATTTTTTTTTTTTTAAGTAAGAAAAAAACACAAAAATCGTCGAGCTACATTTTTCAATCAATAGAGAAATCCTACGTTGCAGGAAAAGTCAATTGCGCAACGTGCATCACAAATCTAATAATTATTATATAGACAGAATCATTTCACATGCCGGCTTTAAAGTAAAATTATTTTTTTTTCGCAAAAAGATGGTAGAAGAGGATGTAAAAAAAGAGTGTCATCATAAATTTATGTAAAGACCAACAAACGCCTAAGATAACACGTTATCGTGTAATGAAATGTTATCTCATTAAATTTATCCTTTTATTCATTATAAATCTATAATATGATGTATGGATTGTTCGAGAAAACAGAAAAAGAAAAAAAAACTTTTCGCGTGAACGTGCCTATAAGGCTACACGAGGCTTTTGTCGTTCTTGAAAATCGCACACACATACTACACAGTTGCCTCTATGTCACATGTATTTTCCCAGGTGCTTTCGAGGATTAAAAGGGCCTCGAAGGCTGTATTGCTGATTCAACTGAACGGACCGTTCGTTACGTACACCGAGCTTGAATGAGCGAGAACATCGAGATTTCGCAAAAATCGCACAGTTGGCTGTTGTTATTTTGCGATGAACGAGGAGAGTACGAGCTAAGCCAGGATAATTAGGTCTTAGAAGAGTAGAAGGAAAGCGCTGTGGTAGAACATAATGTATGGGACGTGAGAATTTTGGGTTCTTGACGATTTTACAGTCGGCAAAGTAACTGTAAGAGCAATGCTATTCGTGGCTCTGGGAGATTCGTGCGCGGGATCGTATATGTGTGCGATGCTCTCGAAAGAGGATAATAAGCTGTTGCGTTGCAATGGGAGCAACGATAGCATCGTGTTCATAATTTATCTGAATCGGTCCACCATGAAATGGTTACACCATGAAAAATTGAAGTTTCTCAAGAATAACAATGTAAAAGTTCCATGTAAAGTTTTTTTACGCTGCGTCTGTCATAAAACCGATCAAATCAGAATACACATCAATTAGTATAATCATCAATTATATAAACTCTCGCCTGGTGAGTTACAGACAGAAAAGAATTCAGTTCGACTAAAATGAAATTTGAACGAATTTGAAAGTTGAATATTGTTCTCGATATGTGAAAAATAAGGTATATGAGGCATATAGCGAGAGTGGCCTTGTTCGAATATTGGCAAATAAGTGATGTAAATGATTTTAAAGTACTGTCCACGCAATTTTTGGTCAAATAGATCGTTATGAATGATTTTTTTTTTTTTTTTTTTTATTTGAAATATCAAAGTTTTTAATGAAAGAAATAGTTATTCTCTTAGAAATTAGTTATTCTTCAAGATGATGACAATTTTTTTCTTACTAATATAGTTATTTATAGTTATAGTGTCGCATATTCATTTCAACGGATTTATGCTCGTTCTAATGTTCGCTATATCTCCGATGCCATATACATGGCTTATTAATGATTTATTTATGGATGATTCCATTAAACCGACAGAGTTTAACCTCTCTCTCTCTCTCTCTCTCTCTTTCATTCTCTCTCTCTCTCCCTCTCTCGCTCTTCCTTATTTATTATGCCTGGCTTGTTAGTCAACATACGCCCGAGGCAACGAGTATGAGGAGTCTGGGCCACCGTGCGGTGACCATGTGCCGCAGAGCAAAACATAATTTTACTATGAGTGCTCTCTCTTCCTCTGCGGGCGCACTTTCACACATTTTTAATGAATGCTGTACTGTTTTCTGTGAAACTCACGGTTACTGCAACAAGACGGGAAAAATATTTCCCAGAACACCATGCAAACGCTACACGAGAAGCTCTGCACTCTGCGCGTTAAACTGTCCTCATGCAGAGACGTATGCTACATCAGCTGGTATAGCAAGAAAAAAAGGGCGTAATCCGCAACAGTTTACGTTTCACATGATTTACGTTGAGTCCTTTTGCGTGTCCAAAATCCATGCATATGTATATATAAACCGACGGTAGTGGACGCACCGTCGTCGTGTGGCTCTGACGATCTCCCAAGTTAAGCAGCAATAGCCGAGGTCCCTATTTGGATGGGTGATCGCTTAGCCATGCACTGGCTTGGCGCACCGACTATATACCAGGGGGGGGGGGGGGGGGGCAGTTTTAGTGAGTTTCTGATGGTAACATATCGGAAACTCAGTAAAAATAAGGCCGTCTGTATCAGCATGGATTTTTCCGCAGTTCCCCCATCATGTCCACGGCGAATGCTTTGGGTGCTACAGAAGTTAAGTTAGCTTAGCGAAATGCGAGTATAGGGAGTGATAGGAGGGATCAAATGGGAGAAAAGTAATACGGAAAAACCCGCAAGGGTATACGTTGGAACCCACAAATTAAAAAAATATATATATATGTAATATATTTTTTTCATATGAAAATACATCGTTGGCTCGTCTGGCGCATGAGAGTCGTAAAGGAGATTCGCCTCAGGCATTTTCCATCGTCAGTATATATATGCTAGCTTTCGCGACGTAAACACGTGGACACATGCCGTCGACATGTTTTATTGCGACCAGAGGCTTTTCCACAATTGCGCGAGGAATTTCCGTAGATTGCACGACAGGGACAACAGCCTTTGGTTGCATCTATATCCTGGGCTTTCAGGCAGAATTCTCTCCCGGCACACGCAAAATGCTTCAAGAGACGGAGGGTGATAAAAGTGACGTCGTAAAAATTTATGAATTCAATTATAAGAAAATTTCCGCAATAATATTCTCGTCGCTCTGTCCCAGCGCAAAACGCCACTTATTTCTTTGCGCGAAAAGTGTTGCGGAGGTTTTTTTTTTGTTTTACTGTCAATTTCTCACCTCGGGATATGTTTGGAAAAGAAAAAAATGATGCGTTCGATTTGCGTACATTTCATATTCTATCGAACAAAGGTTTTGGTTTAATTAAAGGAAACTTATATGAGCAGAAAATTTATCTTAGCAAGTTTCTGGACGACGTACAATTGCCAACCGGATAACTTTTTTAAATTGATTTTCGAACAAAAATTGTATGTCTAAAAATTGATTCAAATCGAATACGCATGTTCACCGTAATTTTTTTTTTTTTTCTTCACACGGTGACATTTTACCAAATCGACTCGGATCCTTTGCGAGAAAAAATTTCTTAACCCATCATTCGTACGATATGGCAGCTTCATTGATACGATGAATTTTTTTTTTGTAATAATTGAAATGAAGTTTGTTTGAATGAAAGAAACGAAATTTTTTTTTTTCAGTTTAATGACGATCGATCAAAGCCAGCCGGTGGCAGGGTGTGGTAAGTGTATCATCCCCTGCGGACCCTGCAACGTGTCGCTCTCGTTTTTTTTTTTTTTACGTTCTACATAACGCGCTCTCTTCCCATGCCCTGTCCATTTCCACCGTCCCACTCGGTTTTACGACTATACTTTTTTTTTCCTTCGATCCTTCTACATTTTGGCTATCTCGCTTTATCTGCACTCTCCCTCTTCGACTCTGTCGCTCTCTCTTTTTCACCCATCTCGTGCGAGAACGCGATAGCGAATTATTCATGCCAATTTTCTCGAAGGCTCTTCGCGGACTCACTCGAATCTATGCTGTATCTACGATGGCCAGCGCACACGAACATGGCTTTTCTGGGGCGATGGGGTGAAATACTTTATTGGTATATATATATATATATATATATATAAAGGACCAACTTGGGTGTAGGGACGATGGAGAAAGGGAATCTCGTCCCCAAGAGAGTCACCAACCCGGAGATTTGTTTTGGCCATCTCGAACCCGTACCATATAGACAGTTTCCCTTAACAGAGTCACCGGGGCAGCTATTCTCCATTCACGCTGCGAACGATAGCGCAAGATCTCTGGTGTGGTAATAAGAGTGAAGCATTATTTCGATTCGACAGCGTTCCAAAATGAGATACGAAATAATTTAACGTGAACAAAAAATAATCTCTCAATGTCCCCTATCAGCTGTCGATTCGATATCCCGAGGCTAAGGGCGTTCGAGTCTATCTACAGAAGATTTTCTAAAACTGTACGCAAAAATTTCGAGAAATTCATGCACGAAGCGAAGGATCGTTAGATATATTCACGAGGTATAGTTGTCCGTTTTTAAATGCATTCGAAAAATACTTGTATCCATCTAAGGGAATATTTTCATTTTGCTTTCTCAGGATGGAAGATGTTTTTTTGGAGAATTTTTTCATTCAGATATTTATGCCAGAGTTTTAAATATTTTTTTTTCATGCGGCCAGGGCAGAAATTTGGCCCAGAGGTTGAGCAGCTTTTTTAGTGCATGGCGATCGTAGCTAAAATCGATGGGGGGGCATTAATATTTTTTCTTTAAAAAAAAAAGAATAATATAAACTTTCCAACTTTTGAAAATTCGATGCCACACCGAGAGAAAAGGATGGTGAAACGAGGGGCAACGATAAATTTATGACTTCAGAAACAATTATTATCGTTGTGCGAACAATAATTTAGACAATCGAGCTATTCAAGAGGTCAACGGAATATCTCAAATAATTGCAGAGACCATACAATATTTTTACCCCTTTATTTCATTCTATACATATTGTAGAATTTTTTTCGAGTGCAGGGAGCTAAAATTTTTGGCACAAATAATAGGCTGGTATGAAATTTGACACGAAAATTTTGAATTTTTCGTAAATTCGTATACCCGTATAATTTTTAGCCCATCGTGCCGAAGTTTCCGCTGTGAGGAAGCAAAAAAAAAAATAAAGTTACTCACTCACTCACTCATGGATTTGAGAATGAGTGAAATTAATATGAATGCATGAGATTCAAGGAGTAATTTGTTTTTTTTTTTAATAATTATGAAATTGTATTATCACCTCGAATAGAAAAAAAATCCATTCATTCACGCGCACCACTGACGAATTTGTTGAAATTAAAACGTGTATCAGCTCCTCTGAGTCTCTCGTAAATTTGCGCCATTTTTACAGTATATATATATATATATATATACGTTTAGAGGGGTGAAGATCGATGCAAACGAAGACGAGGTGAATAACGCGAAAGCTCCAAGCGAAACGAATTTACGACGTTAACGCGGCGATGGCCGGCGTTATAGTACCGAGAAAATTCGTGCACGTTTTTCCAGTTCCGTTTCGAGGGTATAAGAGAACTTGCACAAGCCCACGGGAACACCAAGTGTAAATTCATGAATTATCTCTCTCTCTCTCTCTCTCTCTCTCTCTCTCTCTCTCTCTCTCTCTCTCTCTCTCTCTCTCTCTCTCTCTCTCTCTCTCTCTCTCTCTCTCTCTCTCTCTCTCTCTTTCTCCCTCTTCAAGCAGTATATTTAGGAGCATCGGATTTTCTCGACGACAGTAAAACCGTCACGATTTCCGTGGCGATTGTCGTATATGGAAGAACGGTCGTCGATGAAAGAGAGCGTAGAAGTGCACAGGGAGAACGAAGAACGCCATTGTCCAGAGCGCAAGGCAAGTTAGAACGGACACAGCGGGTGGCGAAACGTTGGGAAATTCGCCGAGGGAGCATAGAGCTCGTTGGAAAGAGAAACTTGCTATATCCCACTGTGGTCTCAGAACGAGAGGGGGTGGAAAGAGAGAGAGAGAGAGAGAGAGAGAGAGAGAGAGAGAAGGGAAGATTCATCCGCAGGGTGAAAGAGCAAGAGAGACTGTAAGCCGAGAAATCTTTCTCCCCAATACTGCAAAACTATACTGCTCCGAGTGTTCCACACTGCAGTGTGATGTATTTTTCGGATTTTCCAAAGATATTGGTGCAACGCAAAGGCATTCAAGAGTCCCGATGCATACGAATGGGACAAAATAATATTGCACATTCGTGCGTTCCTTCGGAGGGATGAAAAATTATCTGATGCAGAAAAGGTATTCTTCTGAATGCATAATAATTCACTTCCGGTTACGTAAAATTTCACCAGATTCCGTGACCCATGATATTCTCAACTTTTTCATGTATATTTCAGCTCCAACCGATAGTCAGACACCGGTCAATTATTATAAACGCGGTTCAAGTTTCGATTTTGAATGTTTCGATTAATTTTAAATAATTTTCTATTGGATTATCAATATCATATGAAACCGATGTGCTCAATATATAAGGGAACTAATGAAAGGGTAGTCAATAAATTAGTCAAATAACAACAGAGCAATCGGTGCAAATTTAAAGCAGGTGGTAAATTTGGAGGACTTGCGTTTGCTTGGATCCGAGATGCATTTTACCTGATGCATGTGTACTTTGCAGTTCTTCTGGAGATACTGACACTATAAGCGCTGTTTTGATATCCCAAGTAAACGGTTCTTCGGGCACAAAATATATAGAATTCGATCGGATCGATTGATAAAGCACTTCGGGTCGTATAATTCATGAAACGGTTCTCAGTCAAAATTAGCGCAAGGGGTCTCCCAGATTTTAATGGGTTTTGGAGATTTTTATTCTGTAGTACCAGATAATGAGCTGTTTTTTTTTCAAATTTGATATCGGTGATTTAAATTTGACAATCAAAAAATAATAACAATAGCAATAAGTACGTAATGTTACTTACCACATATTATTATTATTCCTATTAAGATGTTTAATGTTATTTTAATCGATAAGCGATCTTTCGAAGCTGTGCGTTATTTCCTATTTAATCAGTGAACAAATCCTCCAGTCACGGTCGCAAGGGATGGAGGATCGAAAAATAAAGCTCAAGCCCTCGCATGCTTCGGACGATCGCATCGCTCGCACTAACAAAGATTTTATATACGTATATATACACACACACACACACACACACACACAAATAGAATTTTCTTCGCCCTTCGAGCGAGAGAAAGTTTGCTGGACATACAGCCAATCTCGGAGTAACCATTGAACGCATTGTTAGAGGGTGCTGCGCGAAGAAGGCTGGATAGTTTCCCGTACGAATCTATCAGAGAGAGTTTATCAGTCCTCAGCATCTCTATCCTCAGTCCCGGCAGTACACAACTATGTAGACATGTATACATATACTTGTACTATATACACTGACTATTCGGAGATGGATTCATTAACGACCGGCGCTTCGTTAGCATCGCAATGGGGCGTGCTCACCAACGGTCTAACACGATTCCGAGACACGTTTCTTTTAGTTTTGTCTCTCTACGCATTATACGGTAAGAATTTTACCTATGCCCAATATGATGTTCGCGTTCCTCAGGCTTACGAAGGATTTAAAGAAACGAGACGATTTATATATACATATACATATATATATATATATATACACGTACACGTTGGACTTTCGATAATCTAGACGCTAGGACTTGACACGAGCGAGCAAAACTTTGAAATCTTACGATGAAGGTCGTAAATACCTCAACTCGATAATGGTCATCCGACGGGTATTCAGTCACTTGCTGCGACTCATTGTTCTACGCTCACTCCGCGGGTGGTCGATCTTTTACTTTTTCATTTTTCAAAATTGCGATCTTTCCCTGGAATCTCTCTCCGAACTATTCGGAAGAGAGGAGAGCGAAATATAATAAGTCCCCGTTCACTTATATCGACGCATTTGTACTCATTGAAATTCATGGATTTCAGTCATCCGTCACAATAGTCAAACATTAAATACCACGACGACTGTTCGAAGGGAGAATTTATGTGTTTCAAAATTACGCTATATAAGGAAAGGAAAAAAAATAGCGTGACTCGATGAGAGAGCCTGCTATGCTATAAGACGTGCGATGACGATTATGTTGATTCGTCTGTGGGTTTTTTTTTTCCCACAAAATTTGATAGCCTGGATTCTCAAGAAATTTTGAGTATAAGTTGGGAATATACAACTTTATACAAAGCTTCGATTCAACAAAAATTTTCAGAGAAAGTCATTAACTTTTGCGTAGAGTGATTTTATATTGAACTTCCAAACGTACGATGATATTCACTGAACAGTTTCACAAATTCAGCTTTATGAGTTTTTTCAACCCCAATCAATAATTTGTTTAAACGAAACATTGCTTAACAAATTTTTAGGGAATGTTTTTTTTGTCATGCGAAATGAATTCGTTGATTTTTCTGACTACACATGAATTTTTTTTTAATTTTCTTATCATTTTGAAATTTCGGTTTTCGGAAGTTTGTAAAGGTTGTATTTACGAAACTATTCGTTCAATGCCCTGGAAACTTCTTAATTGTAATATACAACGTTTTTACGAAAAAATATCCAAAATTCACGATTTTTCCATCATTTTTCAAAATTAAAAAATTTTCGAAAACCGAAATTTCAAAATGATAAGAAAATTAAAAAAAAAAAAATTCATGTGTAGTCAGAAAAATCAACGAATTGATTTCACATGACAAAAAAAAACATTCTCTAAAAATTTGTTGAACAGTTTTTGTTTAAACAATTTATTGATAATTTTTGGGCATTATTATTATTAAAAAATAATCTTCTTATCGTCTTTATTGTGATTGAATTTTTTCCGATTTTTATCTTATCATGAAGTATGCAATATTGTCGACGAAAGTCACTTTTGGTTGGGAAGGTACGTCCGATACATCCTTAATACAGTCGGGCTTTTCAATAAGAGCGCTGCGACTCACCTCGATTTTAGCGCGTAACGCTTCAGAATAATAAACAACAATAATTCTAATTTATTAAAACAATAATAATTTTAAAAAAAATGTAGACAATAATTCTAAGTTATGAATCAAAATCTCAAACATTTATGTTATGAATTTTTTTTTTTTTAAATCTAAAATCAACTTTTCTTACACTTCATCGTTTATCATTTCAAAAAATTGTTTACATCATAACATGTAATTCGCAACTACACATTCTTGTCAAATAATTTTTTCAATATGTTTGTACATGAATTTATTATTTCTAAAAAATTGTAATCAAAACTTTAAAATTAAATCGAAAAATACACTGAAATCGAAACTAGCTATTGCTAAAAAAAGATTGCACGGATCGATAAATGAAAAACAATGCATTTTTTATCATTATTATTTTTTTTAATCGTCGCGATAACGAAACGAGAGTCGTTAGTAATCAAACTTCACCGAATGCTCTTATTGAAAAGCCTTGAAATGAATCCGGTGGCATTCAAAACAAGCACGGTAGTGGGGTTATTGCTCCAGCACGGTCATCCGTGGCCGCTCTTATTGAGAACCCTCTTATTGAGAAGCCCGACTGTGCATCCTTCTGTCAATATTTCTTTCGACATATTTATATGATTGACTTTTCTCGGAATTCTATTCTATCGCAAACGTTGTAAATATCGTAACTCATCGAGTTTACTTTACGAATCTGGGTATGAATAGCCAAACATCACGCGGTTCGCTATGTTCGTTCGCTTTATCACTAAAACAAAATACTTGGCTAGGAGCATCCGATGAATATAATGTATTAATATAATATTCGCCAGAGAATTAACGACCAAAACTGGTGGAACAATGGCGGTTTACCCTATTCTCGGTTCGTCCGTGGCTAATCGTATTACCACCACACGTTCTCGAGGGATTGCCCATTCACCGGGAGCAGCACCAAGTTTAGAGCATCTCTGTCGTGTCTCGAAATTCCGCAACTATATACAGCGACCAAAATGCCTCAATTACATGTACGCGAAGCAGAGAAATTCGTACTTAAATAAAATTTCGGTTTTCTTTTGTTTCCATTGTATTGGGCTCCTGCTATAATGGTTGGATCCCGGTAGTGATTGACTTCAAAGCACATGAACATGAAATAAAAGCCTAGAGAAAGAAGGAAATATTTTTTCCACTTCTGACTCGGGCAAATCTACAGCCAAATCGCTTGCCCTGAACTACTAAGTTTTCGACTTTGGAATGTCAAAAAATTATTTTTTTTTCTTTTCCC
Source organism: Rhorus exstirpatorius (assembly GCA_963564615.1). Taxonomy (NCBI): domain Eukaryota; kingdom Metazoa; phylum Arthropoda; class Insecta; order Hymenoptera; family Ichneumonidae; genus Rhorus; species Rhorus exstirpatorius. The sequence goes on along the minus strand of OY751317.1, from coordinate 39,236,424 downwards.
AGACTTCTATTTAGTATAGATGTACCATATATGTAGCCTATCACTACTAGAAATAAAATCCGAAATTTCGGTAGCAGAGGGCAAGGGATGGCTGTAGATTTTCCCGAATCAGATGTCGAAAAAAAATATATTTGTTTCTTTTTCTAGGCCTCCATTTCGTGGAGAAATGTATTGAACAGTCCATCACTACCCTGATCCAACTATTTTACTAGCCTCTGATTCCATGTTGAATATGTTGATGGATGATAAAATCGATCGCCACGGGATCCAAGTATTATCAGCCCATCAGAAATGAATCGAAAAAAAAAAATCCGAAATTTCGGCAGCAGTATAAGTAAGGGATGTTTGCAGATTTTTTGAAAAATTCTTTTCCTAGGCCTCTTATCCATATAGATGTGCTATAAAGTCGATCACCACTAGGATCCTACTATAATATTTTACAGTCTCCGTGGTATGCTGTACCGATTGCTTCTCTCCATGTATCAAACAAACAAAAAAATGGTTTTCACCGCAATACCCCTTCTTCGCCATTACTCGTCTTCACCCCTAAATTCCTTATCGACCATACACACAATATTTCTGGGATACATCGGTCTTCGACTGATTAAGCTGCGCACGTATCTGGACGACGTCACGCATAGGAAATAGACAAGCGGCAAGTTGCATCGCCCATCAATCCTCGTCTCGAATCTCCGAAGTTTCCACCGCTTGTCTTCCTGTCACCTGACAATTCTATAGGATTGACTAGCGTTTCCCGATGGCCGCACGGTTATTCTCTCCAATTATCTCGTGCACAAATCTATGCATGTGCATTAAATTGTGCGACCTGCATCTGAATCGTTCGCGCGACTCTCGCCTCGTGCGGTGAGCCAGGAGCAAGCCGAAGCAAAAAGCGAGAAGAAAACGCGAGAGCAAAATCATTTTTTAAACCCTTTATATAGCCCTGCCCGGTTTCACGAGAGAGAGAGAGAGAGAGAGAGAGAGAGAGAGAGAGAGAGAGAGAGAGAGAGAGAGAGAGAGAGAGAACGAAGGATAATCCGATGGCTGCGGACACCATGTTCGCGTAACCGGCGATTGTACACGATCTCTGCGGCTATGGCATATCCGCACAAGACGAACGAGGCGAAAGAACGACGGAGAAGATGAAAAAAAAAAAGTGAGAGAGCTTTGAATGAGATCGTCTTGCTTCTTTCTCCCTCACGAATGTCACACACGCGCCACATATATAATCCCCGGCGTGCATTCATCGTCATACCAGAGAATACATCAAAAAACGCCCTCGTCTTTGACACCCGGCAAGAAAATTTCGTGGGCAGCCGGGGGCTCGCGCTTCTTGAATAACTTCACGGTTATGTTTCTAATGCGAAGCTTAGATAGCACACAGCGCAGTCTATATATGGGCGAGGATATAACAGACTCCTCTGGTAGAACGACAGAAAGACAGAGAGGAAAGAGGGGGTGGGGGGGGGGGGCGATCAAGTATATTTTCCGATCGTGCGACTTTGGATGTTTGCACGGGCCTTAAACGTAAACCCAAAACGATTTTCCCCCAAAACGATTTTCCTTTTTCGGCAAATTCTCTTGCTCGGGTTTCACGTATACGTGATCCATCGACGTATAAGAAATTAAAACTTTACAGACTCGCTTTACACAGGCAGTTGATAAATATTCGGATAAACTTGGTTTTTGAGCGAAAGAAATATTTCCCAATGGGAATTTATCCTTATCACTCGTGAATAAGTCGTTTTCCATTTTTGAATAAAGTATTATTAAACCTTTGAGGACCAAATTTACATTATTTAATCTCAATAAACAGGCAATCGTATTATTGTCGTTGAGACATACACGGAGATGGGACAAGTCGAAGCATAATTATTTTTATTAGAACTTCAATTCCGAAATAAAGTACTTCAAAAATGAATAAATTCTCAATATAGAATAAATGAAAAATCGATCAATATAGTCCGGATCACTGGTCCATTCGCCTTGGGGCTTTTTGCGATTAATGATAATAGTAATTATCTCGTCGGTATACCAATGCATTCGCGGGCCTTAAATTTCTTGACGCTTCCGGGTTCTACAGAGTATTCAAAAATTTCTAGACACGCAACGCATGAAATTTTTCACGTTCAAACATCGGCCAAGCCGACTATATAATCGAACTATCAAGCTGTAATACATCGTTTCACATTCATAGCCGTATAATTAAAAATAAATTTCAGGTATCGAAGATTTCGCGGTTAATCCGAATTCTTCTGACTGCAGCAAAAAAAAAAAAAAGATGCAAGTTTTGAGACGTGCAATATTGCTTTATCGTAATTTTCGAGATTCGCCAAGGCCTTTTACGAGGATATTATTACCACAAGTTTGGCCTTCTCACAGTGGTATTAGCGTTGTGAAACTAGAAAAATTACAAGGAAGCGATTTTAACATTTCAACTTGCACCTCTTTTTTCTGCAGTCAGAAGGACATTGGATTAATCGTGAAATCTTCCATACCTGAAGTTTATATTTAATTCTACGGTTGTAAACGTGAAACGATCTTTTACAGCACAATTCTTCGATTCATCATTTTTGTCTCACTTTTGTCCATTAGCGCGTGGGAAGCTTTTCCCACGAGAAAGTCCAAAATTGATTAAGCTGATCGAGAAAAATTTGCCAAACATGCACAAATTGTAAGGAACCGATGTGCGACGCTTTAGCTTCCTTTTCATTAATTCATTTATTTTTTTTTAATTATGTCGTTGGAGATGCATTTACCTGTGTAAATAAATGCACCTCAACCGTTGGGGAAAAAAATATCAAACACGCAATTCCTTCCGGGGGCGACAAGTAACGCTCATTTTTCTATCTACGGTTGGCCATTATAAATATACGTACATATATATATACACATATAAGGTATTCCAGATAAAATCGGACAACATTCGGCCCTGACCCCTTTTGATGTTGTTCGTGAGCTTTCATTTTATTGAAACTGCTTTCAAAAATACTCGAAATATGCGTAAAAATATTTTGACGAGCCAAAATTTTTCGATGCTCTTTAAAACTTTCACAAACAAAAATCCAAAGGATACGGTGCTTAATAACAAAGTATGAAAGCTCATAGCAAGAAGTGGACTGAGATTTTTTTTTATTGCAACTTTGTTAAACGTCAGTTGATTTTTTTTTTTAGAAAGTTTCAGCTCCGATTGCTCAAAGATCCCTCCTCGTCTTGGAGGTATTTATAGGAATTCGGGAATTTAAAAAATATTCTTAAATTGAAAAAAACAAATAATCCCAATCGACTTTTCGAATGAGCTTCAATGTTTTATTACCTAACACCTGATTTTTTTGAATATCTTGGATTTTGGAAATTTTATAAATGCATTTGAAAATTTTGGCTCATTGAAAGGAAAGAAAAAATGGAAAAAAAAAATTAAAACTGTTTTTCGGAGCAAGTATAAAGAAAGTACGAAAAGTCATGGATAAAATAAAAGTTAATGGGAGGCAAAAATTGTCCGATTTCGCGTGGAATATCTCACACATGTTGGTGTATAAACATACTGCTGTGCGAAACCCTTTGGCTTTCGTCGACATGTTACGACGATGCACGATGAGAGAACCGCCGCGCGAAAACCAAGCGAGCATTTACGGAGCACATACGGTAGGCGGGAACGCAACGAAATCTCTGTAATCCCGCATACGTTTCCCATGAATATGCATCTGCGGGGCTAATGCGATTTGATTCACGATCGGTCTTTCTCGGGAGCACAGAAGGGAGATGAAGCGGGGTGGCCGTTTTGGGCCTCAGCAATCTTCACGAATTCAGCAGGCAAAACTATGTAACAACGAGCGACAAAGAGGTCTCTCGAATCACAGTTCACACCTCTTCGTTCGCTCCCAGGTATTATTTTTCCATATACCTGATATATGTATGTATATGTATGCATAAGTCCATTGATAAAGTGTTATTTCAATGCTCAATATAGATTTGTCACAGTGTAAATTTTTCTTCGCTCAATATCTGCCCCGTCTATAGTGGCATAAGAAAAATAAATTCTATTTCAACAAATTTCGTTCGATCAACCATCGAGATATATTATATGCTCTGAACGTGCTGCATTCAAATTAACCAGATATTTTTTTGATTATAATTAAATTTGTATGAAATCAATTGAAAAAATTCTAGCTGCTGGCACATTTAATAGGATTCATAAAATGAATTTGTTCAAATCCCAACAAGCTTCAGTTAAATTTGTTGAATTTGTTTCTCATTAAATAAATCGGGATTTCTCATAGTGCAAAATGATCGTTGAGATAAGAATATCGATACTTCCAAAAATAATTTTCAGGTTCTTTTGCATTATAAAAGTATTTCGTTGTTATCGGATAAGATGAAAGTGTTGCAATAATGGGAAACTCTTCGATCGTTCGTTAACTTGATCGAATTCAAAATTATTTCCATGGGCATACGTTCGTCATAATAAAAAGGAAATACGTTTTTTTTTTTAATCACAAGTTAATTTTAATTATTTCAAGCTACTTTACAGAGTGAACCACCTTAATTACAGAGAAAAACTACAATTTTCACGTCAATCTGCAAAAAAAAATTTATCTCACGAATAATGAGCGCGAGTTTTTTTTTCTTTTAACAATTTTAGCAACGATATCTTATGCATTCATGCATTAGATTGATGTCGTTGATAATTTTCTCTGGCTATGCAGATAGTAAATCTACCGAGGAATATGAATGATCGGGTTTTGAGGCAACGATGCCGGAACCAGGTCAAGTTCGGTGACTCTTTCTCCGACACAAACCCACGCTTGAGAGATCGATCTCGGAAAAATATACTATATGATTATGTTTGCTATATTACTATCCACGGTATTGTAACAGGTGCTTGCGAGGTGAGCAATGGTATATCAGGTACACTGCTATATCGTGGAACGTGGCGGTGTGTTACAAAGGGTTTCACAGAGGAGCACGGAGTATTTAATTTACTGAAATTATCGTTGACCCGCAATAATTAACGCAAAGCCTGATGGCATTATTCCGACATCGTCATACGATGAGAGAGAGAGAGAGAGATAGAGAGAGAGAGAGAGAGAGAGAGAGAGAGAGAGAGAGAGAGAGAGAGAGGGAAGCAAAATGCACCAGAGAGTATATATAGCGAACTCACAGCTTTTTCCGTTAGTTCTCTCGAGAAGGAAAAGAACGCATGATATTAGCCCTCTCCTCTCTCTCTCTCTCTCTCTCTCTCTCTCTCTCTCTCTCTTCTCTCTCGGCAAAGCTTATATGGCAGAAAAGGGCCATTTATGATTTTTCGAAACGCCTATTTCCCCTCGCCGAAACACGAAATTAGTCTCCTCAAGGTCTCCGCAGTTTCGAGCATTATAAATCGTTTTATTACGGGCACCCCTGCGCTTTTCCACGACAAAGACAGACGAGATGCTTTTGCTTCTCGTGTCTCCGTGCGCGCATTGTTCGACGAAACGGCAACAATGAAATCGCGCGCTATTGCTATATTACTTTCGTTGCTCATAAAATTTATATATGCCTTGTATTTTCAGTATTCGAAATTCAACGGGTGATCCATGAAAACTCTTTTTCGTCCCTCCTAAGACCAAGATTTTAGCGAGTTTCGGCTTTTCCATCAACAATGCAGAACTATATTGTTTAAATTAATAAAATAATAACAAACCGAATGTATACCTGAGTGTAAAAGAATTTATTGTCTACGATGTTTACATTCTGTACAGTAATCCCGACCTTTTCAAACAGGATGTATATATCGGCAGCGATAAATGAATGGCTGAGATTAGCAAAAAAAAAAAAAACAAAAAGCAGTTTGAGGTTAGCTCATAATGGCAATGAAATTGTTTCAGTCTCTTACTGCATTATTGGACGGTCTGTAAAATCACAATGAATCGACACAATTTTGACGAATGAAAGAGGAACAAGGAATAGAAAAATATTCAGGAGTTTCGTCACATTATTACGATAAAATTGAGGAATATATAATGACATCAAACGATTGATTGAATCTTGGACATCCTGGCACAGAGGGTGCATGTGTGATTTAAGGCGATTGTGCGCATATGCTATGCACGTATGAATATTTTTTGCTACACTCAAGCAATCCCCTCTCTTTTATTTTCGGTCGAGGGCTAAAAAAAATGTATCTAAATTGACCATGAATTAGCTTCGTTTGTTCGCTAAATGGATCTTTCATTCAGTGCCGCGCCCACTTTATATGTTATAACCCAAAGTCGATTCTACTCAACTCAAACAAAAAAAAAAAAAAATCGATACGATGATTCGAAGCTCTGGCTCTTTTTTGGAGCTGAAATTCCAGTGGGGTCTGTCCGGTCCTGACGTTCCGAGTAAACCGGAAGGCACCTGTGCGTATTCTGGTCCCTCTACGGTCAACACAAGAGACCGTGTGACATTTATACACACACACACATATATATATATATTTGTGTGTATGTATATACATACCGGCTACTTTTCGCGCCTATAACGGGGCCAACCAGGTTAATCCCTCGAATGACCCCTCGCTCAGGTTGTCCATCTCCGGTTGTGCAACCTACACGTGTGTGCCCCACCAACTTCATCGCATTGGCGCTACTCGATGGGTGCGGAGAGTGAAAAGGAAAGTGGCGAGGGACGAAAAGAAGGAAAAAAAAAACGCGATTCCGGTCCGGCACGCGACCGGGCAGCCGCGCACCGGTAGTGACAAAAAGGTTCCCTTCGCGCGCGCGGGCAGCATTCACAACTACATTCGTATCTATATATATATATATATATATATATATATATACACACATATTAAGTGCATGAGTGTATATATATATATATATATATATATATATGCGCTCCGTGTGCTTCTTAATATAAACCTCAGACCTCAGCGAGGGTCCAACCGCGTCCGTTATAGTCCCTCACTCTTGGTCCTGATCCAGCGGGGTCTTTTCCTAATATATATACGGACGATACTATATGGCGTCTTGCTCTCATCCCGCGCGGAACATTATACGCTGCACACGACAGGTATATAGTAGCCATTCGACTTGCATCCGCGTGTCTCTTCGCACAGTGAGATACAAAATGTTAACCCCCTCCCCCACCTGCGCCTTCAAGAATTCTACGGTCGATTGAGGTAGGATCGGTATAGCGCTATACATGCATATCCAACACAACCGCATGCACGGTCAATCGCGATGTATATACACGTATAAGAGACCACACACGATTAGGGGAAAATCCGTGAAAACGTTACTCTTTGCATGATTTTCAAAATCCGTTTAAAGAAAACGGAGTGTGAATTTGACTTGCGCACGACGTCAGCTGCCTCTGTTCTATGCCGGATCACCCTGTATAAACGATTGCGTACTGCGATGTACTGTGTGATGATTGTTGCGATTTATCTATCGAAATCAGTGGACGCGCAGTTGGCATGCGGCTCCGAAGTTGAGCAGTATTTTGTCGCGGCCAGTACTGGGATCGGTGACCGTTTAGCGCGCGCTCTGGCTCACGCGCTGACTATACTGAGCGAATGGCAATTTTTCTGAGTTTCCGATGGTCTACCTGACCTGACTACCTGAACTACCTGAACTATCTGACGGAACAACTGCACTGAAAGTCAGTGAAACGTGGCCGCCTGTATCGGCCAGGTTTTCCACAATTTCCCTGTGCCCTTGTGCAAATACAATACAGTAGCACATTAGGAAAGGAGTAGCTGCGTATAAACACTCGGGGCGGGGGTCTTGAGGAATGAAATGATTCATAGAAATTTACAGGGGTAAGGGGATGGGATATGTAAAAGACGAAGGGTGCCGTACGATTGAAAATTAAAATAATAATCTATTTATCATTGTAATGAGGATTATTCGCACGTGCTCAAAAGCATCGATAATATTTTTCATTTATTATTTGGGAAATTTTACTATCTCCGGGTGATTAAAAAAAAAAACCGCGAATGAATAAGAGTTAAGAAAAATGAAAAAGCAACCGAATAAAAAAGTCCGATTTACCTGAACCCATGGCATGATACATTTGTCAGTTACAAATCAATTGGGTTGCGTCAAGTTACGTTGAAAAGGATATTGAGCAGACGGATAATTCAATTCTTTTTAATTAAATTTATTTTCGAAATACGGCTGATATGGTTTTAGAAAATAAAAAACATCGAGAAATAGCGTCGTAATTATATTTCAGAATTTCTTCAAGAATAATATTGCGGCAATATTTGATACGCTGGAAGTGCGATTAGGGTAGGCGTACCAGTTGTGGCTACTGTACCGTTTGTGGCCACTCTGCATTTTCCTCGAATTTCTTAAAGTTTCAAGGCTACTTTTCAAGGTTCACTTCAGCAAGCATTACCTAAAGTCATTCCGCCCCATAAAAAAATGTATACTTTATCAGTTAAAGCTCATTTTGCGGGTTGGAATCACAAAAAACTGATATATCAACAAAAATAGCTGAAAAATACGCGGTGGCCAAAAGTGATACATTCAAAATGCGATTGTTCTATTTGTGGCCAGCTTATGGCCAATCCCAATTCAAAGCTTGGTGGCCATGGTACTTCGGATGACCAAAAGTGTACAACTGTGGCCACAAATTGTGAAAATGACAGCTACAAGATAATTACTTATTTTCTTATTTATCACGATCAGAAAAGGTTTTAAATGATAACAATTCGATTCTGTGCACCTTCTAGGTTACATTGATCACTTTTTTCAATTCTGAATTTGCAATAATGCGAAAACTGTTCGTAAATGAATATTCGAAAATTCTTAAAGTGGCCACAACTGGTACGTCTACACTATATCAATCATTATCACGAATCATTATATTTAAAAAATTGTCATTTTTATGTATAAAACCAATAAATTATACTCCTTGCAAAATGATTAATACCTCGACCGATTTTTATAAATATTCCCACATTGAGCTGTGCGGTAGTACTAATTACCATTGTACATTGTATTCGATTATATTCATCCTCCGCGTGTCAAGTGTTCTTTAAACGTCGACCCACAATTGTTATACAATTTTTCCAGCAGGTTTTCATACCATCGTTTTTTTTTTTTTTTTTCTCTCGTCGCTGATACATCCGCAACGACACAAAAAAAAAGAATCAATGAAAATCTACATTCCCATGGCTCAGCAAGGGAGACTCTCGAGGGGTAGAAAGGATGTATGTGCATACATATGTATGTATACGTATATCGGAGCGTCATCGGGAGCTCGGGCGTTTGGGATGTGGGTCGTTTTGATTCAGTTTAGTGCTCGGAGGATTTCCTGTTCATAGATCCTCCGAGCGTGTATGGGTATATGTATACCATTCGAATTCAGAAGGGCCATGAAGAGAGAAAACGAGAATGCTCGATTTTGCTCATATAGCGAATGAGACTGGAGACCTGCCAGGGACTGCTTGCTCGTATATGCACTTGCGTTGCGGTAACGCCCAACTTGACACCCCCTTCCGGTTCGGTGATTCCTTCGAATACGGAAACGTATGTACTCTATACACATACAAATATGTTGCATATCCGTAGGCTTTCCTTGTATACGCATACTCCGAGGGAAAGGCGTTGGGAAAAGCATTGAAATATGCGGCTACAATGGCGAACTAGACGCTTAAGCGCTGATAATTCAACTCAGGTTTCATTGAACTGACCAAGTTCAACTGTGAGAATAAAACATTTGACTTTCGAGATCTTCCGAGGAAACGAAATTCCACGTTTTTTTCATTCTTGATAGGCGATTTTTGAAGATTTTTTGTTTTTATTTTTTTTTTCAAAAGAGCCCCCCCCCCCCCCCTTCTCGCTCCGGGACTTGTATTCTTTTTGTCACATTCCCTGAATCAAAAAAAAAAAAATAGTAAGCTAGACTCACTGATTGATAAATTCAGAGAGTCTTAAGATACCATTTTTTTTTTCAATTTCGGGTGCTGACTATCCGAAATCAAATTTTCAATAGTAAAGAATAAAATCTATTAAGTTTTTTGCGAGAAAACAAATTTTTCAATTTTCACAAACTCGATTATTAAAGCACGATTGCTTTCATCTTTTATTTTTTAATTCTTGTAAAAAAAAAAAGGATGGAAAACATGGACGAAAATATCCACGTGCATCGACTAAAGTGAGCGATAAAAATTATGTACATTGCGTTCAAGTTTGCAGCCATAGCTAAAAATTTAAAAAAAAAAAAAATATTTTCTGCGCTACATGGATGACCGGAAATCAATGAAATTTCGACAATAAGAATGCAGTACAATGGCATCCGAACGACCCCTTTACGTTTGTGTCCAGATTAATGCGAATTTATGAGTATAACTCGCCAGCTCTCTCGCGCACACTCGCACATCCGAGAACAAGAGGATTAACTTCCCCTTAAGGAAGCTTTAGCCGTAAAGTCAGCAAACCCGTATACCTGAGCCATCGAAAATGGTCGTGCACGTTTATCATGACAAACTGGTCCAAACGATGGTTAGCATGCATCGAGGCATCTCTCTCCATATAATAATGAATGAAAAACATCATATACATGAGAATCAATTTACGGTATAATAATGGAGCTTATGCCGATAACCCAACAAGTCAAAATTTCCCATATTTATGCGTGACAGCTCATGATTTAGTTCGATAAGAAATTGCCATTTAATTTAACGTTGAGAATTCACGCTGATAGCAATTTGTTACAAAATTATATCTAAAACGACGAAGTTAATTAAAATTTTCTGCTAATTTTGAAGCTGAACCAAACAATTCCACGGGGATTTAGAAAAGCGTCAGTCGATTAAAAAAAAAAAAAAATTAGTTAACCGTTCGTGGTCACACTGGGTAAATTGTATTTCGCGCCTCTTCCTCGAGATAGACATTGTAGTACCCCCGATCCACGCCAGTGACGCCACAAGTTTAAAGCAAAAAACTTTTGCCTGCGCTCCGTCTTCATGACAACGCGCACCACGACATTTCTCATTCTTTCGTTTTGTGCCGGTGTAAACACAAGTTTTTTTTGCACGATAGTGCAAATAATAGAATAAGGAAAGTAATATTCGACGAAAAGTCGACGTTTTATCATAAAAGTGATATCAAGGATAATCGCGGAGATCGGGGACCCTTACGAAGAGACCCCGGGAAAAAATTAATACAAAGGACACTCGCAGTAAGTATAACCTAAAAGAGTGTCAGATTGATGTTTCTAGGCAGACTCGAGCTGTAACGTATTGCATCAGCCGGGATATCCTGTGCGTGGCTTCGCACACCCGTGTCTGCACCCGTGTACACGGGATTCGAGTTCCAGCGTGGGATTAAATCAGCCCATGGTTAGACTGTGTGGCTGAATATGCTTTGTGCATTCGGCTCTAACCGAATCGCACGTCGTTGTCTAGGACACGAAAGCCGAACTCGACAGCGCGGGATTGCGTCAGCCCACAGTTAGGCTGTGTGGCTGAATATGCTTTGTGCATTCGACTCTAACCGAATCGCACACCCGTGTCTATGTACACGGGATTCGAGTTCCAGCGTGGGATTGAATCAGCCCATGGTTAGACTGTGTGGCTGAATATGCTTTGTGCATTCGGCTCTAACCGAATCGCACGTCGTTGTCTAGGACACGAAAGCCGAACTCGACAGCGCGGGAATGCGTCAGCCCACAGTTAGGCTGTGTGGCTGAATATGCTTTGTGCATTCGGCTCTCACTGAATCGCATATCGTTGTCTGTGACACGAAAGCAGAACTCGACAAGAACTCGACAGCGTGAGATGGAAAAAATGCAGTGCCAGCGCAGGTAAACATCACAAAAGACGTAAGTTAACCTTATGGCGCTCGATTGCTCTGCAACCGACGCGAGCAGTTCTTTTATTTTGAACGCTGGCGTTACACGAGTGGGATCTAAACCACGTATTCGTTGAAAATAATTTTGAAATAATAATAATAATAATAATAATAATAATAATAATAATAATAATAATAATAAATAAAATAAATAAATTAAAAAAAAAAAAAAAAAAAAAAAAAAAAATCAAATTAAATTAAATTAAAAAAAAAAAAAAAAAAAAAAAAAAAAAAAAAAAAAAAAAAAAAAAAAAACTACGTAAGGCGTAGAATATGGTAAAGGAAGGCGGGCTAGGCTCACTCTTCCAGCAGTCCAGGACTGCTAAATCCAATAACAATAATAATAATTTGAAAAAAAAAAAAAAAAAAAAAAAAAAAAAAAAAACTACGTAAGGCGTAGAATATGTAAAGGAAGGCGGGCCAGGCTCACTCTTCCAGCAGTTCAGGACTGCTAAACCCAATAGCAATAATAATAATTAAAAAAAAAAAAAAAAAAAAAAGAAACTACGTAAGGCGTAGAATATGGTAAAGGGAGGCGAGCCAGGCTCACTCTTCTAGTAGTCCAAGACTGCTAAATCCAATAATAATAATAATAATATTAAAAAAAAAAAAAAAAAAAAAAGAGCTACGTAAGACGTATAATATTGTAAAGGAAAGCGGGCCAGGCTCACTCTTCCAGCAGTCCAGGACTGCTAAATCCAATAATAATAAAAAAAAAAAAAAAAAAAAAAAAACTACGGAAGGCGTAGAGTATTGCAAAGGAAGGCGGGCCAGGCTCACTCTTCCAACAGTCCAGGACTGTTAGATACAGTGAATACTTGATTTTTATCTGAAGGATATTGATACACATTTTAAAAGAACGGGATGTTCCTGTTTTGTCTTGTCGGGTCACAGATCACGAGTATTCATTGTCAAGCAGCAGCGGTCGCAGCAATGAGAGTGACAGAGAGGCCCGAGACCATAATCTCTGCAAGATTAGGGTCTCTTATTGTTAGTTCTGTCTAGAACGCCATCTCTGCAGGACGTGTAGCCGCTGCGTACTCAGAGGAGTGAGCGAGGTTAATGCCTTCGAGAGATGGTCGCCAAGGCACTACGATGGAGAAAAGGTTAGTATTTTTCTCAATGAACCATCCCAGAAGCCTATATAAACAGGTTCGCTGCCTCGGGCAGTGAATATTTCTTCACATGGGAATACAAATTGGTTCTATTCGGTTATATATTAGCCACAGGCTGATAAAGACAGCGAATGAACCATCTCAAAGGCTAAACAGGTTGCTACATCTGGCAGCGAATATTCTTCCAAATAGGAATACCAATTGGTGCTATTCGGCTATGCATTAGCTACAGGCTGCTAGAGACAGCGAATATTCTCAATGAACCATCTTAATGGCCTACGTAAACAGGTTACTGCCTCTGGCAGTGAGTATTTCTTCATATAGGAATACCAATTGGTTCTATGCGGCTATGTATGAGCCACAGGCTGCTAAAGACAGCGAATATTCTTTCATAAGGATAAACACTGACTTGATCAGTTGGCATATCTGCTCTGTAAAAAATATTCTTCCACAGCAGAGGAAAGCTGACTATCTCAGCCGGCGGGACCAATTTTTTACAAATATTCCTCTCAACGCTCCCGGGCGTTATGCTTGAATTGTAAGCGGACTAAATGTTTTGAACCTTTTTACATAAGGAAAGAGCCACCTGGTTAGTAGGTGAAAAATTAATTTGATAATTTCGCCATTCCTTTTCCGAGATATTCAATGTGACTCGGCAAACAAGCCGATACTCGAGACATACAGATTTGCTTTGCAAAAATTTGGCTACCCGGATACCATGAAGGATCTTGCTCATAGTAAAAATCAAAGGTTTATGAATATTTTCATTAACGCCTTCACTTGTAAAACGGTAATCAGCTTAACGACTAGGAAACTAGCGAAACGAGCCGTATTCAATAAAAGAATTAATCTTTAAGAACATTCGGCTACTGGTAGCACAATGAGCCAGCCAAGAGAGATTGCTGTCTCAGAAATGCAGACTTCTTTTGAAAACGGATTTTTTGGTTTTAACGAGTGAACATTTACATATATATAAAAGAGCAATGTGGGTATCGGGTACATTATAAAATAATTACCTACTCATTGAAATCTTTCTTGGTGACATGGTTCTTGTCGAGGCTGAATCTTGTATTAAGGTTCATCAACTTGATGCAGGAAAAAGAAAAGACGAATACAAGATAATGGAATACAAGAGACAAGAGGAAAGAACTAAATCATTTATCTGCAAAGATATTACGAGTCATCACGTAACAACCACTACTCATAATCATGAATTCTGAGACTAAAGTGACTGGTCGCCCTATTACAATTAATGGATTTTGACAAAAGTCAATTCAGTTTTCAGTCTTTTGATATTAGAGATGCAAGGGTACCAAAGACTTCGTTTCCTTGGCATCTCCGATATGGAAATTTTTATGTTCTGATACCTATAACGGTATTAGCTTAATGTATACAAATGTTATAATCATATATGAACAAAGGTTCAAGAAACGGCAAAGGTGGTTGGCACTTTCGCAAGTTCAGAGGTGGGTAAAAATAGCCCACCGCAGTTGTATCAGCGTGACGTATAATCACGAGTCGAGTTGAGATTTTGATTGGTAGTGGAGCGAGCATCTTTCTGTAACAATGCGTTGATGATACCATTGAGAAAATAGCATCGGGATGGATGAGGTCGTAGTTCGTATGCCCTAGCTCTGAAGCTACGTTCTTTATTATTTTTGCTTCTACCGGGTGAGGCTACGGGACCAGGAGGCGAACCTGGGGTACCTCGCAGTCTTTCAGCTACCACATCAAAGTGCTGCACCTTACTTTTGGAACTGCAATTTTCGGATGGGTTTTTTTAACCATCCAGGTCGCAGAAAAAGCACATAAAATATTTTTCCCAATGGTACCCTTGGTAGAAATTGAACCAGGGCCCTCTACGTGTGGGCCGAGCACGCTACCACTATACCACTGCTCTCCCGTTTGAAGGGTTATTACTATCGCCTTAAACTCTTGATAATTTAAGGACTTCAGATTCAAAGGAGTTTCAAATAAGTAATGCGTCAAAGACGCTGTAAGTTTGGCATATTGAAAGTTACCTTGAACCAACAATTTTGGAAAATATCTCAAGTCAAGAATTTTTTTTTTTATATTTTATAGCGTGATCGAAATTATAAAAAAAAAAAAAAAAAAAAGAGAATGACATCTTCATCTGACGGACAAAAAAAAAAAAAAAAAAAAAAAAAAAAAAAAAAATTAAATTAGAGTTAAAATAATGAAACAAATTTTATGAAACAAGTCACTGATGGGTCAGAGAATACCCTATCAGTATTAACTGAGCTTCGTATGGGTCTTTAAAAAAAAAAAAAAAAAAAAAAAAACAGATTAAAAGGGATTTTATAAATTCGATTCAGATCTTAACAGAATCCTAATATTGAGGAATAAAGCAGAGGCGACTGCCCTGCACATGGCGTAAAGATTTTTATACCAACAAATACCCATACAGCACGCAACATTGCAGCAATATTTCAGCAGCGTTGCAACAAAGTCTCAGAAACATTGTTGAGGTCTGATTTTGGCCCGTAAAAACCACACCTCTATTGAGCATACATACATGCCACACTAGTGCGATTTGGGATTTTGCATTTTCAATGTACTATAATTCTCGTATAAATAATCTAAAACTATTCGATAACCAGTGGTTTTTGGGGTAATAGTCTCTCAGGAAACCGAAGGTCATAATTTCAAATGCGATAAATATTATTCATTCAGTAAAAATACGACAAAATCAGAACAAAAATTCACAAAAAATGAATTTTAGGTGGTGCAAATTTGCACTAGTGTGGCGTTTACGGGTTAATTGCAGCACTTCAATGTGGCTGCAAGGTTTCTGCAATTTAATATCTAATATCATAATATATTATAACAATTATACTAGATTATATACACCTACGTAATTATAAGAAATTACGGAGATTGGCATACGCACGACTTATAGGTCATGCATGCTCAATACCTACCGCAACATACTTTAAACATCTACAATGTCTATCTCGAGGAAGAGGCGCGAAATACAATTGATCGATTAAACGAACTTACTTGTAAGTGAAGTTCAATCGTAATTGTATGAAGCGCCTCTTCCGAAGAGATAGCTCCCTCCCTCAATTAATTGCCCATCTCCATTCAGAGATTACCCTAGGATTGTTGCGGCAGTGCTTTAAAGAATGAGAAATGTCGTGGTGCGCGTTGTCATGAAGACGGAGCGCAGGCAAAAGTTTTTTGCTTTAAACTTGTGGCGTCACTGGCGTGGATCGGGGGTACTACAATGTCTATCTCTTCGGAAGAGGCGCTTCATACAATTACGATTGAACTTCACTTACAAGTAAGTTCGTTTAATCGATCAATTTTACCCAGGCTTTTTGGCAGATGGTGCATTCTTTGACTAATATACCTATTTACTATTTTTTTTTTCAACATCTTATGATTTGAATTTTGACATACCAACTTTTGACGCACGTTTTAGAATGTTCAAAGTATTTTTGAGGTATTTCGTCGATCCCGATCGAACTGATAGTTTTCACAGCGCAATCATTTGAGACATGGCTCGGTAAATTTTACCCATGTGTAACCCACTGAGTTATTCTACAGAGGTGTGACCATACCAAGGGTGAATAGTCATCAAAATCTGACGAATTTTACACATAATTCTTGCAACACAATTCTTGCAACGAATCGCACAAGCGAAACTCCATTGCGGAATAGACGTGTCACCTGTGTCCCGAGCAGAAATTCATTCAGGCTGCCTGATGATTCATCAGGGCCTGATCAGGTATCAGTAAGGGGTGCCTGATCCGGCGTGCCTTATTAATGCCAGATAAGGGCCTGATCAGGTATCAATAAGGGGTGCCTGATCCGGCGTGCCTTATTTGTGTCAGATAAGGGCCTGAGCAGGTATGAATAAGGCGTGTCTGATCCGGCGTGCCTTATTTATGTCAAATATGGACCTTATCAGGTATTAAGAAGGCGTGCCTAATCTGGCGTGCCTTATTTGTTTCAGATAAGGGCCTGAGAAGGTATGAATAAGGCGTGCTTGATCCGGCGTGCCTTATTTATGTCAAATATGGACCTGATCAGGTATTAAGAAGGCGTGCCTGATCTGGCCTGCCTTATTTGTGTCAGATAAGGGCCTGATTACGTATCGATAAGGCATGCCTGATCCGTAGTGCCTTATTTATGTCAAAAATTACTGTGTATTATTGTGTTTACGCAGTCACGTTGTTCTATCCAGCCCGTTGAGACAGCGACTTTTCATCAGAACTCATATACTAATGTCATTTAAATACAAGAAAATAATAAGGAACTAATAGCGTAGTGGTAACGTGTCAGTCGTTAGGTAGGTCGTTAGGTAGGTCTCAGGTAAAATCTTAGGTAGGCTCAAAATTAATTTCGACGGAAAAACGTCCGGACTATGAAGCCGGAAACACTCGTAAAAAAAAATAATCTCCAAATTTTTAATTTTTTTTTAAATGATTATTTAAGAATCGAAAGTGCTGAATTCGTCGATTGGAGGGTAGTGGGATCAAATCCCGGTCAATGACTTTTTTTTTTTTTTAATTTACAGGGTTTCAAAAATAATGGAATGTAACAGCTTCAAATTCATTCATCGATCATTCCTAATTGCTAATTTAAAAATAATTATATCTATAGCCGGACGAAATTTCTACTCGGGCTTTATCAGGTCCAGATAAGGCGTTTTATCAGGGCCGGATGAAGCGCCTGATCAGGGCCGAACGAGGCGCCTGATCAGGGCCGGATTTACCAATGCGTTACACCCCTGATCAGGGCCGGAGTTATTTAGCCTGATCCGGGCCGGATTTGGTATTGTGGCAACCTGATCAGGGCCGGATTTCTCCCTGATTAAATTTCTGCTCGGGGTGTACATCGACAATGAAGTTTTTTAGCTTCATCATGCGACCATCATGCCACCATCTTTAACATCACTTTATATTTCGACATAAAAATAATAAGCATCTGCAAAATAATTATTTTCCATCCCCAATAGTTATGAAAAATTCTGAATCCAAAAGAGGACCTAATTTTTTTCAAATAAAATGAATCAAAATCAAAATAATTATGATTATATTCATAATTATTTTGTCATAATAGTCATATTTAATAGTTTAAACTTGTATTGCATTGTAGTCTTGTGCCATTTTTTAAAAATAGATCATGATGATGGTATGTTCATCCAGTTTTTCCATGTTTCGTGTGATTGAGAAAACATGAAACTCGAATGCCAACTCATGACGTACACACACACATACACACACGCGCATACGAGTAAAAGTACAAAATTTCGTTCCACGTCCATCAAGATTTGTCGTGAAACTTGTTCTTTTTTTTTTCTCTCGTCTCTCTTCATTTCAATCGTTCTCTCCATCGTTTGCTATATTTCATGACAATGCTCGTGGATGCCCGGCTGCGGTGCGTTTTTCTCGTGAAACGGATTTCCTTAACCGAGTATCTAACCCCCTACAAACGCGACTACACCGAAACTGCACTCTCCTGTGTGCGTGTTCTATATCACGGTACAACACACACGCGCGCACGCACACATTTTTATAAAAGGGCTCTTCCGCGATGTCGCTGAGCGTATTTTAGGAAAGCCCGAAAGGATTCCGTGGGAAAGAAGGGTGCACACGGGCAAGAGTTGGATTGAAAAAAAAAAGAAAAAAAAAAATGAACGAACAAAAAAAAGCGATCGAAAGGGGATTGAGGAAAGAAGAGTGGTGGGGGATCGTCGAATCAGGGTAGGGAAGAGCAAAGCTAGGATAACGGCTGTCACGTTTGTCGCAAATTTTCACGCTTTTACGGATGTAAGACTGGCAGATATTACTGACGTATTTTTTTTTTTTTTCTCCGCACCCCGTGCAGAGTTGCGCGTTATTTATCATCGAAAAAGTATAAATTACGAGAAAGGGTTGGTACAACCTGGGCCACAGGTATACGGTCACACCATGAGGGTTAGTCAAAAACTTTGGGAGGTCTCTGTGTGTGTGTGTGTGTGTGTGTGTGCGGTATGAAGATCGATGGACGTGGAAAAGGGTTGAATGCATTCTTCGCAACTTCGGATGCGAGAATAAGAGATCTCGCCGGGTAACTGAGTCATGTTATATCGAAATAAATATCATGGATAACTCTCTCCCGAGCTGCAGTGGCGAAATTTTCGTCAAATAAGGGAAAGGGTCGTCGACGTCTCTACGATTCTCAACCCTTTCCCAAATCAGATCGACTCTCTTTCTCAAAAGAGAAAGAAACGGTTTTTAATATTTCGATACGGCAACAAGTACCGGAAAAAAAAAAAAAAAAGTAGCGACGCGTTGAACGTTTCCACTGCGCGCGGCTTGTCAGAGCAAAGCCAAAGTCAGAGATTTATGTTATTCTTTCGTACAGGTGAAGAGAAAACGAGATTTACCCTGAGAAAGTCAGTTAATGAGTTTCAACGATTTCGAAAAGGTTTTTTTTTTCAACCCTTTTGCCGGTATACTTCGTGCGTGCATACTGACCGTGTAAAAATTCGTTAAAATCTTGAAAATTGATGGAACAAAGTTTCAATCTGTTATACGGCGAATTTCCGTTAACTGCCAGCAGTGCTTTATAGAAAGACCCTTTCTTTTTGTAAGCTCGTCAAATTGGTTTTTTTTTTTTTTTTTTTCGTACTGCTGAGAAATGATTTATCCCGAGGGAGGCAGAAAATGATCTTTAACTCGGTCTAATGTATAGAGAGGGGTTGGTGAAAGTTCGTATCAGGCGCGTAAATTTGGGTATTGCTGAGATGAATAAGGAAGGAAAATTAAATGTCGTGTATTGTGAATTCGGACCTCCGCTGAAGTTTGAAATTATAGAACTTGATTCGAGGAGACAGAATGTAAAGTTTTGAGCAAAATCTTCATCGCGAATCGACCTATTTTCGAGAAAAAAAAAATAATTGAAGAACTTGAAATTGAACGAAGTACCATTTGGATCCCAATTGTTCGGCTCGTATGGCACAAAAGTGCACTTGAGACAATGTCACGCTCTCGCTACCACGAAATTTCGTTGTCACGCGAGCGAGAGAGACGCAAAATATGAAGGAACTTTATGTCTTTGATTGGGGACAGCATTGAATGTTTGGCGATGAAATTTTGGTGATAAAGAATGGACATTTACCTCTTCTAAATCTGTAGCCCAATTTTGATTTCTCGGCGTTTCTTTTTTCCCTGATATTTTTTTTTTTTTTTTTTCCCCGGTGCTCTGATACGAGGGAACAAAACACGGGCGTTCAACGAAGAATATCCCGTGAGAGCGAACACGAGAAGCTCGATCGGGTAGAACATTTTCCGTGTATTTCGCTCTCGGGAGAAAGAACAGGAGAAAGTACGTCATGGACACCGTCGCGCAGGTTCAAAGACACACACGTTAATGGTTCTTATTCCATCTCTCGTTCACCATAGCTCTCTCCATCTATCTCTATATGGACCCCGTGAAGAAAAAGTTTCGTGTGTCACGTTGCTGTATACCAACGAGACAAAAAAAAATACACACACACACACACACACCGCCACACACAGAGAAGGACAAATCGCTCTC
The DNA here is from genome assembly GCA_963564615.1 of Rhorus exstirpatorius. Lineage (NCBI taxonomy): Eukaryota > Metazoa > Arthropoda > Insecta > Hymenoptera > Ichneumonidae > Rhorus > Rhorus exstirpatorius. The sequence goes on along the minus strand of OY751317.1, from coordinate 39,215,930 downwards.
TTTCCCTGCGAAGCTTCTCGTGTTACCAGGAAGTGTTCCTTTCTCGAGTCTTTGACAAAATTGCGGTCCTCTCTCTCTCTCTTTATATCTCTTTCCCTCTTTCAATATCTCCTTGAATGATTTTCAAGACTCTTGGATAAAATAGTTTAATGAATTAACAATTCAACACCTATGCCCAATGAACGATGCACATTGCACTTTCTTCTTCGATCATATGGAGAATGAAAAATGCGAACGAAAAATAAAAATACATTTTGGTGCGGTACGGAACAAAATTGTACACACGATAATTTAATTCATATTAAATATATTACCGCGGCAAAAAGTTATATATTTTATTTTTTTCGTAAAACACGCATCATGAGATTTATGTTGAAATGATATGAAGTCACGAAAATGAAAAAGAGCTCGTTCGTTCATTCGACGATTTTTTTTTTTTTTTTTTTTTTTTTAATCGGTGAGCATTTCAATTTCACAAAAAGTTTAATATGGGCAAGTCGAGCATATGTACATCGTACGCGTCTATCACGAGAGTGATATCGTTGTTCTCATCTTTTATCCATCTTTTATGTTCGCTTCCTTCGTATATAATAGCTTCGGGCGATTTCTCAAAAGCTATCCAGATCGAAATAATAATAAAAATGTATGAAGAAAAAAAAAAAAAAAAAAAACCAACAACGAGAGCCGAGCAACTCGGGGAGGATCGTAGAATTTGAGAGAAGCCATTCAAGTGGCAGACTGACACGTGCTCGAGGTAGCAACGGAGCGCAAAGTTTCTTGCCTCTTGCTTGAACTCAATTTTTATACGTATATATATAGCTATGGAACGTGAACATGTGCACCCACATATGCGCTGTATTCACACGTGCTTCACACACACACACACACACACACACACACACACACATACATAGCAAAACGACTCGTTTTTTCGGCATGATTCTACAACACACGGACGAGGGTATTTCCCCGCAAGCTTATACCGAAAGCCAGAATGCCATAGAGCACCCCCACAAATATATGTGCCGGTGAGCAAAACTCTACGAGCTTAGACACAGAGAATCCGAATGAAGCCTACATTTATACGGCCATTGTTGAGGAATATATCTCTCGCGGCTTGGACAGTTTTTCTAGAGGATCTGGGGGGAGCAGCTGATTGGGATTTTCCCTCTGAATAATGTACTTGCGCGGCTCGACGTCTGCGATTCCAGCGAACAATGCGGCGAGAGATTTTCGAAAAAGATCGATAAAGACCAAATATATATATACGAAGATTTGTTACGATAAAAAAAACATTAAATCTTCGTAATTGTTAGATCTACGACTCGAAGATAAATTCGAAAAAGTTTTGAACTCAAACTTGCGCGTTGCTTTACTCATGTTTTTTTTTTTTTTTGTCAATTCACAAATCATCCACCATGAACAAGAGGCTTTCTCAATTTCGGTTGCTCGAATGCTCGGAAATTATACAAAAGCAGTGAGCGAGTTACAATTCACACCGTATTTTCTCATTTTTCTTCGAACATTGGCGATGTATGAAAAAAAAAAAAAAAATTGATATTTCAGTCTCAATCGCTTTGTCGATTTTTTCGAAATTCGGAATTAGCCATTCTCCAAATTTTCTTGAGACATAAATTACACGGTAATGGCACGAAGTTTATGCCAATTGAATCATCGACAGGCAATTTACGAATAATTGAAAAGCCGAATCCAAAATGAAACACATCATTGTATACTCCGTTGAAATTTTGCGCCAAATTTCGGCAGCTCGGCATATGCTCAAAATTCCATCAAAATTATATCGCGGCAACAGAGAGAGAGAGAGAGTTTTCAAACAATTCGAAATTCTCTAAAAAATCCAATTTTTAAAAAGCAAAAAAAAAACAAATTTTACAGAACGAAGAATTATATTGTTTCGATTGGGTAACGACTTTCAGCTCGATAGTTCAAACTTTTCCCAAGTTACAGCGGTTGAAATTTTCGGAGCTTGTAACACACAGCACACACACACACATACCCATTCGATCCAGCAGACACTTTTCACAACCGTTTTCACGAAAAGATTCCTTCATGGAAAAGTAAAAATCTATAGAATCCAAATTACATGGAAAATTTTATGAAAACTAACTACGTCGAAAGATTCATGAATTGATTTTAAATGAGTTTGATTCAGGTTAAATAATACGTTATAACGACGGCAATGATTTTTCTCGGACGCGAATAAGTTTTATTCAAATCGAAAAAAATCCTGGTACTATATGTTTCAATTTTTTGTTTCCACAATAATGATAAGTTATTGATTGACGAATGCACTGCGTTCAACGGCGCAATTGATTCGTCATAAGTTCATATTATTTCCTTACGCTCACGACGCGGTAGTCCGACATGAATTATCTCCAAAAATGAGCTTTCCTTACGTATAACATATACTTGGACCAATCAACGGAGAAATATTTCACGATAACGAGGAATAGATCTCTCCCGCGTCAGTGGCTATATGGCCGATCCTCTCTCGTTCCATGGATTTGAAAAAGGGGGAAAAAAAAAGGACCACACGAGAAAAATCGTCCCCATCATTAGGTTTATCAAATACAGCGAGGAGTGAAACGTGTATACTGCTGTGCCGAGAGTTGCAAGGGTGAGCGGAGATCAGCTCGTGGGAGGACTTGGAAGGGTGAAATAGCGAAAGAGTGCGGCAACCTGTTGAGTCGAAAAATATCACGTTTTTACTAATGCGCCTTGGCTGTACAGCAATACACCATGTCACGAAACCTCCTTCCCCCCCATCACAGCATACTCGGATCGGGCGAAAAAGGTTTTCGTTACATTTTTTAGCTCGTTATAGCAATTTCTCGCTACACCCTATGAAACTGAGAGTTCCATCGAGCGTTGAGTCTTTTTCGACTATTGTGTGATTCTTCTTTTTTTCACTTAAGGTAGTTCGGTCGAGTTTGGCCGAAGTCAAATTTCATCCGTAATTCAGATTTATTTACGTACAATTTAACCATATGAAAGCTATGATAAATTGAATTGTTGCATAAAAAAATATTACAACCTTCTTTTAAGGTGTAAATAATAAGTTAATAATAATTAATACCCGGAATAATGACAGACTCAACTTGACTCATTCTCTACGTTAGGGAGCGAGCTAATCTAACCTTACGCATAAAGTTACTAGATTGCATTCGCGAGTTTTGTTGTATGCTTTAAAATAGTATAATGAAGAACAGGGGAGAAAAAAGGCTCGTCTCGAGGCAAGTACAGTTGAATCAACGGCCAGTATGCAATGAACTCGGAACTCGTCTAGTTGACATTGTATATCTTGCCGAACAACTCAAATGTGACAGTTGTTCGGAACCACTTTTGCTGGCGTTCATCGAATCTGAAGTGAGACGCGGATTAGCTTCGATTTTCACATGTTTTTTTCCCCTAGTCTTCTGCTAGCGAGCAGATCCGGTGTATGACAAGGACAGAGACCGCGGACTCGCATTAATTATTGAAATAAAAAACAACCGTACGGTAAATCGACTTAAATCTTTGGTAAATATCTCTTATGGATATCAACCATTATTGTGGTATGTTTTTTTTTGCCCTTAAACGATTAATTTTTCGTGTATACTGAAATTTCGATAGTTGGCGTGTCATCTGAGCCTTATATGCCCCATAAGAGCAATGTTAACTTATTTATTAATTACGCAAAAACTACACGGTAAATTAATTTTAAATTTTGCAGACATGTAGAGCAAGGTCAACTCTTTTGATTAAATGCAAAAAAACAGGGTGTTAAACGTGAACCTCAATTCGACCGAACTACCTTAAGGCAGTCCTCGTGCTAAAATAGTTCGAGAAAGTTTCTTATGTACCACATGATAAAATATATTCGGCCCTAGTGGTCATATACAGCGAACTTTTGATTGAGTCTGTACAGAAATGACTGTTACACATGGAAACCGTGCATATTCAGATACATTCACACCATAGAATATGCAGCTTACGCGTCGAATTTTCATTCATATTGCATTCTTTTTGTGATGGTCATTCGTAAATGAAACGATTAATAATTTTGTTATTTTTTCCTAACATGTGAATAATAATCTTCTCCCGTCTACAATTTTTTTAAATCAAAATCTGGTTACGCCTTTATAGTTGTAATATTTAAAAAAAAAACCGTGCTAGTATCAGGGTACAGCAATGCTTGCTATAAATGGCTGCTAACTTTGACATTGAATATATCTCGAGTTGGGAACGGTCAATCTGCTTAAAATTTCACGAGAAGTTGGAGTACTAGCATTCTCTTCGTCCACTATAAATTTTAATAAATTCTCATTATAAACGCATATTTGCACGAGGACTATTTTAAGTCAGGCACAATATACGTCCCATGTACAATGGCTTTTAAACGAAAGACGTTGAAATTTCGACCAAATTTATCGAATTTTTACGTAACGCGTGTTCAGCCAAGTCTTGTACTTTGACGAATAATTTTAAAAACTTTTTTTGGTAATATTGTTCTTTTCGTTCGATGTTGAACCTTTATGTAGAGCTATCCTCTCAAACGTTGTTACGCAAAAGTTATAACGTTCTCCGCGCGGGATCTCTATACTATATGTGAGCCCCGAGCTCATAAATTGCGAGGGGAAGACAATATGTGACATGAATCTCAGTTTTTCTAGGTATAATACCAAGAAAAAATTGACTATTGTCTTTGAAGCTAAAGAATTTGCAAAAAAAAAAAACGTATCAAGTTTCATTGAAAATAGCGTCGTAATATTAATTTTTTGATTTCACCGAGTAAACTTGTAACACACGATCGTCGAAAAGAAAATTTCGTCCGGTCCTTCTCGTGACGTTCAAAAGTAAAAATCCCATAAAACAAAGTGTAGAACGAGTACAGGTAAAAGTGTAGAACGGTCTAAAAATTTAATTTCTTGAAAATCCCCCCGGACCGACGAAAGTTTGTCCCTAAAACGCTTTAAGTAATTACCTAATGGGGACAGAGCGAATGGAAGACACAACGGAAAAGAGCCAACTGCGCAATGATATAACTCGGGGGATCGCATTGTCAACAGATGATACATTCACTCGAACGTATATCCATATCTTGTACTATTATCTATATCGTATCTATATATTGTACTATTTTAAGCATTTACAAAGGACACTCATCGATGAGGAGGCACTAGCTATAAGTTCTTATTCCTTCAATCTCATTCGCTCGGGGGAGTACAGTCGCAGCATCATCTCGTTCACGTCCATTTATATAGAGAGGAAAAGCGTCGCATAAGATGGAGGGGAAGTGGAGTCGAGCTGAATGAGAGAACGAATTATACGAGTACATGATCTATGTACGCCAAGCTCGCTTATCCGTGAAGATGATGAGGGAAGCGGAGCTTTCTCGAACGAGCGAGGATCGTTCGTACCGCGATCGCCGGAGATTCGGGCCGATGCACCGGCCTCTCTCGGGCTCTGCCACTCATTCTACCGTGCATTATAGACAAACAAGACTCAGCGAGACGTCAGTCTCTCTCTGCGATGCTTTTCTCTCTGTGTGGCTTTTGGCACTCTCTCTCTCTCTCTCTCTCTTTCTCTCCTCTCTCTCTCTCGCTCACACTCTCTCTCTTTCTCGACTCTTTTTTAACACAGAATACTATATATATATATATACATACACACATTGATGCTGAGTGAGCATCTGCCGGCTCGGCGAAGATCCGTGGAGATCTCGCTACGAGAGAGTTTGCGCTTCCCAGGCTCCGCCGATGCACCTGGTCCTTCTCGAGAGCATTGCCGAAACATCAGACACAGAATATCGGTGCACCATATAGCGCTCTCTCCTCACCGAGCGTTCTTTCGCTCTGCACCGTCCTCGTTATACACAAATATACCCGCGCATATATATGTACACGTATTACAGATATACGATATTTAGAAGAGACCGGGGCTGGGGGAGGAAGGGGGGGGGGTGAGAGACATGGAGGAAAAATTGAGATTTTCCATGATGTCTTCGTGACCGTATTTTGGTAACAAAACAAAAGCTGATACGCAGTTGAAACATGCAAGTTGCTCACCCAAAAATTTCATAGAACGCTTCAAGCCCATGTTCCCATGTTCACGTGTTTTTTTCTCTAAAAACTTCGCACGTGTAAAAATACTCGAACTTAATGAAAAATATATTTACGCACAACATAATATATACAGTGCATAATACCGCAATTTCGGGGGATGAAAGAGCCAGTGCGGAATAGATTCGTTATCGGATCTCGCCTGCGCACTTTCACCGCGAAAATCGGTTCCACCGGCGCGCTCGCGGATTCCTCGGCCGAGGAACAATGAGGCCATAAAACGACGTATTTTCCGCGAGGAAGCGATTACGCGCGAGTGGTCCCCAATCATATGCTCAAAGTATGCACATGCACTGCATACGCACGCATACACGCATAACAAATATGTATAACATCTACCCACACCATTGCACATGCCTTTTGGCGTTTTGGAATAGCAGCGAGATATACAAAAGTCGAAGGACCATCTGGCATCCAGCTCTGCAACGCTCGAATCCTCCAAATTTTCCGACGCACTATCTCTGTTTATAAAAGCGTCTTGAGAATTTGACTGCGTGCGAATGATCACTCGTCGCGTATTTTATGAGTTTCGAGTTCAAATTAATCAATCGGAAGTTTCACAATTATATTTTACATCGAATTTTTTTACCTTTGCAGATGACAACAAATCGATTTTTCAATCAAGTTTTTTTATGCCAACGAATTTTTTAATCTAATTAGGTAGTGCCAATATTGTTTTCTGAGATGTGTTTTTTTTTTCCCCCATATTGTCCGTATTTCATTTACTTTTCTTTGCAACATTTACACTTGCAATGGAATTGCTCGAAATGGCTTCGTTGAAACGTTTTCTAACTTTGTCAAGAATAGGTTAAGAAAAAAAAAAAGGGTAGAATAAAAATTCTGCAAACAATATTTTTGAGCTTTAGCTCACAGGTTATTTTGCCGAATTTTCGAATCGCGACGATCACATATGCATTTGAAGAAAAGGAAAAAAATTGGAAGTTGAGCTGGTACCCAGCTGCTTGGAAATTCAATATTCCGTGGGACAGCGAAGGGATAAAAGTTGGGAAAATTTTTACATATATCCCGACGAGTATTTGTACAGTAATACGCATCAGAGAGATACCTTTACCCGAGGATGAACTTGGAAGTATGTACACTCGGGAAGTTATACAACTCCGTCTATTTCCTCTCACTTTTCATCTCATATTCTTCAGCAGATACACAGAACGGATACACAAATATACAACGCACGGATGTATAGTTCCGGAAAACTTTTTCGAGGTCTAGATATACTCTTGAACTTTCCTTATGTTCACGACCTGCCTCACTTTTGTCCTCCCCTTATGAGTTATGGGGTTGAAAGTCTGAGAAAGAGAGAGAGAGAGAGAGAGAGAGCGAGAGAATGAGCTATAAGAACTTGGCTGGATTTCCGACCCTCAATCCGCACCGACCCGGCGCCAAGGGTCTCAAGGAATTCGGAAACATCTTGGGTGAGCGCCTTCACCCCAATCTTCCGGGGTGCAATGGGAATTATGTTTTGTTCAAGTTGGAGGATAGTCATTCTTTTTTTTCTCAATTGAACCGTTAACACGTTTGTCGAGTCAACGAATTTATTTATCGCTCTTCTCACTCTTCCTAACAGTATATATCTTACTCACTCGTGTTTCGTTTCGTCAATACAAAATGAAATTACGTTAATTGTGAGTGAAAATTCATGGAAAATATGAACAAAAGTTTCCATGCAGCGACTTCCTAACAGTATACCATATTCACTCGTGTTTTGCTTCGTCAAAACAAAATGAAATTACGTTAATTGTGAGTGAAAATTCATGGAAAATATGAACAAAAGTTTCCATGCAGCGACTTCCTAACAGTATACCATATTCACTCGTGTTTTGCTTCGTCAAAACAAAATGAAATTACGTTAATTGTGAGTGAAAATTCATTGAAAATACGAGCAATAGTTTCGATGCAGCGACTGCTGTATGAAACTCTGCGAGTGTAAATCGTAATTGTGGTGGGGTAATTTACGATATGACGAACGGTTTGCGAGTTATATTAGGGCAAAAATAGCCAACCGATCAAATTGAAACGCATATGAGTAGGAATAACACCTATTTTCATTAGAGGTTTGAAAGATACGATTCTCAGATATTATTCAAGGTAGTCATCGTGCTACAATAGTGCGAGAAAGTTTCGACATGTACATATACATATACATACACATACATATATATACATATATACATATACATATATACACATACATATATATGTACATATACACATATACATGTACCACATGATAAAATATACATGGCGCTAGTAGTCATATGCAGCGAACTTTTGATTCAGTCTGTACAGAAATGGCTCGGCTGTTACACATGGGACCGTGTTACACATTCACACCCTAGAATATGCGGCTTACACGTCGAATTTTCATTCACATTGCATTCTTTTTGTGATCGTCGGTTCGTAAACGAAACGGTTAATAATTTTGTTCTTTTTTCCTAACATGTGAATAATAGTCTTCTCCCGTCTACAATTTTTTTTATAAAAATCTGGCTACGCGTTTAGTTGTAATATTTGAAAAACCGTGCTAGCATCAGGGTACAGCAATGCTTGCTATATATGCTTTGAACGTAATGGTTGCTAACTTTGACATTGAATATCTCGAGTTGGGAACGGTCAATCTGCTTCAAATTTCACGAGAAGTTGGGTACTAGCATTCTCTTTGTACACTATAAATTTCAACAAATTCTCATTATAAACGCATTTGCACGGGGACTGTCCTCAATGCAATGAGAAGTATAAGTAACTTTTGTTTTCCCCATTCCCAGAGTTTCGCTCACTTCGTTTGGGGAAGTATCAACAAGATCTCTGGAGCTGTTGGAAAAATGTATGAAAATCATAATTTTTTCTCTCGACGGACTTTTTTTTTTTTTTGCAACTCTCAACCGCCAAGATCGTTCAGATGTTCATCTGTTGGTGGATCCGGAGGCTGGATAAAGTTACGAAACCTGCATTGTCACGTATATATACACCGAGAATTTTGTGTAAATGCGCATCGACACGATGCCAACATGCGTATAGATATATATGTACATTTATATACACTCACATATATATACATATATAGCAACGAAGGGGAGAAGAACGTGAGGATGCAACTCATTACGACAGCTGTCTTTGGTGTGGGAAAACCTCTCTCGGATACGCATCGATGACAGGGTATACGAAAGAAGTGAATATAAGCTTTAGCCTCATCTTTCCGTATAGCCTGTAAAACTGCGGGGGTCCAGATAATATTAACGTAAATCAGCGAGAGAACTCGCGCACCCCAACAGTTCAATATTTTTTTTTTTTTTCGTTCGTATACGCAGGCGAGACAGGCTCGACGAGAGTCTCATTCATTTTTTTTCGTATAATATCGTCGAATCTGCCAGAAATATATCAAACTATCAAATCGTTAAGAGACTTCGTACACTGAAAAAATGAATTTATTGATCCAAGTGGGGGGAAAAAAAAAAAACGAGGAAAAATGACACTGTACGAGAAAAAAAAATCTTTGGATAAGTTCAATCTATAGAAGTTTCAATCCAATCCAGAGAGGTTTCAATCTAATTCAAAGAAATTTCAATCCAAATAAGTCAGACTTTATGCATCTTCGGGCCCGAAGATACCTCGGCAAATTTGCGTAAGCGAGATCTTTCCAATAAAGAGTGGTTTAGTATTCCGTGTTTCGAGACATCGTGGCGGTCTTTACATTTTAGTCTCGGCGAATCCGGGCCCGGTCCCACAGCCTTGAGAGAACATATGGTCCATCCCGAGAGAGAGAGAGAGAGAGAGAGAGAGAGAGAGAGAGAGAGAGAGAGAGAGAGAGAGAGAGAGAGAGAGAGAGAGGCGTTCATTGGCCGAGCAACACAGGCTCGTAATCTCGCTATTTATCACAGGATGCGGCCCGGATTCGAGGAGACCCGCGAGTAATAAACTTCACGACTCGAGTCTCACGTGGTGCGTGTATGTTGTTAGGTTTTTTTTTTTTTTTCTTCTTCTTCTTCTTTTACGATTCATTGTCGCGACCAAGAGATTTCGGCAGCTGTTTGGCGAAATTCTCTCGTTACGAGAGGAAAGAAAAAAAAAAAAAAAAAAAAAACGAGGAAGAGTGCCGCGGGCAGAGCGGACGAGGATATCACGATTGATTACCATATATATGTATCGTCGATAGGGAAAGGATAATTTGTTTTTTTTTTTTTTTTTCTTTCTTTGCTTCGGATAATCATTATTTATTAATTAGCTATCATTCTGAAATCGTATGAACATTTGTACACGTGTTTTGCATCATGAGGTACTTGTGTATGGCATCGACAAAATACATAATTCACAATGTATTATTTCACATTAATCTCGTTATTTCATTTATTTCTTTCTCTTTTCCTTATTTATTATTAATAATCATTTGTTTTTAATATTCCGTTTAAATCGTTTATTCGTGTCTCGTGGCGGCAGTGAGCTTGTTCGGTCTTTATATATATATATATTTTTTCGTCTCATCATCGTCGTCATATTTCACATGCATATATGATATATATATATCTATAAAATCGAAGGATGAACCAAAAATTGCGTGTTTTTTTTTTTTTTGCAAACTTTTGCTCCTTTTTTGTTGTCGCCAAATCGTAAAAACTGTAACGATACAATCCCGTTGCGTTGTGCGAAGTCTGATGTACCGAAATTTCATTTCATACGAAATTATTTTTGCACTATATAGTCATTTTATTTGGCTTGCTTCTTTCACCCAATATCGCTTTCCCCAATTCAATATTTGACCGATATAATCATTGTTTATCTTCTTTTCCTTTCAGCTGTGATCTCATTAGTCTAAGTCATAAATAATTTATGCGCCATTCGCACGATTCCAATATCTTCTTTTTTTTTCTGTGAAACAGAATCTTAAGCTTTACCTCGATCAGTTAAAGTCGAATTTATCCCCTATCTAAACTAAGTGAATTCGCATGAAAATTTCTCAAATCGCCGATTGAAAAAATTACAAAAATTTAATACACACATATATATATATATATGTGTATATATATATATTTTTTTTTTCAACGATTATTGATAGTCGAGAATTGACGTTTTAGACGAAAAAATTCGGTTTCGGTAGACTGTTTTTTTTTTTTTCTCTTTTTCGTACACGTCCTGAGTATTTTATTAAAAATTATAAGAAACAAAAATGATATGATTGCGAGTTGTTTCTAATTGTAATACACAAACTCCGTGCTGCAATTAGCCGGCACACGTCTCGTCGATTTTTCATTTCTCTCACACTCTTTCACTTTTCAATTATCCTACAATTCATTACTTTATATATAATATATATGTATATATTTTTCATACAAAAAAAAAATTAAATAATTAAAAAAACGAAAATTTAACTAGAAGACGCGTAGTACAGTATAGTGAAGTACACCTAACATCGTGATTTTTTTTTGTCCTATACTCGCATTATCTTTATCAAATTGCATTTTTTTACTGTTTCACCCCCAATAATCGTAGATAAATCGCTCAATATTGCTTCGTCATCAGGTATAGATGTTGCCTAAGCCTAATAATAATAATAATAATAATGAGAGTTCTGTTGTCAAAGACACTCTCAAATTCATACAATAAGAACGAGTGTATCGCGAAAACCCGTAATTTTTTTATTTATCCCCACCCCCTCCCCCCCCCCCCCCCTGCACCTCGAGATAACACGAAAATATAACGCGAGAGATCATTGCATGAATATCATCGATTCGAGGTATAATTCGAGATACTATTTCTCTCTAATCGAGTTGACAGAAAAAAAAAAATTTTGCTAAATTACGGAATGGCGAGGTATCCCGGCAAGGCGCGAGACAAGGGAAGAGAGAAACAGCTCGGCAATTTCGCGATCTGCAATTACGCATCGCGAAACAACATATTTGCCCTCGCGACTTTCTGCTGCAAGCGCGTCTACGCAAATCCAATTAGGAGTATAAATGAAATTTTTTATTTCAAAATCTGGTAGTTTAGGAAAAAATATTTAGTACGTATTTTTTATTTTTTTTTTTTATTTGAATCAAAATTGCCGTTAATATAACAAATTCAAAAATATAACATTATGACGTCACAAATGTTACGCTATATCTATATATATATATCAAAATCCGTGAAATTAACTTGCCTATAACAGGTGCATCTGTCATTTCTAACGAAAAATAAACAAATACGTCCTCATTATTTTTACTTACTCTACAGTATGCATCCCAATGATTGAAAAAAAAAAATTTCATTCGCACTCCTATATCCCGCGATCGAATGATGAAAAAAAATGCTTTTTTTTTCTTCTACCAAACACGCGGTTGAAAAAAAATTCTAGCCTGAAAATTAACGCAACTATATGACCAGGAACAAAAAAAAACAATAACTCGAAGTTTGGAATTATTTTTAGACATAAAAAAAAATATATATATATATTAGGGTGTGCGGAAAAAAAACAATTTTTTTTTTTCGGTTGCATCCACCAAAAAAAGTTGAAGTAAGGTAAAAAAAGAAGAATCCTAAAACGGGAGGTCAAAAAAAATTATTTCGAACGGCGCATTGCATTTGAATATTTTCCATAAGAATAACACAGGAAAATATTAGGATTTCCGAATGTGGTAGTGCAACTCGTCAGAAAAAAATCACACAAAGATGTCATTAACATATTCTCATGGAGAATCGAATTCCCTACAAAAAAAGTTCTTACGAAAAATTAGCTCGGAACAACCGTTCAAGTGGAATATAACGCGAATGAATATAGTGGAAATAACGCTGTCTGAAATTGAATTGATAGGAAAAAAAAATTATTCAAAAGGCTGTAAAAATCGAATTTTTCGCTTTACGAAAAAACTTTTTGGGGGTTTTTTTGTAGAGAATGTTCTGCTCTAACATACTTGCATGAAATTGTTCTCAAAATATTTCTCTTATACAAAAAAAAATCAAGTACAACAAGAAATATAAAAGAAACGACGTTCACCATTGATCGTGTTTAGAAAAGCTTTATTCAATGAATTTGGTTCAATAAGATAGAATAGGTTTTTTTTACATTATAATGCTTAATAATCATCGTTTCTTTTTTTAAGAGTCTGTTTGTTGCAATTAGGGTATTTCTATCGATAATTTTGCACTATGCCCAATAAATATTGTAGCTGCTCTTCGTTTTTTGTTAATGAACCGTTATATGCTTCTGTCAAAGCGACGTTGTTAGAGCAGAACATTATCTACAAAAAAACCCCCGAAAAGTTTTTTCGTAAAGCGAAAAATTCGATTTTTACAGCCTTTTGAATTTTTTTTTCCTATCAATTCAATTTCAGACAGCGTTATTTCCACTATATTCATTCGCGTTATATTCCACTTGAACGGTTGTTCCGAGCTAATTTTTCGTAAGAACTTTTTTTGTAGGGAATTCGATTCTCCATGAGAATATGTTAATGACATCTTTGTGTGATTTTTTTCTGACGAGTTGCACTACCACATTCGGAAATCCTAATATTTTCCTGTGTTATTCTTATGGAAAATATTCAAATGCAATGCGTCGTTCGAAATAATTTTTTTTTGACCTCCCGTTTTAGGATTCTTCTTTTTTTACCTTACTTCAACTTTTTTTGGTGGATGTAACCGAAAAAAAAAAATTGTTTTTTTTCCGCACACCCTAATATATATATATATATATATATATATATATATATCAATGAACGAAAAAATCGTTATTTCGTTCGACCCTCCAGAGACATCGGCATCGAACAATTGATCGGGGAAAAGTTGACGAGACAATATATGGGCGAGAAAACAAAAAAATACGCTCGTCGAAAACTTTCGATCAGTCTGAAAAATAATTGAAAGGAAATTGAAAAAAAAAATAAATAAATAAATAAATAAATAATCATGCATAGCGGTGACGATGCTGTGAGACGATAAATAAAGAGAAACGCGTTGTATTTTGAGGTTCGTGAAATAAAATATATTTATAAAAACAGAATTAAACACATATAAAATAATACAGGTCGTATAATTATACTTTTATCTTCGTTCATAGTTCATCTTCATTTCTCATATCTCGTCGTATAACGGCCGTAATACAGGAACAGAAACCACGTGTCGTCATTAAATTATTATACCCTACATACGTTTCGCTGAATGAAAAATTAAAAAAAAAAAAATAATAAAAATAAAAAAATAAAAAAATTAGTGTGCGCACTTGAACTATCCAACCTGGTGTAATATGCCAGGTAAAAACGTCTCATGCATTCTCGCAGATCGTTTATTTTTTTTTTTTTTTTAATTTTACAAAATTTATGGCACAAGTGAATAAGAGTTTTATTTTATTTTCTTTTTTTTTTCTTTTACGTCGTATAGGAATCGTGCCTCGAGACCGAATATCGATCCGTCGTCTTAATTTGATTGATCAAGGAATAGGAATAAAATTGTATATAATGCACGCAGTCGTACGTTTAATTACCTTCATACGCTGCTCGCTATATCTCATCAATGCCCGCGTGAAAAATTACAATATATTTATTACGAAAGAAAAAAAAACGAAACGAAACGAAACGAAACGAAACAAAAAACATTACAGTTTGGCACAACCAATGACAGTTTGGTACTGTATATTCAAATATATGTTTATTTATTGTATTAATTAATAGACGTACGATTGATCGTAACGAATCACTGTGCGCACACGCGGATACCTCTTCTTTTTTGTCTTTGTCGTGCGAGGCCCAAAACGCTTATAAAGGGCGCGTGTGCTCTTGTCCAGTCGACAAACTTTTTTTTTTTTTTTTTTCTCTCTCAAATATCATCTCTACCGAAGTAATGCCCGAGTCAATAATCCCGACTTTGTCTTTTTTTTTTTTTTTTTTTTACCTAATTAAGATTGCTTCGCACAATAGAATGCCCGCTGTCACGATATCGTATTCGATGAAAAAGTAAAAGTAAAAGTAAAATAAAACTTTCGCTCCGTGCCGCGCGCTCCCTTCGATAATGGATGTGGAATTAAAAAATATGGTATCGATCGTCATTTATTTCTTATGTTTTTGCTTTTTTTTTTTTCTTCATTTCCTTCTGCTATACTGAGTGCACAGTAATACTGTTTGATATGTCTCTAATGTACGTTGATCTATTTATATTAGATTTATAGAGATTTATTTATTTATTTTCTTTTTCAATTATTCCTTTCGTCTCACATTATTTCGCATTATGAACTATTACACTGCACAACTCGAGTTTATCGGCGGGCGATGAGATAAATTCAAACACGCTAGACGTACGAACGATGAATGTTACGACAAAATTTTCTTTACCCTGGCACATGAATCAATGTGTGTGTGTGTGTGTGTGTGTGTGTGTGTGTGTGTGTGTGTGTGTGTGTGTGTGTGTGTGTGTGTGTGTGTGTGTTATAGATTAACCAGCTGATCTGTGTATTATGTTCTTTATTCATCGATGAGGACGCGAGTGACTCTGATTGGGGGGAAAAAAAAACCTTCGTTTTCACAAAACGATCAATAACGGAAAAAAAAAAAAAAAAAATGAACGAAAAATATTCTCGCCCGCACGATAAACTCTGTACATTAACAATATTATTATTGCATTGGCATTATCATTCATTTCTCATCAACTTCATTTCTCTTTCACCGATAATTCCTGAACTCTTGAGGTAGTCTGTTCTGGGATATTTACGTAGTTAAAATGGCAAGAGGCTAATATATAATCCGTTATCGTTTCAATAACAACTAAAATTTATTTACAAAAATGAGCGTCAGACCTCGTCTCAAATAAATGTATATATATATATATATATATATATATATAGATATAGATATATGTATAGATATATTTACATATACATAGATGCATGTGTTGTGTCGGAAAAAAGACAAGAGTACGAGAAGCTTTATGAGGTTAAACGAGCAAAAGGAAAGAAAAAGAAGAAAAAGAAAAAGAAAAACTCGTGAAAACAATCTTTTGAGATATACAACCGATAATTAATATTATTTTTTTTTTTTTTCAAACAACAACGAGACAAGACAGAGCCACGAGGCTCTGCTGATAAAACACCAACGCATTTACTTTCTTTTCTTCAATGTCTCAGATCAGAAGCAATCAATGCGCGAATTTATTAGTCCGATTAATCAACGATCAACAAAAAGGGAAGGGGGGGGGGGGAGGGGAGGAAGGAAACAATTCGCTTGGATTTCGTAATGGCGAGGTCAACGTTTATCCACATGTCGCGTGCAAAATACTCGAAGAAAAATCAACCGCGGCCAGCTCTGGCGTATTGTGTTCGAGTGGCTGTACAGATTCGTCTCGATCTGATGTTTCTTCGAGGGATTGACGTGTCGTAAAACTTAGGCTATGTCTTGGGCTCAGAAGAGGAGGAAGTTGGGAAAAAAAAAAGAAATAGAGATCGAGAGCCGTGTATAGGACGTCGACGTGAAAAAGTAACGAGCCGACGAGATAATATAATACAATCTATATATATATATATATATATATATGTGTGCGCGTGTATTTCTTGGTCTCTGGAATCCGTTCGATTCACACGCAGGAATGTGTACTTTTAGGAGGAATGATTTCTTTTTTTTCAGGGATTTTCATCATCGTTGAATCATGAATTTTGATCAACGTGTCTTTGACTTTATTCCATAATTCGCGGGTATGGTGTATAATCAGGGCGGTTCGAAAAAGGGCCGTTTTTTTTTTTTAGATTTCGCTCTTCTCCGAGATTCTTGTACTTTTTTTTTTTTACTAAAACCCAGCTCACGCGAAAGGGCTGGGCCGGAAAAAAAAAATTTTTACTTCTGCCTCAACGACGTTGAAATTTTGAAAAAAAAAGGCTATTTTCGGGAATTGCAAAATTGAGATATCCTCAAGTCCTTCGGTGGCTATGTTTTATGTGACGAAAAACTTTTGTTCGTCAGGTTTGACAAAAACAAAAGTTTTTGTCAATCCTGAGATGCGTGCGATTTTTTTTTTTTTTAGTACCGAAATATCTATTTTGAAATTAGTTTTTACGAAATTCAACATAGATTTTTCGGTAGTAAAAAAAAATTACACGCATCTCAGGTTTGACGAAAAACTTTTGTTCCGTTATACAAAATATAAGCACCGAAGGATTTACGGATATCTCAATTTTGAAATTCCCGAAAATAACCTTTTTAAAAAAGGTTTCAACGTCGTTGTGGAAGTAGTAAACACTTTTTTTTTCAGCCCAGCCCTTTCGCGTGAGCTATTTTTTAGTGAAAAAGTACAAGAATTTCGGAGAAGAGGGAAATCTAAACAAAGGCCCTTTTTTGAACCACCCGCGTGTATATATATATATATATGCGTATGGAAAAATATCCTCGAAATTTTCGACCCAGATGGGGGGATGGAGAAAATAAATTGCGACGGAATCGATAGATTTCTTTGTTACGCGATTAGGACGATCAATCGATACGATTATCATCGCTCATCGCAATCATCATTTCATGCTTCTCGTTAGGTAAAATTTTTTTATTTAAAATTTTTTTTTTTCGCATCAACTCGTCTCTTTCAGCAAAAATTCACGTCTCTTGTTCTCTGTCTTTTTTTTTTTCTTCTTTTCTTTCTCTTCGACTATACATGTAGAGCATGGACATACGTTATAAAATACGAGTATTCATGAGTAGGTTTCGCAATCATTTTCTAATCGATCACATTAAATCAATAATTACAATAGATAATAATAATAATAATAATAATAATAATATGGCTATACATTTAACGTATTTTGTACAATCGATAAGCTTCGGAGGTTTGATATCGCTTCAATATTCGTCAATACAGTTTATCGTCTCGTTAACCATTTGATTTACGCGAGGCCGATGGCCGGGAAGAACGGGAAATGGAGACGACGAAGGAAATCGCGATTCGCCAAGTCAAGCTCTAACACTCGTGGGATACTCGTGTTGCTTTTTTTTTTTGATCGACTTCGAGAATCGCGTTTCGCGATACATCGTGCGTGGCCATGATCACCGGGGGAAAAAAAAATGTTTTATTTTTCGTGCGATTTATCAGATCAAGGAAGATTGGAACGACTATCAAGAGTACAACGGACACGTAGCCCGTTGTGGCTTTGTTTCCCAATGGCTCAAAAGATTTTTTGGATAGCCACGAATGAGACGATATCTCGCGACGCTGGCATCCCGCCAAGCCTCATTAATTTTTCCTGGAACCCGGCAAAGCTCCAGACATGGTCAAATAAATATCATTGAGCAATAAAACCAACGGCCCTCACCGTCTCTCTCTCTCTCTCTCTCTCTCTCTCTTTCTCTCTCTTCACCCCCGATGTGTGAAACCTTCTCCAGTAAAGGACTATCGTCCGAAAAAACATCGAAATCCCGTTAAAACACGCCAGTTCCCTTAACTCGATCTTTACAAATTCAAGGAGACGAAAGATACAAAGAGAGCGAAAGAGAGAATATAAAGAGTGACTCGGGAAACATCCTTTCTCATGGGAAAAGTATATTTCTCGAGTCGAGTAACATTTCTTCACCGTCAATGTAAAAAATAGTTGAACGACTTCTCGACCTGTATGTGAATACAGCTTTGAAAAAGAAAAAAAAAAAAGAAAAAAAAAAAAAGAAAACACCATCGGATCACACGAGGAATGAATTTTAAGATTTGGTCGGATAGATAAGTGGAATCCGATCTTACGTTTTTTTTTTTTTAATTTTTTTTTTTATAGTGTTTTTGTGTTTTTCACCCATCGGCCCAATCTTCGATTACGCTCTAAGGTGCAAATTGTGATGATTGTTGGATTTTTTTTTGTGCGTCTCGAAATGCTTCATCATGTGATCCTTTCTGATGAAACCCTTGCCGCAATTATCACAGGCGTACGGCTTTTCGCCAGTATGCAGGCACATGTGCCGTCTGAGGTCCGTCTTGTGGTTAAACTGTTTCGGGCATATTTCGCACTTGTACGGTTTCTCACCGGCGTGCTTCTGCAGATGCTCCGCGTGCAGATACTCGAGGGGAAAACGTTTGCCGCACTGATTGCATTTGAACGGCTTGTCACCCGAGTGAAAGCTCTTGTTGTGCTGAGTCAAGTAGCAAGCTTTGTTGAACACCTTGTTGCACTCGATGCACTTGTGAAAGCCCTCCTGGGATATGTAGTGCGAGCCTGTGTTCGTGCTCGTAACCTGATGCTCCTTCGTTATTACGCCATTCGTTTTTTTCTCGTTCCTCGTTGCGTGACGCTGTTGTTGCTTCACGATATTCGGATTGATCTCCTCCTTTCCAATTCGCTGCGGCACATTGTTGTTCGTCTCGATTTGACGCTGCTGCTGCTGCTGCTCGCTCGACCCTTGAGATCTCGAGTTTGAATTTCTGCGATCACACCGTTCCGTATGATGCTGCTGTACATCGTACTGCTTTATTATCATACCGTCGGTGGTGTTGTTCGATGGCTGAGATGGCACATCGACGACCTCCATGCTCGCGAGTGACTCGTATCTCGGCGGTGAATTTCTGTAATTATCGTAACTCGCGCTTGACGCAACGAAAGACAATCTTTCCTGAGGAATAACATCCTCCGGGCTTAGCCCCCCCACGTTAACTGCCTGCGGTTGATTGTGACCTACGAGAAAGCCGGTTATGCCGAATTGTGTGAAACTCGGCAGGGGCCTCTGGTGATTACTGAATGTCCCGAAACCCGGCAATATAAGGTCCTGGCTCTGCTGCTGCTGCTGCTGCTGTTGTTGTTGCTGCTGCTGTTGCTGGTGAGACTGTTGTGGAATCTCATTACCAATAGTAGTTAGCTGGCTGGTGATAGACTCCAGCAGGCCCGGGATGCTGGTAGTAATTGTAACGTGGGGGGGCAAGGCGTTTGGGTACGGCTGATGAGGCATCGAAGTACCCCCCATCGGTGGTGAAACCATTGATGGCACACCCGCCATTATGGGCAACGACGAACTCGTGTGATGATGGTGCGACGATTGCTGATGATGGTGGTTGCTGTGATGCTGATTGTGCAGATGATGATGATGAAGATGGTGGGAGCCCATTGGCGAAGGTGAACTCAGATGCTGCGGTGGGGGTGGCGGTTGCATGGGCGACATGGGCGAACTCATGGGATGATGGACCACCAGTTGGGACGGCGAACCTATTGACAGCGGATGCTGCGACAACTGGGGGGACGGTGAACCCATTTGTTGATGATGATGATGATGATGATGATGATGCGGGAGATGCTGAGGATGAGAGCCCATTGGGGACGGTACCGGTGAATTGAGCGCCACCATTGTGGAGCCCATGTGAACCGTTGAAGCCGACGCCGGCTTCTGAGTTAGGACCACCGGCGAAGAGTCGCTGCTGTTGCTGTTGCTGCCGTTGCTGGAATTGCTGGTGGTTGTGTAGAGATTGGTTGGCGTGTTGAGCAGGCCCCTCGCCGCCTCGCCCGAGGGACCTGCCATCAAGTTTGGGGGACTCCCCGAGGTTGATAACTCTGGTGATCTCGATGCACCTCCGCCTCTACCGCCGTGTCCCAAATTAGCATCTCTGCCAGGATGATGATGCGCGCTTATCGGCATGTTGGCCGGATCCGGCATATTGCTCTGTTTAACGGCATTCTTGTGCAACGTCGTGTTGTAATGCCTCTTTAGATGTCCGGAGCTCGTGAACCACTTGTTGCACGCTGTACAGTTGTACGTCTTTGGTCTACGCGCCTCGTTACTCTTCCACGATTGATTCGTGACGCTCGATGATTTTTGCGGCTGTTGCAGCATACCCGTCGCCATTTGATGAGTCGGCATCGGTTGGGTACTCGTGATTATCGGTGAGCCCGGATGCCTCGGTGGTTCGACCGGTATGTGCTGACCACGCATGAATTGACTCTGATCGGGTATCGGCGATACGCTATCGATGGGTCCCATTGGCGAAAGTCCAGGATGATACTCGTGCGGCTGTGACGGTGGCCAGCCCAGCATCGAACTTACCGAGTGAGGACCACCTCTCTGTGGTTGGTGCTGCTGCTGCTGCTGCTGCTGCTGCTGCTGCTGCTGATGTTGAATCACATGCTGTGGCAGTTGCTGATGGATCTGCATCTGCATCCCTTGTTGATGGAGCCTCATGAGCTCCTCCTCGTACCTGTGTGTCTGAACTTTATGTGAGTCGAGATCGAGTATCTCTGCTTGTTCCTCGGGCTCTTGCTTGACCTCGGTCTTGACCGATGCACGTCCGCCGTTGTAATCATAACCGGTTTGCTGCCCCTGTCCACCTTGTTGACTGCTCTGAGACGGTGACGTATGCATCTGCTGCTGTTGTTGTTGCTGCTGTTGTTGTTGTGGACTATTGCCTAATTGCTGATACTGCGTCTGACCCGTATATGATCCCGGTGATGTTGTATGATTCGCCCTAACGTGCTCGCCCAATTGTATCGCATCCTCGAAAACACTGCCGCACTTTTCGCACTGCAACGGTGGACTTCGCGGGCTCGTCGAGCTCACCGAGTTCGCACGTTCACCGGGAAAATGTTGCTGATGCTGATACGGATGATACCTCGTGTAATTGACCGTGTTACCGTTGTTAGACGCGTCCTCGTGAGTTGGCGAATAGTGATGGGGCAAAATGTAACCCGGATCATTTTGCATGAAATAGCTCGTCTCGCTGAACATCGGTGCTTGAAAGTGACCACCGTAGCTCTGTCCTCCCGACGGTGGTGGCTGCTGTTGGCCACGCTGCAACGAGTTTTGTTGCTGCTGCGAAGGGGCAGGCCCTTCGGATGGTGGCCTGGATGAGGGCTCACTCGAGTCAGCAGGTGCGCTAACGCTTTCTCTCTTCGTCACAGCCACAACGTGACCACCGATACCGCCATTGTTATGATTGCCGGCTTTGCTATTGTTGTTGTTGCTCTCCTCCTGTTGTGCCTGACTCGCCCACTGGCTCAACAGATTCTCCTGATGATAACGAAGATGCACCTCGAGACTCTTGTCGCTCTCGAAGTACAAACCGCAATCCTTGCAGTGATGCTCATTATTCGAGCTTCCACCTACGTATTGCTGTTGCTGCTGCTGCGGTTGATGATGATGATGGTGATGATGATGCTGCTGCTGCTGATGCTGCTGCTGCTGTTGCTGCTGCTGCTGCTGCTGCTGCTCGACACCCGTCATTTCACTCATATTGTCCAACAATCACCCTCCTGTTACACCTTCGATCCCGGAGACGCACAACGTAATAATAATAATAATAAAAAGTTTTTAAAAAACAACCGCACGTGGGAAAACGTACGCTCTCGTTTACGGCTTTGGCGCCAGGAGGTTTATCTTTGTGTGTCTCTCTCTCGCCGACACAGTAAATCACGCACTTGCCACTTTGTCGACAATTCTCAGCGAGTCTCGCGCACGTACACGGATAAACACGACTCTGCGGGACGGGCAAGTGTAAAGCGAGAGAGAGGAAACGATAGTCTAGCGCGGGAGATCGCGAGTCCCGAGAACACGCTCCTCAAGTCCCCTGGCACAATCGTTTTTTTTTTTTTTCTTCCGTTCTTCACTCAAGCCCGTGGCATCGGGCACGAGCCCAAGGGATACAAAATTCTCGGACACATCCAAAAACAGAAATTTTTTTCAGCTTTTGTCGCAATTATGACGAGTCCCCGCGAAACTCGGCTCGAGATACAATTTTTTCGTTCGATTATTGTTATTCCTCGTTATTCGCGCACTTCCCGAATTTCTCAACTATACCGAGACAACAATTTGATCGAAGAGAGAGAAAAATATCGATCAGTCGAGAGATAATAATCGTCGAACTGAGGAATGAATTTTGAAAAAAAAAAAAAAAATAATAACAAACGTGATGTCTACATTTATCATATGATCGCGTTGGATGTTGGTAGGAGAGAGTCAAGACTCGACCAATGCAGATCTGCTGTGCTAATGCAACCTGTCGTGAACGCGATCGGCGTCATTCTACTCGTATTTTTCCGTTTATCTCTTAAACGAAAGAGAATCCGAAAGAGAACGCGCACTACACGCACACACAAACGCGACCGAAAAGTGTGGATACGCGCGCGATCGTTGTAACCGACGATAAACGTGGAACAAAAAAAATATGTCTTATTTTTCCAGCCGAAAGGAGAATTGAAAAAAAAAAATTACTGGAAACGTAAAAAAAAAAAAATAAATAAATAAAACGGATAACCGGCCAACCTTGAAGGATCACATGATTGACGACGACGACGACGACGACGAACGATTCCTTGCTTTCTCACGAGCTCTTTGTGTATTCCCCAATAAAAATTTTGAAATTTTTGTCCTATTTTCTCTATCTTCTACCGCACATTTTCTCTCGCTACTCCTACGAGTTATCACTATCCATAACTGTCCTTCTACGACGTCACAAAGTTCTATGTATCATCGCGCGCTTTCGCACCGAATACATCTCTGACACCGTTTTATCGTGTTAACCCACCAAAAGATCGTTTTTTTTTTCTTCAATAATTCACTGATAAATCATTAAGATTTAATTAAAATCCGTAACGTCGATGGAACGATTCAGTGACGTTCGAGTACAATGATGTTGCGATGATTCTGGATGATCGTTGATATCCTTGTTCGTTGTGGCGCCAACACACGCGCACCACAAAACGAGAGAAAGAGAGAGAGAGAGAGAGAGAGAGAGAAAGGGTGGGGAGGGGGAAAACGCTTGTAAACAACACGAGCACGCATACATCAGTGTTCAATCACCACTCTTTACACTGGTATACCTGACCGGCGTTGTTCTTTCTTTATTGCTCCCACCACCACTGGGACAACCCTTTACATTCGGTCTACGGTTCTTTTATCACTCTCCGACCCCTCCTAACAAGCGCGTTCTCTTTTTTTTCCACGTTTTTGCCGTATGCAAGCGTATTATCTTTCGCGCGCGCGCACACACACACATACGCGGCGGATATCGGCGACTTAGCGTTTTTCACGATATACACGCGTGGATTTAACGAACAACAAACGCGTGCGACGAATCTTCAAGAGACCCGCGTCCCACGAACGCCGGCACTGTTCTGTCGGTTGAAATTCCAGAGTTTCGAGTCCTCGGTGGCTCTCTCGCGCGCGCGGCAAGGCACACTGGGCGATTCTCTCTCTCTTCCTCTCTCTCTCTTATTCTCGCTTATCCCCTCCTCACCCCTTCGGACGACGACGCTGCGTTCCCGTCTCGACGAGGACGCCGAGGTCTTTGCCAAGATCCCCCTCCACTCTCTTATGGCCGGCGTGAGATCGCTCTCGCTCTCTCGCACTTTGCGTCGCGACGCCCGGACGTCGGGAGAGCAACCGGCTCCCGAGACAGCCAACCAAATTTCGAGATGTCGGAGCTCTCCTTGCCCCCCGCTCCATCCCCCCGGCGGAGCGATCACAGCGCTCTCCTTGCCTGTCCTCTTTGGTTCCCCTCTTCGCGACGCTCGCTGTACAACCACCAGAGCCCACAGCGTCGTGAAGGACGAACTTATGTATGTATATATATATATATATATATATACATGTTTATCCTGTAGGACTTTGGGAGCGCTCTCTCTCACACTTTTTTCGCTCTCCCTAGCCCGCCTAACTTTCCTTCTCGCTTCTTCTTACTCCTTCATCTTCTTCTGCTTCGTCGGTTCGTTCATTTCGCTCTCTCCTTCATCTCCGTTCCGCAAGTGTATTCGCGCTCCCTCTCACCGAATCTCATCCTCGTTCTTCTCTGTTCCTCCCCTGACCCGCTCCTTTGCTCACTGAGACGCGCGGCCGGGGAGACTCCCTTGTCACCGCCAAACCCCCTTCGGCGTCGTCGTGATATCGAAGGAACGAAGAGAGAGAGAGAGAGAGAAGAAAAAGAGAAGAGGATAGTTTGCGTGCAAGAGAAAGACGACGAGATGTACGATGAGGGCGGCAGTAAAATCAGGCAAGTGCCGATGCTGCTGCTGCTGCTGTGTGCTTGCCTATCTGGCTCCTCGGAGACGCAACGTTGTGTGAATTTTCGCTGCTCTCACCGTAAAGCAAACGTCTCTCTGTGTATGGAAATGATGAGGTGCAAGTTGTACGAAATCTCGCGAAGAAATTATATAGCTGACCAAAATTTTGGCAATTTATAATTTTCACGATTTTCACGAAATTCTTCGCCCCTTTATGACTGATGTAATTTAAGACAGTATTTTTCAGAATATTCAATCATACAAAGTCCGATAAAAATAAAAATTGGATTCAATGAAAATAGAGAGAA
The DNA here is from genome assembly GCA_963564615.1 of Rhorus exstirpatorius. Lineage (NCBI taxonomy): Eukaryota > Metazoa > Arthropoda > Insecta > Hymenoptera > Ichneumonidae > Rhorus > Rhorus exstirpatorius. Next base: position 39,190,590 of record OY751317.1, on the reverse strand, counting down.
TACATTGTACTGGGATAGTATCAAGGACATTTTTCAAATTGACGTACCGATTATCAAAATCATGATTCGATCTGATACATTATTTGATAACATCGTATTCTTTCGAAATATTTACCGGCATGAATTTATTCACGATCCAATCGAGAATCTCTGTTCTGGGTCAATCGCAAGAGCTTGATAACGAGAAAATTTTTCTTTTTTTCCCCCGACGTAAATAAAAGCAGGTGGTTCAAGGCTAAAGGTTCGGCCGTTCGGTGGCAGTTTCGTGAATCAATTTTGTACACAGAGTATACACAAATACATAGCGAGGCTTGTATGTGTATCCTCGATAGGGCTCTCGGGGAGATCGTTCTCTCGAGCCGAGTCGAAACTTCGCGAACTGTTACGTGTAGTTTTCTGTACACGGATTACTCCGTCAATTTCCAATACAGATCAAAGCGGCATTGTTTACGATTCGGTTCAATTTTTTTAGTAACAGTTTTTTTTTGGGAACGTGGAGTTTGTCTTTTACATACAATAGTAGATTTTGAGAATGCAATTTCAGGTATGTATTGATAGATGCATTGAGGTTATCAACTCTGTCGAAAAAAAAGAAATTATAAATCTTTTTGTTGCTTCCTCATTGATTTATCTCGTTCACAAAGTTTCCTCGATTACAAAGTGAGTTTGTCAATTTTGGCTTCCTCATAGAGGAGGCTTTGTGAGCGGGAGAAAGTGAAAAAGGAATGTGCACTGATTTGCACGCTTTTTTCCCATAGCGATTTCGATAATGCAAATGCTGCCACAAACTACAACGTTTCGTGATTGCTTGAAGAATAAGGGTAGGTGATAACGAGTTTTTGACCTCAAAATTACAAAATTTCTAAACATCCAAAACCGTTTGACGATTGTCGCTAAATGTAATATTAAAAATTACACAAAATCCGAATCACTCGACGGACTTACGGTGAATCGAATACCAAGCATCCTTTCATGCTAAATTTAACATGGAGCGTCATCGTTCCATAACATGTTTGTGTAAAATTTTTTGGCCGGATAGCCTCGAGTTTACGAAAGTTAGAGCACTAACAGATATTTTGCCAAAATTTATGAATTTTATAAAATCCGAACCCCTCAAGGATGTATTGGACGTACCTTCCCAACCAAAAGTGACTTTCGTCGACGATATTGCATACTTTATGATAAGATAAAAATCAGAAAAAAATCAACCACAATAAAGACGATAAGAAGATTAATTTTGAATAATAACAAAGCCAAAAAGTTATCAATAAGTTGTTTAAACAAAACATTGTTCAACAAATTTTTAGGGAAAATTTTTTTTTGACAAGTGAAATGAATTCGTTGATTTTTCTCACTATACATGAATTTTTAAAAAAATTTCTTATCATTTTGAAATTTCGGTTTTCGAAAATTTTTTAATTTTGAAAAATGAAGGAAAAATCGTTAATTTTCGATATGTTTTCGTAAAAACGTTGTATATTACAATCAAGAAGTTTCCAGGGCATTGAACGAATAGTTTCGTAAATACAACCTTTACAAATTTCCGAAAACCGAAATTTCAAAATGATAAGAAAATTAAAAAATAATTCATGTGTAGTCAGAAAAATCAACAAAGTCATTTCACATGATAAAAAAAAACATTCCTTAAAAATTTGTTAAACAATGTTTTGTTTAAACAAATTATTGATCATTTTTGGGCATTATTATTATTGAAAAGTAATCTTCTTATCGTCTTTATTGTGGTTGAATTTTTTCCGATTTTAATCTTATCATGAAGTACGCAATATTGTCGACGAAAGTCACTTTTTGTTGGGAAGGTACGTCCGATACATCCTTAAGCAATTCATGCCAAATTTAATACCAAATATCCTTATCCTCTAGCCTATTTTCGTGGAAATTTTAGACTCGACATCTCCAAATTTACGAATGGTAGAGCGCTAACAGACATTTTTCAAAAATTACAAAAAAAAAAACTTCAAATTTGAATCCTTCAAGCGATCCTCGTAAAATTCTATAACAAACATCTTCGTTCCCTAGCATATTTGTGTAAAAAAACATTTGGCCCGATATCTCAAAAAATTTCGAAAGTTAGAGCGACCACGGACATTTTTTGAAAATTTCAAAATAATGTAAAATTTGTAATTTTCGAGGAATTTCGACGAAAATTACAGTAAAAGAAGCGACTGTACTGCGGGGTAACTCAAACAAAAACCCAAAACTCAAAGCGGGGTAACTCAAACCGTTCTCAAGTAGTTGGTAACTCACAAATGTCACCCTGACATCTGGCGGCCGAATATCTAAATGCTCGACGCCTGTCGCTGCCCGATGATTAGCATGCGAATTTGTCACTTTTTAACAATAATTCAAAATCTGCTGTTTTATTACAAGAAATAAATCATAAATAAAGATCGTGAAGACATAGTCGATATTTGGTGCGAGGGCATGAGATTTTCAGCACACGCAGAATATGAATAATCGTTTTATTTATGTCGTGTAAACACAAGCGACGTGACTTTCAATTTCATAAATTCTGAAGTATGGACAATAATTTATAAATAAAACATTTTTCATGCGTTAGCTTGATATTTTACATAATAATTTATTGTTCGAAAGCATTCATTTAGCCGAAAAGTGACGGGAATTTTTTTCTAAGCGATTCTGAGATTAAACATGCTGGGACCATCATGTAGGCTCATTGTATATCCTTATGGCGATAATCACTTGATCCGTATCCAATTTGCGCAGTGGATTCTATCGACGCATAATCCTCAACGGTAATAAACTCCATTTTCAATTCTTACCGCAAAAAATCGCATTTTGCCGAAAAATGAGCGGTAATCCAATGTTTACAACTGTTCCCTATGCTGCCCCATGTTAACTAGAGCTGGCTACTGGCAACCAATTGGATACGAGGGACCATGTTGGATGAGCCTCGTCTCCGTGTTGATTCCCAATAGAGGTTAGAATTCTCCAAGGTCTATACACACACACACACACAGGCACATTCGTACAGACATTTTGATACATTGGGTGTGTTTAGCCGAACTAAACGTTGAGCAGAAAGGCTCACCACAAATGGCGGCTACAGTAATCAGTGATTACAAACCGCCATTTGTGATGAGCCTTTCTGCTCAACGTTTAGTTCGGCTAAACAGACCCATTGTAAGAATTTTGGCGTGAAAACCGCGGTTTTTTAAAATGAAAAGAAAGCTTACTATACGAGGAAGCAAAACGATACAAGTATGAGATCAGACGGCGAAGAATCTAATGGACCAAAAAAATCTGTAAAAAAGTTGCAACTATACACTTTATTGCAGGTAAGATATATTGCAAATAAACGAAAATAGTGAAATCGGGAAAATAGAAGCTTCGATGTGTTTGGAGAATTGGTAGAATGAATCATAAGTATATTTATATATATATGCAGACACGTACATGTGTACATATGTACTAGCTCGAACAAGGAATGCGAATGCGAAGTTGACGCACATCTTGAAGCGAGCATAGAAGCGATAAAGAGCGAGAAAGAGACGACGAAAATGCCGCGAAACGATTTCTGGACACTATAATATACACTCGATACACGTGGCTCGTAAAAGTTGATTGAAACTTTCTAAAGCGAATTTCACGACGCATACATCGCCCAACGTACGCCCGAACGTGAGCGCATGACGGAATTCAACGACGATCTTCCTTTTTATGTGTTCCTTAATTTTATATTATAGCGCTTTTATTTTTTCTCTCTCTCTCTCTCTCTCTTTCGAATTTTGTCTTGTATACCCGTTTCATTTTCTATATCTCGTAGCTAAACCTTGAATTTCGATGATGTTCGGTATTCGGATCACGTATATAGTCTATCTCATCTCATCCGCTGCTGTATGTAATGAGTAAAACGAGTATTTTTAATGACAGAAACCCATATCAAGACACTCGAATAGTGTTTTAACGCTGAAAACTTCTGGAGACTCGTCGGGTGTTCGTAAAACAAAAATGTGTTACAAACTCGAGGGTCGAGATGCGCCGAAATATTTAGCCGTACCGACAGTGAAACATTAGCAGAGAGTCGTCAATTCTTGTTTATTAATATGCTGAATGTTTTTTGCCCGCCATAATGATAAAACTCAAGTGCATACCAAGAGGTTCACTGGGGATCAGTTATAGGTATACATGAAACAATGACGATGTTCAAAAGTTTCTAATTTGCACCGTTCTTATTTGATTTTCAAAATTTGCAGAAAAATTCAAATTTTCATAAAATATGAAATCCTCGACCAATCCTTTTCAAACTCAATACCAATTACGGTTGTCCCATTGATCATTCATGCAAAAAGTTTTTGCGAGATAGCTACAAATTTACGAAAGTTACAGTGTCACAACTTTTTTGTCACGAAAAAAACATTAAATTTTAAATAAATAAACAATTCTGCACCACCTGAATCAATTATCGATAAATTCTGGCCAAACTCAACACCTTGTATCATCATCGCAATCATCATTCATGCATGCAAAAAATTTTTACCCTATATTTTCGAATATGATAAAGTCGAGGGTAAAGTTAGTTCAACTTAATTTTTTTTTTTTAATTGAATTGTTTGATAAATCCAGCTCCAAATCGTTCGATAAATTATATTCAAATTCTATATCAAACTTTGTTCTACATCATTATATCGCTCAGTCGTATGAGAAGATTCTGCGGAAAAGCTCAAGAAATGCAAAACCAGCCTTTTTACATTAATAATTCGAAATCCTGAAAATTTGAAGTGAATGTTCGAATAGTCATGAAAATAATATTCAAAAAAGGTCATAGCTCTATAGTTCCAAGTGCGTATCATACAAACCCACACGCATATCCATCCTGAAATTTTATCTGAAATTCATTTTCGGACTTTTCAAATCACTTTGAGGACACTTGCGAAATAATCGTCGAAATTTCTATTTATTTTTCGACGCAAAGCTTCGATCAACAATTGAACGAAAATTTCGTAAAAAATGGAGAAATACGAAGATATCTGTGATATTTCGTGGATGAGCACGTTCTTCCCTTCTACGTGTATCTATTATTACAGTCGCCAGAAATCGTCAAAGAGGATAAAAAGACGAAGGGGATGCGCGAGCGTGGTCTTGCATCGTCAGCGTTAGCCTGACTATATATATCTATATATGAACAAAAAGGGGTAAAGATTCGCCGCGTTCATCCCCGAACGAGGAATTTCCCAGCATGAAGGAGAAAAAAAAACAAAAAGAACCCCAGGCGAATTCACCTTCGAGACTCACTGGCGACAAAAGGGGTTATTCGCTCGACAGAGTGTGGATTGAATGAAATCGACGAGAAATTGCTAAGTAAAAGAAAAAAAAAAAAGAACTGTATATTGTATATATTAGGGTGTGCGGAAAAAAACAATTTTTTTTTTCGGTTGCATCCACCAAAAAAAGTTTAAGTAAGGTAAAAAAAGAAGAATCCTAAAACGTGAGGCCAAAAAAAAATTATTTCGAACGGCGCATTGCATTTGAATATTTTCCATAAGAATAACACAGGAAAATATTGGGATTTCTGAATGTGGTAGTGCAACTCGTCAGAAAAAAATTACACAAAGATGTCATTAACATATTCTCATGGAGAATCGAATTCCCTACAAAAAAAGTTGTTACGAAAAATTAGCTCGGAACAACCGTTCAAGTGGAATATAACGCGAATGAATATAGTGGAAATAACGCTGTCTGAAATTGAATTGATAGGAAAAAAAATAATTCAAAAGGCTGTAAAAATCGAATTTTTCGCTTTACGAAAAAACTTTTTTGGGGTTTTTTGTAGAGAATGTTCCGCTCTAACATACTTGCATGAAATTGTTCTCAAAATATTTCTCTTACACAAAAAAAAAAATCAAGTACAACAAGAAATATAAAAGAAACGACGTTCATCATTGATCGTGTTTAGAAAAGCTTTATTCAATGAATTTGGTTCAATAAGATAGAATAGGTTTTTTTTACATTATAATGCTTAATAATCATCGTTTCTTTTTTTAAGAGTCTATTTGTTGCAATTAGGGTATTTCTATCGATAATTTTGCACTATGCCCAATAAATATTGGAGCTGCTCTTCGTTTTTTGTTAATGAACCGTTATATGCTTCTATCAAAGCGACGTTGTTAGAGCAGATCTACAAAAAAAACCCCCGAAAAGTTTTTTCGTAAAGCGAAAAATTCGATTTTTACAGCCTTTTGAATTATTTTTTTTTTCCTATCAATTCAATTTCAGACAGCGTTATTTCCACTATATTCATTCGCGTTATATTCCACTTGAACGGTTGTTCCGAGCTAATTTTTCGTAAGAACTTTTTTTGTAGGGAATTCGATTCTCCATGAGAATATGTTAATGACATCTTTGTGTAATTTTTTTCTGACGAGTTGCACTACCACATTCAGAAACCCCAATATTTTCCTGTGTTATTCTTATGGAAAATATTCAAATGCAATGCGCCGTTCGAAATAATTTTTTTTTTACCTCCCGTTTTAGGATTCTTCTTTTTTTACCTTACTTCAACTTTTTTTGGTGGATGCAACCGAAAAAAAAAAATTGTTTTTTTTTCCGCACACCCTAGTATATATATATATGAAAATAGCACTTATAGAATTTTTTTTGAAATTTTATGGTAACTTCTTCGCTCCATAGACCATGTCAAATGAGTGCTGAATTTTTATAATTTATTTTGCAACGTTTAGTGGTCTAATTAACAGTATAGTGAAGGTCGATTCGTATTACAGAAAATATTAACAACGATAAACCTATAAAACCATCGACTGAAAAATGCAAATTTGCATGATTTTTTTTCCTCAAAAAATACTCTACGTATTCGCCAAGTAGATTTTTTTTAGTATATCGACCGTTCAAAATTATGGCAGTTTATTTAAGGAATAATTTTTTTTTTCCCGGTTAACCAATCGACTGTATAATTGCCAAACGATCAACCCTACAAAAAATCGCCGTGGTGCATACGTGGAGTATTTTTTGACGAACAAAATAAGCCGTGATTCGTTGAAGTCGGTACAAAAAACAAAAAACGAAAAACAAAATGTGGATTATTCTTCGAAAAATCTGGACGAAAATGTATCATCATGGAAATTTGCATTTATCGGTTGATGGTTTTGCAAATTCATGGTTGTTAATACTTTTCAAGATTTAAAACACGCATGCTGTAATAAAAATCGACCTTCGGTACCGTTGATGAGTGCACTGAACTTTGCCAAAAATCATTCTGAAAATTTAGCACTGATTTGACAAGTGCGGAGCGCAGGAGCTTTATAGATTGACATCGATGGTAGTAAAATGCGAGTCATCAGAGCCAAACGTGATTTAAAAGACATAGAACCATTCTGCGATAGGACAAATAATATTGAGGTCGTGAAAAAAAAAAAAAAAAATTATAAACAATTTTCGACCTCGAGACAATACTGAAAATGTTTTTCTTTTTTTTTTTTTTTTACCTATTTTCGTTGCATTCCAACGATGCACTGCTTCGTGATATGAGGAGAATGACGAGGTCCTTTTTTTGGTAGAAAAAAAAAAAATGCCACATAGAGCTCTGATAACCAGAATTTCTTTTTCTGTGCAATCAGAGAGGATGTTGATGGAGTAAAATTCGAGATGACCGGCAATGCGCCAGGAGAGAGGAGGAAGCACCGTACTGTATGGTATATGGGCGGTATATATAACCGGGCGCACATTAATTTCCGTGCTAACGTTATCGCGACCCCTCGTCGCTGGCCTAAGTGTCGGATTTGGATAACGCTAACTTGGCAACGCCCGGGGTTCGCGACTCTCTCTCTCTCTCTCTCTCTCTCTCTTACTTTCTCCTACTCTTGTAGAATTCGCTGGAACCCTCGATCTCGCCCTCCCGCCCTTCCCACGTTCCTATTTTCAGCTTGTACATATATAGATATAAGACAAAATACATTATATGGGGACACCCAAGACAAATCGATAAAAGTTTTATCCTTAAAGACTCTCGATTTTGTTCCCGATTTTTTTTTGCATTTCTCGGATGAAAAGAGTGTTGAGATTTTTTTTTTTTCAGGTTTTTACATCTATTTTTTCCAGCCCAGTTATAGTGGATGTGAATATTGTTCCGTATTAACCTTTTCAGGACGGGAATTTTTACGTTGAAATTGGACTTTTTTTTTTACACGATATTTGTACATAATATCGAAGAATCGGTCACGTCAAGTGCCCGACAAATTTGGTGGTCGAAATTTCGACCAGTCCCGTCCTTTAAAGGTTAAACTTTTCGTAAGGTGCACCCGATGCGACAAAATGACACAGACACAGGTCTAATTGTCTTTGCGCAAGAAGATAAGTTAAAGTTCGCGAACGTAGAAATTTTCATTCGAAGCTCTCTTGAGCAGAAGGAACCTCACTTTGTATAGCTCTCGAACAGAAGGAAAATCACTTTGTAGTTACTTTTATTTTTTGCGCAGTGTGGCGATTGACCAAATCCGCTCTAAAGGTTCATCGCCATAAGAACTTAGAATGGAAATTTCTGCATTCATACCGCGCAATGCATCTGATCGCAGAGAGAATGATACCTCGCAGAGCCAATTTATCTCATCGAGCTAGCATATCTTACGAGTCATTGAAAACGAAAGGACTATATACGTGAACTGGGATACGAGGGAAAAAAAAATTATTTCAATTATTAAAATGATTTATTATTTTGTTGCTCTTCGAGCAATGTGTTCGCTCACAGAGCTCCGAGTTATCGAGTTTGTACGATTGCATGAAACTTTTATTTTATTTTTTCAAATTTTTAAGTGACTCGAAACTCCAGTGTCAATGACAAAAACGTTGCAAATTGAAACTTGCACATTGCTTCCTCGTCATTTTCGTAATTTCATGAAGCTTCCTTTTTGTCTCGCTCGTAAAGCTCCTTGTATGACCAAGTGAGCTTTACCAATTTTGGCTTCCTCGTAGAGGAATCTTCGTGAGCGAGATGAAAAAAAAAGCTTTATGAAATTTCAATAATTACAAGGAAGCAATGTGAAAGTTCCAATTTTCAATTTTTTTTTTTTTCTATTATGTAACATTTCGACGTGTATTCTACTGATGTTGAAAATTTCAGCTATTGAAAATTTAAACAGAAATTTTTCGAAAAAATTTCATCTGAACTCCTCCATCGATTTTCGCTAAATTCAAATCACCCTTCAATAATACTTTAGTAATATTAAAGAGTTCGATAATGCTATAGTATTATTGAAGGATGATTTGAATCATGTAAAAAAAAATTTAGCACGATATCTCAAAATTTGAGGAAGTTGATGCGATTATACGAACATTTTTTCGAAAAAATGTAAAATTTCATAAAATCTGAACACTACGATCGATTTTCAAAAAAATTCAATACTAACCGTACTTTAACCCTTCGTGGTCACACTGGGTAAATTTCACCCAGTCCTTTTGGCAGGATTGGTGTATTCTTTGACAAATTTACCTATTTACGATGTTTTTTTTCAACATGTTGTGACTTGAATTTTGACATACCAACTTTTGATACACGTTTTAGAATGTTCAAGGTATTTTTGAGTAGTTTTTCGATTCCGATCGGACTGATAGTTTTCACACACAGCAACCATTTGAAACTTGGCTGGGTAAATTTTACCCATGTGGGACCATTAAGTCATTCTACAGAGGTGCGACCACGAAGGGTTAATGATAATAATCTATTGAGGTGGAAAAAAAAAATTTAGCATGACATCTCAGAATTTTTAAAAATTAAAGCGTGTACAGGAATTTTTTTTGAAAAAATTGAAAATTTCATCAAATCTAAACTTTCATAAAATCAAATTCAAACGTTTTTTTTTTTCTTCACTTATGTAACATATCCACGTGTACTCTATGCAGACGTTGAAAATTCCAGCTATTAAAAATTTAAACAGAAATGTTTGGAAAAAATTTCATCTGAAATCCTCCATCGATTTTCGCTAAATTCAAATCATCCTTCGATAATGCTATAGCGATATCAAAGAGTTCGATAATAATATAGTATTATTCAAGGATAATTTGAATTGTATGTAAAAAAATTTAGCACGTTATCTCAAAATTTGGGAAAGTTGATGCGATTATATACGGACATTTTTTCGAAAAATTAAAAAAAATTTCATAAAATCTGAACACTACGATCGATTTTCGAAAAATTCAATATCAACCGTCCTTTAATGGAAATCCTATTGATGTGAAAAAAAAAATTTAGCGCATCTCAAAATTTTCAGTAGTTAAAGCGAATACAGATATTTTTTTTTTTTCAATTGAAACTTTTATAAAATTTAAACCCTTCGATCGATTTTCGCCAAATTCAACACCAATCGTCCTTTAATGATCATCTATTGATAGATATTACAAAAAAAAAAAAATTTGCACGTATCGCAATCTTTGCGAAAGTTAGAGCGAGCACGAATATTTTTCGAAAAATTGAAAATGACAAAATCTGAGTTATCGTATGAATTTCTAAAAAAATTACAGTAAATTATGGGACCTATCATGATTCACATGACTGTGACATTGCAGCGCTGTAGATCAATCGGTTATCGAGTTATCGACGATTCAATTTTGCATAGTGGCTGCACACACAAATTTTGAACAATGAAAATTAAAAAACAGAAACATTCCACCAAAACAAAGCTTCCTCTATGACGAAACGAAAATTCCCGTAAAATTTTTCATACCAGGAAATTAAATACGGAAATAAGTCAGCCACTAAGACTAAATATCTGGGTCGGACGGTTATTGATTAGGCATAGAATGGCCCATAGAAATGTACAGGGAGCTAGAGAATTACGAAATCCTCCCGTATTCTCTCTTCCGTTTGGATCCAGCTCACGGTCGTAGACCATCCACCGCGATTTAATTATATATTTTGTCGAGACTCGTGCTGAGGTGGCTTTGCAATTTCTTATAATTCCTTCGATACCTTATTCCGTCCGCTAGTTCAACCAAAGTAATTCCCATTTTACTTTATTTATTTTTATTTTTTTTTCTAATTCTCGAAAAAAAAAATTTTTTGCTATCGCTACATGGCTATTTTTATACTTTTTAAATCACAATTTGAATGCACCTTTCTATAAACTTTTGAGAAAACGATTTTTGGTTTTTTTTTCAAATTTATTCATTACCAATTATTTGATATCCATAAATGAATACACTATTTGTAAGTACCGCTGTGCTTACTATTTACCGCACAGTCATATAATTGTTTATCTGCATTCAATGAAAAAAAAACTTAAAAAACAAATATTATTAAGAAGTCGGTCACTTTGTCCGTTACGAATTTTCAAAGAGAAATTTGCATTTTTCAACTTGGACCCTCGTTTCTCCTTTGTTCGTCGAAAAAGCTTTGTAGTATCAATGCCCATGTTTTTACTTCTTAATTGTTTCGAACATTGGTAGACACAGAGACACAAAAAAAACCCATTATAATTATATGGGCAAATTTTTAAAATTTGGTTTTTATTTTCCATTCGCTTATCCGAGGTAACGTTCATCCAGGATTTTAAGCGAGCAGAGGACATAACACAACGGGACGAGATTGAGAGCCTAAGCCTCTGCTATAGGGCCGGAGTGAGGGGCACACATAAATACACACGCGTCTATATATACACACACACTATATATATGCACACACACACACACACACGCGCGCACACACACACACACACACACACACACACACACACAACACATAGAGAGTGTAGAGGCTCGCGACTCGTGAGAAAAGTACAGAAAGAGAGGGAGAGAGAAAATCCTGCGAGCCAAGATTCTCTCTCTCGTGTCAGATTGAATCAGCCTGAGCAACGAAAACTCTCCCCTTATTCTCTAGATTTTCCCTAGCAACCCTCGAAACGGTCGGAGGATTTTCGGTGGTCGACGTCGAGCTGACCATGCCACTATCAGCCAGATTATTCGCTGGCGTGGCGTTTGCGTCCCATTTTATTAAGGAAATCTACAGTCAACCTCCGCAACTTGCGTCTCACCTCTCCGACACTCACGCTCGCACTCACATTTCTCTCATTGGCTGCTTACACTGCCTCTTTCATTCCTTGCGGGAGACTGGAGAAATCGCGAATTCACAAATATAATCAGTAAAGGGATTCTCTGATTTTGTGAAAAATAGAATGTTTCGAAAAATTCAGAAACTAAATAAAAACGTTCGGAAAGCTTTCTACAATATGAGGAATACAAAATTTAAGAGCCCACTCACTAAACGTGGGAGCTTTGCGAGCGAGATAAGATAATGCGGAAGCGATGGGCAAATTTTCAATTTTAATAATTCCGGTGCATAAGAATTTTTGAGGAAAACTATATATAGGAATGTCGAGATTGACGTTTGGCAAATTTTTTAATTTTGGCAAATATCCGTTTTTTTGAGATTTACATTTTATGAAAATAAATATAGTAACTAGGAATCGTGTCGCTGAAAAACATCTTTACTCGGAAGATCCATATGGAATTCTAAGCGCATTAAGTATATTCATGCGTAATCGGTTTTTTAATTTACAGAAATATCTATAGAAATATTTAAATTTTTTCGGAAATTGGATAAACCAAGAATACTTTCAGATTATCCAAATAAAAATATAAATTAAAACCGAATATTTTTTTTTTCCGTTACCAAAATTTATACGTGATTATTTATTTATTTTTTTTTTTTTTCATTTTCACGTCTCACGAACTCGTTTGTACGTTCGATGGTAATACAAAAAAAAAGACGCGTTCTCGGTGCCACGTGCATGATTGTAAATACATGCTCTCTCATAGTGTAGCCGAAATACAGACGTACGTGCCCTGTGCGTGCGCGCGTGTATGTGCGTACAAAAGAAAGAGGAAGTTTCTCAATAGGCTGCCTCGTTCTGTTGACGAAGGGGTTTCACGTATACATATATATATAAATATATATATATATAACATTTCAAGGTCTCTCGCATATCCAAACGAGCTCGTAAACATACTTTAGAGCTATTATATGTATGTATATCTAGCGATCCGGTAAAAGACACAGCACAACGGTGATAAGGTACGACGACAAGCCTTTAGGATTAACGAAAAAAAAAAAAAAACGATGAGTGACCCAAGTATTCAAAATTTATTGAAAAAAAAAATCGTTAAAGCTGATTAGTGCGCTGCTCTGGAGCAATTTTTTTTACACAATAATCAAATCACAGATACACAATATATTTTATTTATTTTACTTCTCATGCATCAATTTATTGGAAAATATTAAAAAAAATTTTTTTTTTTTTTTATCGTTTTCCAACAGAATGAAAAAAAAACATATTTACTCATGATTATCCAAGTTCAGTTCAGCCGAACGATATTTAATTTAATTAACTTGACTCTTTAATTAAAATTATAACTCTTCTCGCAATTCTCGCACCGGTCAAATTTTAGCAAACTGGAAAAGATATGCGGATATTATACAGAATTTTCATTCAATTTTACGGCAGTTTGGAGAGCTTGAGAGTTGAAATTCTTTGAATTCGAAAGCTTTTTGAAACTCAAAGATCCACTCTTCCTGGTGCAGCGTGCGAATATCCTGTCCTCCTCACACCTTGTCGCCTTGGGTCCCGTTTGGAGACGGTTTCTCGGGCGCTGTAGCTTATAATGGGTCAAATATATGCTTTCAATTAAGAAAAATATTAAAATTTCACGAAGGATTCGAGATATGGAGAATTTCCGTTCATTTTTGTCTCCCTGAAGTAACGCGATTCCCATTTGAAGTGTCTCACAGCAATAATCTATAATATATAGCAGGAGGGTAAGCCTTTGCATTCATTAAAGTGCTAATCTAGCGTTAATTTTCAATTTTAAGGTTGTTCAGAAGAAAATCGCGTGTTATGAACAAAATTTAAAATTTACGCAGTGTGTAGTGAAACATTTCAACGATTTCCCTGTAAAATTTCAAGTCAGTTTGGAGCTTATTTACGGAGCAAAAAAATTGCAAAGTTGCGTACTTTTGAGCGCCGACTACATTTAGCCTTTAATGGACAGAGCCATGCACGATCTCAATAAACTCGCGATATTGGGAATCAACAAATGTCATCATGACATCTGGTGGCCAGTATTGCACTACGCTAAGCCAGTCAGCATAACCTATTATTTTTTCAAATAAGTTGTATCAACTACGATTTTTATCAACCGTGAATCACGTACAATGTTTTTCGATAAAAATATCCTTTGATACCATAAAGACAATCGCCAATACATAATAAAGAAACTAGGCGACTGGCTCAGGGCCCCCATTTTTCCATAGACACACACTGAAAAAAAAGGTAATGTAACGGCAACAAAATTCGTTTGTTGCCTGCATTTTGTTACGACCAATATATAATTTTGTTCGTAGGACAAACATTTTGTTGCGACCAATGAATAAAAATAATTCTTTTTGTTGGCAACATCGTCCTAATTTTGTTAATCACATTTCATTGATACAACCAAAACTGTTTGTTGTTGGAACAAAAAATACTTCATTTTGTAATACAAACAAAACTATTGGATTGGGCGAACGATACAATAAGAAGACCTCGACCCATCTGTATATTTGGTTAAGACAATAAAAAAAATAAAAGTCGACAACACATATGTTTTGTTGTCGTAACAAAAACTTCATGAACATCGCAACCCGTGCCCGTTACACACACTATCGGCTTCTAACCAAACAGTATAGTTGTCGGAATAAAACGTTTTGTTGGCGCAACCAAACGTTACGTTCGCCCAACAAATTTGTCACGACGGCAACACTGCAGCATCTTTGGTATCGCGTGGTGTACAAAAATCGTTCTACGACCGCGTGAATGCTTCGAGTGTGCATGTATACGGTGATAATATATTTTTTCGAGCCAACAGTGATATTAAAAAAATCTAAAAAATTAAAAAATCTTGGCTCATTTGTTATTTTTCAATCTAATAAAGCATCTGCGCGAAAAATCTTCTTGAAGGTTTTTGAGGTTATGTTGATCCTTAGCCTCGCCTCAAACATTCTGTCATGAAATTCTGAACTTTTTTCACGGATAAAGCTTCCTCTGTGCTCTGTGAGAAAGTATTTTGGAAGTTAATTAAAGAACCACATTTTTTAAATATTTATTAACAATATTATAGCGGAGAGCATTGATTATGCACTATACGATTATTACTGTAACAAAAATGATTTGCTCTGTATGCAAAATATGTTTGTTGCTGCAACAAAATTGCTTTGTTCTACATACATAAAATATAGCGTTTCGAACAGCAATGTTTTGTTGAGCCAACAAAATATATATGTCCGTTCAACAAAATTGTTTGGTTAAGGTAACTAAATCATTCCATAGCGCAATCAAACGTTTGCTTGCGGCAACAAAATGTGTCTAACAAAACGATACCCATGTCGCCAACAAAACGTTTTGTAGATCACATGTTAACAAACGAATTTTGTTGCGCCAACGAAACTTTGGTTGTCACAACCAAACTTTTTTTTGAGTGCAACCCCCGTGTTGTTTCCCAATATCTGATCGTGCCATTGAAAAACTAACCAAGTACTCTCTAAAATATTCCGCGTCAATCAGTACCAAAATCGTTAGCCTTTGGAGAATTTCCTTGAATATATTGTAACATATAATATCAAAAACCGCGTCAAAATTCACTCCGAGCGGGTGAGTGACTGACAGCGCCCAAAATATGTATAAGCATAGGAAAATCTCCCTCGCTCCGATCCATCCCCACCCGACTTCTAAACAACCTTAACACTGCGAAGCTCTCGCGGTTATGCCTAAAAATGGATTTAATATACATGCTACAGTAATATATATTCTTTCCCCTTCACTTTTTCGTAATTTATTTCGTTTCTTCGTATATGTAAATTCGTACATTCATTATGAATATGTAACGCGATCGTTGTTACGCGTTGACGTTATATCTATATACGTGTGATTGCGGAATTCGTGATATAAAACGAGTATTATATAGTATACGAGGAAATATGAAACAAAAACGCCAAAGGGCAAAAGAAGTTGTGAAGAAGCCCGAGAAAGAAGGCGAAAAGGGCTAGTCGCGAGAGCATTGTGTAAAATTAGAGCCCTTCTTATGGTAATTGGACCACTGTATGATTGCCAGGCTTACCACTCACCTATATATATATATAGGCGTATTTAAGTATCCCGCTCGTCGGCCTACATGAGTTTTAGTTTCCGCGTTATGTGCTAAAGGCCAACGACTGTTGATCCTGGACAGGCTCTACATAATATAAGATACACACACGTGCGTATGTGTGTGTGTATTTTTTTTTCTCAAGCATACGAACTCTCGTAGACTTTCGGATTCAGGAAAGCAATCGAGCAGCGGTTTGCGATTATTATGATTAATTTTTTCTAAAAAAATGTTAATTAACTCGTTTGAAAATAACCGAATTCTCGACCAAAATTGGACAACAAAATACATTGAATTATTATCGCGCGAAGTAACCGAAAATAAATAATTCGAATAATCATTCTTAATGATTTCCTTAAAAAAAAAAGTCAAATTTTTATAATTTTCTAAAACTTTGAAGATCTTGAAAAATCGCCATGTTTGCTCCAGCGCTAGTAAATTTAGTAAATTTTCGATATTCATGATGGAGAATTGTAAAACTCTTTGTAATCCGTGGTACAATATACGAATTATTCGGCTTGAATTAAAAAATAAAAACTGCACGAATCACAAAGTGCAACGTCCTCATTGTTTTATCACTCATTATAGTAAGCTGTTCCCTCTATGAGATAGCGATTGATGCCATTTAAATGGATCTCGCTGATCGCTGATGCAGGTTTCCTCGCGGTTCGCGACTCGTAATTAGTCGGAGGAAAACTTTTTATCAACGCGTAAATCTCGTTACGTATATTAATCGCCGATTTCACGCGGCATAATCCCTTTGATCTTTCTTCAATGTGAATCGCGATATGCAATAGATATTAATTATATCGCGAGAGATGTAAGCGAGAAGCGCACACCCCGCGAGCCTTAGGATCGTAAAATAACTAGTCCAACTGCATCGTGACGTCATTCGCGATGAAACGAAAGAAAAAGAAAAAGACGATTTGCTTTGAAACCTTGAACGAAAGGGCTACGAAGAGCGGGCAATTTGAGGGAGGCGGTCACCGCCGTGCGGGAAGGGAAAATCGGGGAACGGCCGCTTGTGCGCGGGTTACCGGGAGGGCAGCGTGTGCGAAAGAGAGGTCCGAGTCACAAGTTCCCGAGCGAACATTGTAATATGTACAACGAAAGTCGTTTTATTTTTTAGAATTTCTTAATAACTATAATGTACACGAAGCATTTCGCTCTTTGCGAACTTCTTCCCAAAGATTTGATGATTATCTGGATCAATTTTCATTAAATTCTTATCTTTTTTAACGTTGTTATGAAGTATTTCATGAGATACGTACGATTTAGCTATGGTCGCCCCCGTGTATAAGAGTACAACTTCAACAATTAATTACAGGAAAACTATGCAGAGGAATGACTTGAAATTTTTCACAGAGTCGTTATACCTATTCGCGAGTATCCACAATAAATTTGAACCAATTCTTATCATTATGCGTTAGGTGACCAACCTCCTTAAGCGCGAGAGAAGTATGAATTGTTATATGGAGTTTCCTTTTGTTCGTTATTTTCTCGACCGTCGAATTCGCGCTCTAACAATTAAAGCTCGCTGCGCTCATCGCAATACACGTATGATGTTTTTCGAGCGCACGATATTCATCACGATATCGATCTCATATGCCGTGTGTATTATAACAGGTATTTTACATCGAATCGACCAATTTCTGACTCTCCTCCTTCACGGAACCATTACTTTTAGTTCATCATTGTACGAATATGTATGGGCTTTTCCCAGTCAGGGGTTGAAAAAATGCTTTTTTTTTTGCTTCCTCGTGGAGAAAGCTTTCTATTCATGAAAAAAAAAAATTCGAGAATTGCATGCAAATCGTTGGACGCGCTCTAATTTTCGCAAAGTTAAAGCTATCGAAATGAAACTTTTTACACAAATATAGTCTTTCAAGTCTGTCAAATAGAATTTGCTATATTTTTGTTGTTTTTTAGGGCTCTAGACGAGTTTACATCGAATCCCTCGTATTATCTTACAGCAAAATGCATGTGGGACAACGATTAGCCATTAAAATAGACGAAAAACGTTGGCGATTGGCACACTCGGTCCTGTAATTGCAAACGCGGGGTGATTCATAACCGGCGATGCTCATTACTGTACTCACAGTCCTGCCGATGACTATAGTTCTCGTTAACCGCGGAGACGAAGGAGATACGGAGAGCTCCCTCGTTTTTTTTTCTCCCCTGTGTGTGCTCGTCTTCGCTGCCGCCTGCTCATCGCTATAGAGACTCACTTCCCCACCCGCGTTACCTTCCTTGATTATACTTGAAAGAATAAATAAATGTAGAAGAAGGAGGGGGGTGAAGTAGGAGTGAGTGAGTGAGCAAAGAAAGAGAAAAAGAAACGAACGAGTAAAAAGAATCGTCTGAAAGGGGCAAGGGGGTTGCGTATAAGAGCCGCGAGACGAAATTCATCGTTCTCCCTTTCCATCTTTCGTTCTCTCTCTCTCTCTTTTGTTCTCTGTTTCTTCAATACTTTTTTGGACAACCGTGAAGCTTCCTAGCTTAATTCTCTCTCCGTCTTACTCGAACTTCGAGCTCTTGAAAAATTCTACCCTATCACTCTCTCTCTCGCTCTGTTTTTTTCTCTTCCTCTCGTCCTTCGATCCTTCTCACTCGTACCAGTAGTATAAGCCCTTTTCCTCGCTTTTACCTCGCTCTCTCTCTCTCTCTCTCTCTCTCTCTCTCTCTCTCTCTCTCTCTCTCTCTCTCTCTCTCTCTCTCTCTCTCTCTCTCTCTCTCTCTCTCTCTCTCTCTCTCTCTCTCTCTCTCTCTCTCTCTCTCTCTCTCTCTCTCTCTCTCTCTCCTTGTCTCCCCGTCTGCTTCATCGTCGATGAGCTGCACAAACGCGGCACGTTTACAACGCCGCGCGAGAGAATGAGCTCTCTCGCGATCCTCGAAAGAAATAATTCAAAACGCGAAAACCTATAATTTTTCGTTCTCTTCCCATATCCTCACGTAAGAGATTTTTATCTTCGAAAAAACCAAGAAATATCATCGATATAATACGATGTATATATGCTGCGTATTCGCTGTGACTATCTCGGTTAATGTGCCGAAATATGCTTCTCGGCTCAGTGGGCCTTAAGGGGGGGGGG
Source organism: Rhorus exstirpatorius (assembly GCA_963564615.1). NCBI lineage: Eukaryota > Metazoa > Arthropoda > Insecta > Hymenoptera > Ichneumonidae > Rhorus > Rhorus exstirpatorius. The sequence continues at coordinate 39,171,337 of OY751317.1, read as the reverse complement.
GGGGGGGGGGCGTATAAACCCCCACGGGCATTCGGAATACTATATATAGCTATTTGATCATTATATATTTCACGTTCTTATTTCGATCGAAAATCGATTCTCGAACGATCGGTAGAAAGACGAATTTTTGTATACACATTTTTGAGTCCCGAACGGTTTAGAACGGAATAATTTATTTGATAATAGTCATCATAATATCTTTTCGCAAGACTTCGAAAGGCCCTCACAATGAAGTAGGTATACTCGATAAAAATAATTTACCAAATTTTCCATACATCCATATACGAAATATCCGTATGTATGTGTATATATACATATATATATTACAGGAATCGGAAATTCAAGGGGCTGCCTCTCGACTACGATTGGAGAAATCGTGCTCAAACTTAGCACATATTTCTAGCATTAAACTCTCGTTTTAGCTGCAATCTTCGTCAAAATTTATCTCAGCTGGTTTTATTTTTCTGTCCGTTTCGACGCTAATTCGGTCTAGCGGGAAAATTAACGAAAGAAAAAAAAAACGAATAAAAATATTGATAATTAAGAATTTTTTTGTACGCGTGTATTTTTTAAATTGACATTTCAATTTTAATTATAGAAAATGATATCCAAAATTAACTGCTTTTCGTAATTGGAGCGTAAGGATAATTTTTTTTTCTTTCTTTATTTTGCTCGCAGTCGAACTTTATTTTACAATTTTTAAGTCATTTATCGTCGAAAGATTTTTACGATTTTTCCTTCAAGTTGACCAAAAGGACTCGTGCTTATGAAAAAGAAAAAAGTAAATAATACATGAATTCACAGTTGAAGCAAAATGCACGGTACCAAAAATTATGGATAAAATCTGAAAGAGGCGAGGGATCATGTGCCGTAATCGAGCACGCGTAAAGAATGCCCTATACATACACTTGTCCTTTTATTAGTTAATAGCAATCCTTGGATCTTCATTCCCTTGATTCGTAACTTCGGAAGGTTATGGGGTGGCAAGTCGGAGGAAATTGGGGCAATAATAATTTGCAGTAAAGTGTCATGGCGATAAGAAACGGCCGAGTGCACTTGCTCATGCAGGGGTGGATATAGAACCAGAAAGAGAGAGAGAGAGAGAGAGAAAGAGAGAGAGAAAGAGAGAGAGAGAGAGAGAGAGAGAAAGAAAGAGAGAGAGAGAGAGAGAGAGAGAGAGAGAAGCAATGACCAGGGGAGAGAGAGTCGGCCCATTGTTTTCCGAACAATGCAAATACCGGGTGTTACCAGAACATTACCACCTATATATATACAAGGATGTCCAGGGCAAAGTAGTACGAAGACGAGGAAAATGAAATTTCTCGCGATGCACAAATGACACGAATATAACGAGCCATTTTATTTGAGCCAAAATATAAATTGAACGTGCATGGCTATGCATGCCATTATATTAATGATATTGGAAATTCTGTAATATTTCTCGGATCCGAGAAATGTTGAAATATCCATCTGATTTCGATCACAGTCACCATACGTAGACTCGATTACCCCATATATTTACGTCCTATGTATGTTATTGAAAAGCCTGACAGAGCCGAAGCGCATATATATGCGCTACCCGTTGCACCAAAAGCATCGAATATATTACCCTCTGCTCGTATTATATATATGTATAGTATATATATATTATTTAGATAGATTTTCCATAGTTATATATATATGTACGTAGTACTCTGTATTGTGAAAATGCAAGGTCTACGTTGGAGTAAGAGACGAAAATATTTCAGGTAGACGAAAAGGTATTATATACGTCCTTTCTTCATTCCTCCCCTTAAACTCAAAGACTACAATTTTCTAGCGGGGTGGGAGGGGGGGGGGTGGCGGCTTTATATTACCGTTCCTCGACGATTACTTTATTGCCGTCATTTACAGATTAATTTACTCAGCCAAATTCCGTACAGACCGCGTACATAGAAACCCTACGGTGGCAATATAATTTTGTCTTTCATACTTTTCTTCCCGTGACACGTACGATTGTCGGAAATTCGTGGAAAAAGTTGTAATTTTTATTACCGAGAAATAATAACAATGTATGTGGCTTTATTAGTTTTAATGGTTAGCGAATATTCAAAAGTATATAGTAAGAATGGCGAGAGAAAAGATTAAGAAATTTATTGTGTTTGCGAGTAGCTGACATCGTCAGCGAATTTTCCAACATTGACACTTCGACATTGCTGGAGTTTTCATGTTTCTCATACATATGCCTTGTTCTATACGAGGCAGAATTATTTCAGAATTTGCGATGCAATGATTCATTCAAGGGGTGACAGAGTAATAAAAAAATCGAGAGTTCTGATTTAGATAAATATCGAAGAACATTTTTACAGCTCTTGAAATGAGCCTTTTCAAACGATACCCCACTTGCCAGGGTAGATTTTTTTTTTTTTTTTTCATTTTTAGAGGGAGCACATTTAGGTCCCGCAAAAATTGGGAACAAAAAAATTTTTTTTTTTTTTGAAAAACGACTCACGGCCGGAGGGATCTTCGGAACACCGAGCAGATTTTATCTCGCCGACTCGGGATTAAATTTTATTACGAAAGCTGAGACATCCAGGTCCCTCGTTCGGAAAAAAAAATGTACGGTCAATTTTACTATCGCTGCGATGAATATACACGGACAGTATAGTTTTTGGAGAATAATATTTAAAACAATTGCCGATTTAAAAGCGAACTCCCGTTCGGATATTCGTGCAAAAACTCGAACGGCATACTATATCGTCAATTTTAAGATTAACATTTCATTCGTTTGATTTGCCCGCGAAGATCTTATATATAAGATACGCGCCACAGAACAAATAGTTATTTCCAAACTTTTTTGAATGTCTACAATTTCAACGAGATATATATGCACGTTTTTGGCGACTCACTTTACCACGAACAATTACGAGGAAAAAAAAAAAAAAAAAAACTGAACGATGATGCATCTATATTGTCGATACATCTGATACAGTAATACATCGTATATATGCACGTAGTCAGAACCAATCAGTAGAAATTTCGACAGTCATCGATCATTTATAAATCCACCATCTCATATATATATATATATATATATATCGATATCGATATATATGCGATATAGAAATGCGAGATATATATATATATATATATATATATATATATATTTCGCATTTCTATATCGCATGCACAGACGTTCGAGAGAATCGATTGGACTCGATGTATCGCGGGATTGGAGAACCTTCAAAATACACACGAAAATCTCAATCTTTCTGTCCTGTCTCTCTTGCTCTTTCTCTCTATAATGTTCACCCCTTCGCTCCCCTCCGCCATTTTTCGATCGAGCGAGTGTGAGAAAATCTCGGAACGTGCGCACACGTTATACAGAAAGCCCCGGCGCAGCACACAACGTGTCTCTTAATGCCTGTCGCCGGGATGATTTATCGCAATGACGTTTTTTTTTCTTTTCTTTCTTTCTTCACCATGATCGTTTCTTCTTGCTCTCGCTTTCTGTGTCATGCTGCATACACGAGAGCAGATCGTTCTTCATCTTCTCCGCCTCGTCTTCCGGCTGGCGCTTCTTCTCTCTTTTCTTCTTTTGCGCGTGCACACGCATAGCGCACACACCCACACGGACGAACGAAAAATAGTTTCGCTCTGCTGCAGTTCGATGTATATATCCTCGATCCTCGCTTATATTCGACTCTTCTCTGTCTCACTCTTCGTCGATCTTTCCAACAAGGAAATTTCGAGTCTCGCGGCAGTCTCTGCGTGATGGGCGCATTTTTTGGCCTTCGCGGCATGACGCTATATTATATATAATATATATATATATATATATATATATATATATATATATCTCCGCGCGTAATGGAACATCGCGCTGATCGCATCGAATCTATGCGAAAATATGTCTATCCCTCGTCGTGTTGGCGTCGAATAAGGCACACAAGCGCACTCTCTGTCTCGCCAACAATGCACAATATAAGAATGATCGAGGTATTTTTATTTTCGCAGGTGAGACTCACCACTTTGGTATCCATGTATTTCGATTTTTTTGCCATCGAAAATGACGTACCAGCGAATATCATTTATATTGAAATGAAAAAAAAAAATAAAAAAACGATGAAAAAATGCGCCGAAGATATTTTTGCGTCTCCGTCTTTAATCAATTTTTTTTTTTTTTCTACACAACCAATCTTTATCATCGATTTTTATTATTTTGCCAAAATTATTTAATCGTTTTCGATGATTGATTATACTTGATTGTAGATATCTTTTTTTATGCTCGGTCGCTGTACTTTTTTTTTGAAAGATGAAGCCATATTTTCAGCAGCATATTTATATAGAAATAGCCTTATTTCATACAAAGAAATTGGGACGCGAATTAATGTAAATTTATTGTATTCAAAAATATAAATCTGTTTTTTTATTGAACGATTTTTGCAATTGTCACTGCGAATTGAGTTTTAGCGCACGTTGAATGAAGCTATTCCATCATGGGAGAGTGACTTATAAATACGTGTTAAAGTGTAAAAAAGTCTACCGCGAGTGTCATTAAAATTTAGTGCCGAATGTTGAAGAATTTTCATCCACGCGCGCATATCTTCGAACGGCGCTTGGCTCGTTACAACTTTGACCGATTCAATTCCGAAAATCTCACTCATCGTACATCTACGATTCTCGTAAAGTTAATATTTTGCCATAGATAAAGGTAATAATGTCAATGACCATATGTGACGATTCTCGAGGGTTGACAGACAGGGGTAGATTTTCATCCAGGTGGCAGGGGGGTGAAAATCGTTTCGGTATGTTTCAGTATTATGCCCTCTGTTATAATATGGGGCTACGAGTATAATATACATCCGTCAGGTCGATTCGGCATTTGGGATAGGTCGGAACAACGCAGCGAGTCCCTTCATTCATGAAAAATCTTCTTCTCCCAAGAAATAACACATGCTGAGTACCGACGAGGCATAATCGAACTGCTCTCATACTTTCAGATGTTGCTTTAAGACTCGTGAAGTGCTGGGGATGTTTCGATCTCTTCTGACTACTCGTTTTTCTTCTTTCTTAATCAATGATCTTCGACCCTATCTAACTATAATCCTGCACTTTTATCCAAGCTTTGATTTGATATAGTATTACGATGATATTTACAATAAAAAATCTAACCACACTTATCGATTTTTCGACTCTCTCTCTCTCTCTCTCTCTCTCTCTCTCTCTCTCTCTCTCTCTCTCTCTCTCTCTCTCTTTCTCTTTATCTATTAATTATTCTGATAAATTTTGTCAATTAAATTTAAGATTAAATTTTACTGTATCGTTCCTTTGAGACGAATCGCCCGATGAATGCAATTTTCGATGCAATTTTCGATTTTTTTTCTACACGCAAGAATAATGTGGGACACGTTCGCGTACGAAATACAGTCAGCAATACTTATCTGCTGGTCGACTTTCTTTTTCTTTTTTTTCTTCTTTTTTTCCGACAATAAATCACGTTCTTTCGCAAAACCCAATCTCCCGTGTTCGAGCATATTCAGGCATGTTCTGTGGGAATCTCAGTCTAGCAGCCTGACGAGAAACAGAAGAATAAAATGCAAGGTGATGGAACTTTTAACAAAAACTGTATATAAGGTAAAAAGATGTCGACTTTTACCATCTACGTCTCGGAAGACAAAGAGCTGTAAAGGACGAAGTTCCTTTTCCAAATAATGCACGAGAGATAAGAAAATGGCCTGCGAGTCTTTTAACGAGCACTCTAATTTGAGATCTTTTCGTTCGAGGTATATTCCTGTTTGACACCTATTATCTTTAAGACTCTCAAAGATCGACAGATAAAGCTTTAGTTTTGGATAATTCACGATTAGGATAATGAATAAAATGAAGGATTTATCTGAATTTCATTGAAAAATCTTTGCCGACGAGCCGCCATACATCAATAGTTTACTTCAAAACTTAAGAAACTTATTTTCTTGAATTCTTTTCTTCGAAAGAATCGAATAATGCAAAATGCTCCCAATGTGATTTCGTAATTGGTCAATTAGTTAGAAATTTATATTACTCGATCTTTGAGATTTCTAAATTAGTCGATAATTAATCTTATTTCCATGAATATTGACGCGTTTCTATATTATAGTTATTCTCCATCGATCTCACTGAAATACTTTGAATCACATCAAACGGAATTAATTCATTTACAGGCAAATGCATCTTTACAGATTCCGAAAAGTCCGAATCAATGTCTTCTAATTTGTACAATACACGATCGCAGTCATTAGGTTTTTCTAACGGGAATTCGAGATTGATCGTCAAAAGAAGAAGATACATGTAGGGTTATTAATATTTGCGATCGGTTGGGTTCGCGGGCAACTTGATTAATTAAACAATATAATGACGATGGGGAGAGTTAAAGGGGTCGTTTGGGGTTGGTTTAGATCCGGGAGGACGGGGATCTTCGAAACGGTGATGGGATGAGAGAAAACGCGCCGAGATAGAGAGTTGCGGCTCATCTATCGGAAGCGTCCATCAACGGCAGCTTCCTCGAGGCCATTGTTTAGCTTCTCTCTCTTTCTCTTTCTCTCTCTCGCTCTTTTTGCCTCCATCCACCTATAGGGAGGAATCTCTTCCCGAGGTCCGAGATCCCTCGCATGTTCCTGATGTTTCTCAGGTCGGACCATGCGTGTACTGGTGCCGCAAAGACATCGTTATATCCATCGAGACGTGATCGAAGCCACGGTAAACTCGAGCTTACACACATAGAACTCTCCTACCTGTTCTAAAGCTCTTCGTTCACCTGTATTTGCGACGTCTTTCTGAGATGATAATCTCTATCTTCGGTCTCCTCTTGTTTCAACAATGGAGTCGATAATGAATCTCGCAGCTTGACGATTTACACTCTCACGATATTCCGACCGAACGTTGTACCGTTATGCATTGACGTAAACCCAGTTTTGCTGGAGTTTTTTTTTAATACGTTCAAGAATGAGGGGAAATTTGGACCACGTGGAAAATTAACCACGTTAAATTAAATTTTCGATCCTCCGAAACACACCGAGCCAGTGCAAAAGTGATTGCAAAATCGACAGGAAGATCTCCAATGCTTTTTCTGTTTTGTTTGAAAGAGCTCACTGTCACAATTGAAATAATACTTTTTTCATTAATTTCTCATGATTCACAATTTTCATCATAAAATATTCATTCTTACTATACACGCAAACCCCTTCACTCCCAATTTTCAAACTACCGGTTGAAATATTCTGAAATAATTCTGATTTATGAAGACACATTAGAAGTTTTGAGGAAATATTTTTTACCATAAATATACCGAAACTACACGGAAAAAAATTTTCTGTGAATTTTACAGTTTTGTTAATAGAGAATGCCTCTCGGGAGGAAAACTTCGGAAATTCTTTCGAATTTTGAAGTGGAAATAATTGTTTTTACAGTTTGAACCAACAAATATGATTACACAGATAGTACAGAAGTATATTCCGCACATTACTTTTTGATCGAAACACTGTAAAAACAATTATTTCCACTTCAAAATTCGAAAGAATTTCCGAAGTTTTCCTCCCGAGAGGCATTCTCTATTAACAAAACTGTAAAATTCACAGAAAATTTTTTTCCGTGTAGAATGGCCGTCCAAATTTGCAAAAACTTCGCGTTATCGCAATATGGTAATGTAATGCTGCAATATATATGGTAATGGGATATAATAATATGTTTGAAGCCCTATACTCAATTCAAATCTACAAAAGACAGATTTATTCCGTACGAATATACTTTTCGTGTGAATTATAAGAAACTTATTCGGGTTGAATAAAATATGTTTGGGCATACTCCAGGATAGTCAATTATTATCGTAATTGATATTATTTCATTATTTCGCGATCTTGACGCGAGAGCATTTTGCGATTACATTTGCGACGAAGACAATTCTGACAGAACTCAATCTTTCCTACATGAACAATGAACGCTCACACATTCTTAAATCCTTCGTATATGACATTGGACTATATCCCCAAACAGACTCATCTACTTTATGTACGCACCTCCCGAAGTTTTTCTTTTCATCCCTCGCGATTTTCTCTGTCTTTATCTCACTTTCGACTGTATATACATACCCCTGTATGTATCTTTTGCGTCCACGGAGGTACTTCCATTACAGCTTCACGAAATACTTGCGCTGCTCCCCTACACATCAACGTTCTGTGTCCGAGCTCTCACTATCTCTTCCCCCCTCCCCTGCCCCCCCCCCACCCCGTCTTCTACTTCCATCCCCATCTCTTTTCACTCGTTCGCTCTATCTCTATCGTGCTCTCACCGTCACCCCGCACTCGCTCCTCATACTCGCCTCTCAGCCTTCCTATATGTATGTATGTGTACGTTCAACGAACGCAGCCGAGCTTTAGCCCAATTCCCCTTTAACGCTAATTTATCTTAATTACATTCTACGCGCGTCGGCATGTGAGCCTCCGGCCCCAAACGTCCACATAGCGGTATACATAAATGTGTATGTATATACGCATACGTAGGCATATACATATGTATGGTACGTATACGTGACGGAAACATTTCTTGCCCCCGCGCAAGTCCATACTGTTACATGTATATATGTAGCTTGGCCCGTTGAAGTACACCGCGAAAGCTCTCTCTCTCTCTCTCTCTCTCTGGCTCTCGAGGACGGTGCTCACGTATCTAAAGGTCTCCCGGAGAGTATGGAGCTCGCGCGGATGGCGCTCTACTATTCCAATGTACGTGCACACGAGGTTTAATCTTCGCGACGTTACCGCGCGCTTCTCCGCCTTGAGAGCGAGAGAATAACATATCCCCCACATTATTTTCCCATCCCTTCACCTCTCTTCGTTCTTTACTCACCCCCATCCCCCTAAACAACCCCTCTAAAGCTCTCTCTCTCTCTCTCTCTCTCTCTCTCTCTCTCTCTCTGTATTTTTCTCTCTCTTCCACCGTGGTCTCCGTGGGGTCCGGACAACGCTATATATACTCTCTGCTACGAAAGCTTGGGATTTTCAGCAGGGGGAGGTCTCGATCGATTTGCGATTCACTTGAGAGCCTGGTCAAGCGTCTCTAGAGCTTCGCGCTCCTCTCTCGTTCTCTTTATTATACATGTGTGTATATGTATATATAGGTTCGTGTGTATGTACATATATATATATATGTCGCATACACGCGTTATATCTACTCCCGCGCAGCATGCGAAACGACCGGGATGAGGACCACGGAGAAGACGATGAGAACGACGAAGGATATGGGTCCGTTTATCTATATACGGAGGAGAACGAATGGTGGAGGAGAAATAATAAAAAAAAAAGTGGGGTATTTTTGACCCGAGTTTCCTCTGCTCCGCTGTCCACACTTCTATACAACACCCTCCCCTCCCCCCGCCTCTCTTCGTTCCATTTTTCATCCTCTTTTTCGACTTTTCTATTTTTCAATATAATTATACGTCTGCTGATATTCGACATTACGTTGCAAATATAATTTATTCCTATTTCCGATTAAGGAGGTACGACTAGTATGAAGAATCCAACTGACGGACTTGAAATTTTTATATGTTTTTGCCGAATACTTTATGCGCCTATTGCCAAAATTTGAGCTATATTGACCGTTTAGTTTATTCGTAATAAAATTGCAAAGTCGAGCAGTTTGAGTTACTAAAGCACGTCGTCTTATGGAGACGGTTAACCGGAAGTGCTGTGATCACGGTTTTGCTGCTCACGTATCCAACTACACCCGTTGAAAAACTGAAACTTGATAGATTAGATATAATAGATATTGTAAAAAATTGAAAAATTACTCTTCACCGTGTAGTTCTGGCACTACATCATAAAAAAGTTTCAATTTCCGGTTGTAAATGGTCAGAACGATCAAATAGCACCCACAGACTTAGCAACGTCGCGAGTAACAGCTGATGGGTTTCGGCGAACATAACCTAGCTTTGTTTTGATATTAGCAACGAGGATAGAGTCATCTTCGTTGGTCACGTATACCAACTTATAGCATCGCCAATGCGACGTTGCCAAGTGTTTACTTCAAATTCCATCATGTTATTTATGGAGTTTTATTATTTATCACGTATCAATTATATGTATAATTATCATTCTACCGATCATATTAATTCCACTGAGGTAATTCAAGTCTATTTTAATAGGTTTTCGGCTGATTTAAAAAAATGTTTTTTAGTCCGTTTTTGTGGTAGACATGTCATTATTATTATGATGGAGACTACTATCGAGTCGTTGACAATCGAATTTTTCAGTTTTTATTAGTTCATGCGCAATAAATTAATCATTTACCACAAAATTTTTCACATTATAATCGATAATATGAATAATCAATGCAAATAAACATAAATCAGAACAGCTGTGGGTAAAATGAATTTAGACTTTTTTTTGACTCCAAAGAACTAGTCGTACCTCCTTAATGGCATTCCCCTTCGGCTTTCAACAAAATTTAATTACTCATTATCCCGCGTAGAGCGCAATGACAGATGAATAATTGAGTACCCGACTGATAATATTATAGCCATTTTGCTTCCTCGTGGAGGATGCTTTTTGTTTTCATGAAAGAAAAATTTCGAGATTTTCATGCCAGTATATGCTCAAGATGTTCTCAAAACATCGAAAAATCATGTTGAGAAAAATGTCCGGACGTATGTCTGTACGAGGAGGATTCGTGGCATGCGTGGCACTGAGGTTGACAAAAATCGCCCGAGGGGTTCAATTTTTTATAAATTGAGGATAAAAAAAAGTCTCTAACATCAGCTTTTATTTCCGCAAATTTTTTATTAATGAGCCGAATTAAGGTTGATATTGAATTTGACAAGAACCGATTGAGGGATTCAGATTGTTGAAAATTTTGAATCATTAAAAAAAAAATTACCGTAATTGTTTCAAATATGTAATTGAAAAATTTGTGTTTGCTATTGAATTGTGATTCACGTCGAATATTTAGAAAAGAAAAACGGGCAAATTAGAAATTTGCACATTGCTTCCTCGTTATTTTATTTTACTCACAAATCGCAAACCTTTCTCTATACGAGGAAGCCAAATTTGGAAAACCCACTTGCTCATAGAGGGATCTTCGTGAGCGAGATAAAAGAATGACGAAGCAAAATGTGCAAATTTATAATTTGCACTCCTTTTTTTTTTCATTTTCGTACCTATAATTAGCCAAGCATAATAAACGTTCCGGATAATTCACCGTATCATCGGAAACAAGTTCATTCCTCGACTTGTATTTGAATATATATCTAGAAAAATTTTCGTTCTTGCGTTACGAGGCTTCGCAGCGTTTGGTAGAATTTGCGCATATGCATGCCAGTCCTGTACACGAACGAATGATGAGAGGGTCGACTCTAATAACCCAGAGAGCGTTTATCTCGGGATTGAGCATTAGGATTCGGAGCTGGTGAACGCGGGTGTTCTCTCTCGTGCTATCCGCCTTGGTGAGCGAAGATAAGGGGTAATTTCTGAGCTCCGGCAGTGAGAAGCGGCGGAGGAGGTGGATGCAGGGGGTCAGAAATGCCCGTAGCTCATCTCCGCTGAGTCTCGGGACGTTCTCCGAGTCACCCTCTATATATACGGCCTGTACAGGCATCGCGCCCTCTACGGGGTCGTTACAGCGACCCCTCTTGGTGAACGTCGAAAGTCTTGCTCCGACGATCTTAGATATCTCTCTCTCTCTCTCTCTCTCTCTCTCTCTCTCTCTCTCTCTCTCTCTCTCTCTCTCTCTCTCCCAGTTCCGGGTGGGATCTCGATGGATCGCTAGAGTATATTATGCATGTATGTGTGCACATATATATATATATATATACATATATATATATATATAAATGCATAGGCTAGAGGGAGAGAATTGCACCACCGTAGATCCTTCCTCTGGACCAAACGTTTCGAACTTCATGCAAATTAGACCGTATACCCTGAATCTCTGACAACGTCCAGCCGAAGAGATATGTACGTACATATTCAAACGGAATTCCATAATTAAGTTTGTATGTCTGACGGAGCGCGGCAAGAGTTCCTCTAACTATCGAGTGGACGATGTTAGATGCGGGCATACATGGTGTACGTGACATACCTGCAGCGTTAGTCGGGGCGCACAATCCTTGGAATAATCATTATTCAATCAAATATTCCGATAGTCGTGCACACAAAGAAATGCAAAGTTCTCTTCGAGTAAATTTATTACTCGAATTGATACGTGTGTGCGCATAAATAGCACATCTGTCATGTATAGCTGCCAGAGAGTATGGGTGGCCTGAGGGATAGTTAAAACGTGAGGATGACCTAGTCCCGAGGAGTTAAATTGAGAGCAGGACTCCGTAGCGTACTTATTTTTATATACGCGGTATGCAAAGGTTACCGTAAATGATTATTTAAAACGGTTTATGGAAGAATCCTAGGTAAGTATATGAATACAGATGTTTTTTTTTTGCGTGAAAAAAATGACACGTGATCCGACTTGTAAAACATCTCGTGTGGATCGAAGAAAGTCATAATCCGTTCGTAAGAAACTTCGGTATTTCGTGACGAGATCGGGACGGTGAAACAAAAGCTGGGGGCGATATATCGTCGTGCATTGCGATATTCTTTGTTACACACACCCCGTTTTGCTCAAGCTTTTATTACGACTGAAGGTCGTTTGGGGAACTTTTGTTGCCACAGCGTGCATTATAAACGCTCTAAACTTAAAGGATCGGACGAGGCTGACTGTGCGTGTTCATCTTGTTTAAAAAATTTCTTTCATTGCATATCACATGCGATCGTCACTTTCGAGAAACGGATCTTTCAGGATTAGGTTCGAAATAATTGAATATATTATCAGATATCCAGAAGCTACTCGTGATCGTCGGGGGTGATGTACTGAAAACTCTTTTGAATGCATCTCCCAATTCCGAAACTCTTCTATATACATCGCACTCTTGAGTTCACGCAAGTATGATCGGTAGTGAAAAATTCACGAAGAGCTTACGGTAACTTTTTTTTTTTTTTTGTTTAATTCCATAACGTCGTGGATTTGGAGAACGCCGTTTTGGTAATCCCGGTATCTCAATTTTTTATCCATGGAGATGGTTTGGGGCACATTATACGTGCCTTACACCTTACGTGATAATAGGCCGCGATCTCGCAGTAGTACGACTATATACACAGGATGTTCGTAAGGGAGTCACGCGAGAGAAACTCCTCGCGGATTATCTGTGAGCGCAAAAAGTTCGTTAATCGTTTCCGAGAACGTGGTGCTTCGTCGTCTGCACGATACGGCTCGAAGTTTATTCTCCTGTATATACGTATATAATTTCACATATATATTTTGTGCTCGATGATCAGTTGCTTGAGCCATAAATGCTTCGTGGCATTGCTAATTAAAAAAAAAAAAAAATTGATAACCCCATGTAGATGATATTTTTAGGTGAAAAAAAGTAGTTCATTTGCGTATAATTGTGAGGGACTTTAATAGTATACATAGTGGATCTGTTATTCCAACTTATATGTTTTCTTCGAACATTTATAATTCATATTGCTAGCTCCATATATAATATACGTAGTTAAAGCTATATTTTTTTAATACCATGCCGACGAATCCAATTTCTCGTTGCCCCGTTCGACTGGTGGCTATTAAAACAAAAATAGTCAATGAATATCCCTCGTCAGTGACGTCTCCAAACACGTTTTCCTGTAATATCTCCATCGCCCATTTCCCACTTTGCTCCTTTCCACTCTTATTCATTTCATCGAAAACTCCAGTCATGGTCTTCTATTACTTTTTTTCCTCAATTTTTTCTACCCATTTTTTTCGACAAAATCGGAGGTTTCTTTTTGGCCCGAGAGCAACCTTTCGACTACTTATATAAGCTTCTCTTTATAACCTCTTCATCCACTCATCCATTACGCTACCCCACTACACAATTCGGTATTCGATCGCTGTGTGTCTTTTTAGAAATCACAATTGTCATTACAGGCGCGCAATCGTTTTCCGTTCGCCCCGTTTATCCGTCCGGTCGCTCTTTTTAACATATTTTACTTTGATCTTACGGCTATTCGATCTTTCATATTCTCGTTTGAGCCGATTGTACCTTATCTGCAATTTTTTTTTACCTTCCTTCGTTCCACTGCCTCTTTGTTTCCCGTAATATCGAAATTCTTGTAGAAAAGTTTTCTCGATCAAAATATTGAAAATGATAGCAGTTCTGTATTGCATTCCGTATACTTTAATGCATACATCTATTGGAAATTTGAGTCCAAACAAAATATTTGTAAACTTTTTTACAGGTGACTATTTTAACTTGAAAATTATGACGGACTAATGTAGACACTTTCGTACAATGATATGTTGTGGTCATTTCTACTTGTTTGATGATTATAATACCTGCAATCCTTTACAGATTTATTTTTTGAAATTATCAACTCCTTATTATTCCCCTGATTCAATTCTCGTACCGCTTGAATTGGTCCTGCTATAGTACCACACCTATAGCAACAGTGCTCATCTCCCGTTCACCTTGAAAGCGAAGTTGCGGGTAGATGGAACAGCCGCTCAGCCAAACCAACTTGAATCACCCAGAGACCTTTAAACCCCGCTACTGACGTAAATTTCAGGGTTAAGGTGCAAACACGAAGGGAGCACAAAAGTTTCTTCGTCTCGTCGTAACTTCCGGTACAGTTGGTACAGCCAGAGCGATAACCGCGGTAGTTTATATACATATATATACAAAGAGAGAAGTAGAAACCAAGCACAGAAACGAATTCATGCGACTCTAAGAGTTTACTCGAGTAATTTGAGAAATCTGTAATTTGTCGTCTTATAAAACCTTTAACTAGGCTTTGACTTATAAGAATTTTAGTTAAATGATGTCCTCGTGATTTTGATTACCAAATAATTATTAAATATTGTGACCTAATTTACCCATATACATGTAGTATAAGAAACACCGGGGCTATTTGGCGTATACTTTTAATTTTTTAGTAACATTAGCAAACACTTTACCTTATTCATATAAATATAAAAATTTTTATTATGATATTCAAATTTATTAAAACGTTCTAGCTTTGAGTAATGGTCTGAAAAGCAGCACTCTGGCTATTCTAAACAATTCCTTCTTTTTATTAAGTACTTTTTAAAAATCATTTACAAATAATTCAAAACGTTTTAAGTTTGGGAAATAACGATTTTGAAGTAGGGAAAGGGGACTTTTTCCGCCATCGTAGCAAATAAATTATTTTTATAAATCTACATATCTAAGTATTCAGTGCATAAGGAAAGTAGAAATTTTCTCGCGTGATATAGACAGGCGTCTATGCTTACCAACCCCTTCGTTTCCGCCTCCAGCGACTCTACATATATATATCCTATATATATAATTCACATCCACCTCCGCGTTCGCGGCCATTTCTCACGAGCATTGGCGTCGAAAGTAAGCCCTCACTTCGAGATTTGAGTTGATTTGAATAACTCAGTCGATCTAAAGTGATCGGACACACTTTCCACTAAATTATAAATAATTATCCTCTGTAAATAATCGTTGCATAATTTTCAAGCGTCAAATCTAATAATTTTCTTTAATCATGTAGCTCGATTTCCTCGAATGCACGAGAAATTTTTTTGCACGAAAGATCTGTCTTGGCTCGGATCATCGCGTTTACCGTATCGACTGCATCGGCATCCACACCATGCGGAAAAATTAAAACGTTCGAAGACGAAAGTGATTCAGCAGTATATTTCGGCGAATATATACGAAACCCCTTATCGTATTTCAGCCAGAACGTTAAAATATTCATGAAATTTTTCTTAAAACCACCCTCTACGCCAATGTCGCGTTCACCCTTGGTCAAAGAGGGGTAGGTGGCCTGGCTGGTCAGCGGCTTCAACATCCCGGCTCCTCAGTGGTACTGGATATGTGCGTATCCGTGTGCGTTCTGGGGGCAGAGGGTGGCAAACAAGACGCAAAAGAGGAAAGAGAAAAAGAGCAGACGAAGAGATGAAAGTGGGGATGGAAAAGGAGGTGACTCGTGATGTACGTTGATGGAGGCAGGGAGGTGGCCAGAATGGAACAAAAAAAAATACTTATCTACTCGTGGTTTTTCTCAAAAATATGCACACGCATTGGACCTGCGTACGGAAAAGCGATTTACTTTACTTTATGCACGTATCGAATAAAACAATAATTTGGAAAAATTTTGACTTACAAACATCGGTGTAATAATTCCGTACACTTAATCCCTATGAGAACTTTCACGTGATGAGAATTTTCATGTATTTGTCTCGATACACATATTTATATATATAATATATGGAATCAAGAATACGTGGTGTTGTTCTACATCGGACATGCATACGATAATTATATACCAATGCATACTATAGTTTTACAGTATGCGAATTCTGGTTGAGTTTTCGGGGTTGAATTTCGTATGGGTATGTACGTGAGGTACTTGTATATACGGCATGACAAAGATAGATATAAAGCAAGGGGAGAGCAGGAGAGTCTTACAAGGCAAAGCCTGGCCCGAGCGGCCAGTGTCCGTTTACCCTGGGGAGATCTCGCGATGGGGAAAATGCCAACCTATACGCAAGTCAAAGAGGGATACAGCGAGAATAGGCAGAGGGGTTGGTAGAGGAAAATTTGCGAGTGGAATAACCGAGATAAATATATATACAGTTAGACCAAGGAGGAAGAGAGAGAATGATAAAGACAGAGAGAGTGAGAGAGGGAGAGAGAGAGAGAGAGAGAGAAGGAGCGTAAGAAAGTAGAGTCGAGAGATTCTGTGAGAGCGAAGGGGAAAAGCCACGTAGAGCGAGCAGGACGAGATCCACCGAGAAACTGAGAGGGTGAACGCAAGGATGACAGCGGGAGTAGAGAGAGAGAGAGAGAGAGAGAAAAGGAAGGGGCAGTATATAAACGTGAACCACGGAAGACGGAGAAGGACGAGGGAGGAGTTAGAGGGAGAGAGTGAGTCAAACTAACCTTATAGTACTATACTGAAACCGTGGGGAAGCTCGAGCTAAATAGGAAGAAGGTAAGAGAGGACGGAGGCTGGTATAGAGCGCACAGGAGAGAGATAGGAGAGAGTGAGACGGGAATGAGAAAGAGAGATGAGGTCCTCTATCTCCCTGCACTTCTAACTAACATGTATTTTGCATAAAGCTTACATTACTTGAATTACAATGCTACGGTGCTGTCTCATCCCTACCACGTGCCCGAGATGCTGCCATGTAAATTGCTTCCACGAGATATATATAGCGCGAGCTTGTACTCACACTTGTACACATCTTTGTACACACTCATATCTAAATATTCTCACAGCGTCTATATAGGTATTCCAGGTTCTGTTTGTATTCTGCTTCTGCCGCGGCTATCACCTAAAACGGACATGGAAGTGAAAGTGTGCGCGTCTGTGTGTGTGTGTGTGTGTGTATGTGTGTGCTTTTGCCATTTCACGAACACATTGATCCTTTAGTATTAGTACATAAAGCGCCTGCAAGATGAAACTGACCGGTTAAACTACAATTCGTTCCACAAAGGCTCTCCAGCAGGCATTATATATCAAGATCACCTTCATCGAATTAACTCTCCTGCTGTCGTTTCAGTACGCAGATGTGTTTCTATTCAAAATCTATGATTTTATTCCATGTGTATATTTCGATAGCGCTATCGTATACGTATTTGTGTGCTATTCGGTCACATACATCCAGTCTTTCTCACTGAAACCTCTGACGCTCCTTTCGAGTCTGTATAATTCTTGGTTGTGCGCGGACTATTCTCCTGGACAGCCTACCCTCTCGCCTTGCTCCTTGCTTTCCTCCACCCTCCACTTTTCGTCCCTGCTGCTCTCTGCGCCCCCTGCCCCCCTGCCCTGTCGACGTTTTGGACTACACGACTTTGGGTGGCAACGCCTGCCGTATCCCGAAGGTTTGCTCTTACTGGGGAGGGTCGCGCGAGCGAGAAAATTCATTACCTCCACTCATTCCAGCACGTTATCGCGCGCACGATATAATTGATTGCCTCCATGCTTGGTGGACGGCCGGAGGTCAAATCGCAGCGCGTGCTTTATACTCGCAACACATAGAACTAGGCGGCTTTTTCCTTTATCCTCAAAGTTACAGTCATGCAGGGAGAACTATAGATGCTCAATACATACAGAAGGCTGTCGTATAGGCAATAGGTGAGAATGAAACCTATAGTGATAGGAGTCATCTTCAAGTTGTTACTCGGACCATTATCCCGGATTTTTTTTACGCGTTTCGGCTTCCATAATCATCAGCTTCCATAATCGAAATCATCTCATAATAACATGTTATGAGGGAGTTTGTTCGAAACATATGCATTGTCAAATTGTATGGGTAAGTTTTATCAGCGCACAAGTGCCTGTCGCTTACACGTATCCTCGCAAGGGTGGTCGACCGGACCGAAGAGTAGCGAAAGGTGACGCAGTGAGAGATGCACAGGACCTAACGCCTAAGATAATAGGACGGGACGGGAGTGCCCGCGAGCCAAAGATAATTATGCTTTCCCGCCTTCGATGTGAGAATCCTCTTCTACCATATAACCGCACCACACAACGTCTATCTCCGGCACATATCCTTCAATGCTGAAAGGGGCAAGAATGAGGTAGCCCTATCCACGAGAAAGGAGGAATCTCGTGAACTTCGGGGACACATATAGGTATCATACGGTATCTACCTTAGTCCTAAATTGTACAATGGGATACCAGGAGTCCGTGGTATTTACATGAAAAAATTTAAATCAAAGAAAAAGTTGCACTTGGCCCTAGTCCGTAGCCACATTGATACTATTGTATCGATATCAATGATACAGCTTGCAACCGATTTTTTCATCCAGTGCATGAATTACGGTGCATATTGAATCTTGAACGAATAAATCAATGAGACAGGCAGGCGAGAAACGTAATTCAGGAATTCGAAGAATGCGAAACGTTCGATGGGCTGGAATGTCCGAGTATTGTGATGTCTTATTCTACAAGAGATTTAGCTAATGCGCTGTCTGAACACTACATTACTGTGCCTCAATCTGCGGGTGGATCTTACCAGCAGTCTATCACTTTGGCACACATACATTAAGCATTATAGCCCCAAAGAGAATGATTAGTGGAACAATATTTAACGGAATTGGATACAAGTTTGTCAATTGTCAGTGATTATTACGAACATCCTGGGGATGAATACGTTCATCATATACCAATATGAATAAAAATACATTAGCAACACCAGTAATTATCAACCAGACATTGTTTCAATAAATCTTTCCCAAATATAAGCTCAACCTTGTATGTTAAAGAATGCTGATGCTTCTGTAGCTGATGCACCATATGTAAAAGTCGAGGTAAAGGCAGTGAATGTACATAAGAAAGGCACTCAGTGACTGCTGGCCAGCGAGGATCCGACGAGTACGCTGGAGTGCAGAGGTCTGTGCGGTTACTGCGTGAAGGCGTGTAGTGACCAAGCAAAGCAGAGTCGCTGTATAGAGCTTTCCAGCATGAGGCGGGCAGACCAGTGCCAGCGCTGAGGCTAGCAAGAGAGGCTACTTTGTATGTACGCATGCTGACATCTTACCCACCACCCGGGCCACCCTTCCGACTCCGGCGGACGTAGTAGGACGACGACGGGGGGAAGTAGGTGGAGGGTGGGACGCGAGATCAATACTCGTACCCCCTGGACCAAAGCCACCACCTTCCTCGTCTCCCTGTCTCACTTCATCCAGCAGTCTCCGCTGCTTCTGGCGTCTCTCCCTACCTATACTCACCAACCATCATTCTCTTTCGTTCCTCCTTTACCCCGACTTTCCCTCCTGTGTACCATCGCCCACGTGTGTGAGCCAGCCGGACCTCTTAGAATCAACGACGACCCCCGAAAACCAACCCAACCCATCGACTCGATACGACGTTATACCGCTGGTGGACCACGGATCACGGTGGTGTGTTCTGCGCTGTACGGGGCGCCGAGCGAGAGCCACCCTCTCCGGCTATCCGGCGCTCTCACTTAGACTACCACCCTCTTTATAGACGTACTCTCCACGTTCTCGAGCTTTCCTTCTTCGCTGCTTTAAAGCGATGTCCTCGTATAAGAGGATCGAGTATTCTCTGTAGCTTGGCCGGTCGGTCTCTCACTTGGCTGTAGTTCATTTTGAAAGGTCTCGTGCCCATCGCGACCGTGCATGGAAAACGGTCGTGGCATCTCTCGAGCTCGCTCCTAGCTGATGCCTTGCCTCGTCTCGTGATAAAACTGACACAACGGAGTTTAGTGTGTAGCGAAGGCCGAGAGCAATGCTACAATGCGTGCGATCTCCTACGCGACGAATATTCAAAGCGCTACTTGATCGGCAGCCGGTTGTTATCAATGGTTATGGTGATGAATTGTCTTCCAGAGATGCCCACGGTTCACACTCCATTTTTTATTATATGTGATCTTTTTATAAATTTTAGGTTTATGATGACTTTTGGTCAAGCAACAATTATCTTGAAATTGAACACTCACATGAACACTTAATTGAAAACTTTTTCAGAGATATAGTGTAAAAATTTGCTGAAACCTAACGACAGGCACTCTATGTATTCTCATTTATCACGTACACAGTCTTCTTTAGATGCATAGGAAGTATTTTAGATTAGAAAGAAAGCGCTACGTTTGGTGGGAAAACATAAGAATCCATCGATACGTTTAATGAGGTTTAAGGATGTATGAGCACTAGCTTCACGATCATATAAAAATCTGAATTTTTTATATGGTGTAGCAGAAGTGTGTATGATAAAACCTGCAAAATTTCAAAGTGGGTCAACGACTCTTTACGCGAGTAATTAATTTGTGAAATCAAGATATTTATCCCACGCCATATACGAATTCTGGGCTGACGCAACTTTGAAACAGAAATTCGTATCTTTCACGATCAGATACGATCAATATTAAAACTGTTAAATGTTCAGAAAACTATCACGATTACATACGTTCCATAAAAAATGGGGGTTAACGAACCTTTTGACATACAATTATCGATTTTAAGGAAATTTTTCGCGTGTGTCGCATAATGAGCGGTCCGACTCTCTCTTGTTTCATGCGTGCCCCTCGCGCACCGCGCTCACCCGCGCCCACGTTTCCGCTCGTTTCCCGCCACCTTGTGCTCATACATCCTTAACCCGAGTAAATCGTTATCATCAATTGATATGAGTAACTTAAGCTGTCACATTTATACCTACTGTCTTGACAAGAATAAATGCAGATATATCACCTGACTTGAAATCGTCTACCAGGCATTGTAGTGACCCTCTGGGCCATTTTTTTTACAACAGACCAATGCGATCCTTGAACATGTTAAGAGCAACAAATTTCTTAAGTCTAAGAACGCTTCCTGCATTGTTTGAACGTTGGTTCTTCTACCGGGAAGAAAAATTGTTCAGAAGACAAAAAAAAACTGGCCAACGGAATAATCCATCGGTCACGTTGCTGTCTGTGACATCGCTTATACACTGTGCTTGTCAGAAGACGAACCGTTGGCCGTTGGTCTTTCATGTAACACGTTTTACGATCCACTGCATTTTTTTTTTTTTTTCATTGGCCAACAATGTTTGCATTACAATTAATCCGAGAGTTTAATGGCCCCGAACCCTTGATGCTGGCCACCTGGTTTTTGCAGTCTGATCTTCCGTAGGACAATGCCCACCTCTTGGTTCTCATAATGACGACGATCATCATCATCATCATTGGAGTCGTGGTCGAAGGGGGATCGCGTGAGATGACCTCCGTCACGACGGTGGATAGTCGCGAGCGGGCAGTCACATAGATCTCCACAGCATCCCTACTTATCCTCGGCTCACAGTATTATATACACCCTAGCAGTAAGGGTTGGAATTTTTCTAGCTGAGCCTGGGAATTCTCGGGCGGGTCACGTACGCTCCGTAGACCACAGTGTTTCTGGTCCTCTCTCTCTCTCTCTCTCTCTCTCTTCTTTTATCTTCGCGTGTAAGATTTACCGGTTGAAATCTCATGCGGATGGTGGATGGGTTCCCAGCGAGGAAAGGCACTCGAAACTCACGAAGTAGGGAGTGGAAAAAAAAAACTTGATAAATAAGTAGGTACCAGCTAACGCGGGTTCAAGCTCAGGGATACCGAAAGATAGGAAATGGACAATTAATTAACAACTCCAAATTGTATTTCAACGAAAAATTGTTTTGTCGCTATGGAAATCTTTTTTGACAACGCGATGTAAAGAAATTGTAGAATTTTTTTTTTTTTTAACGTTAATACGGCAATTCTCCATTCGTAATTTATTCCCGACAACGTGACGTAAAACATCGGGGAACATGGGATAGCTCGCATGATTGACTGCGTCGATCTCAACGCTCCGTCAAACAATCGCACCTCATATGTCGACACCGCGGTGGTTCGACGGTCAAGCCCTCCTACTGACCTCCGGTTTGAGGCTCGCGGTCACTGCGATTACATGCGCGTCGAATGTAACGACAGTATAATGATCCCGCGGTATATTAAGTCGTGTGTTCCGTATACACACGAAAGTTCATATACATACAAATAGTGGCACGGTCCGGTAGGAGCAGTAACATCAAAGCGACACCTCTCTCGATGGGTTACGTGTGTTATAGCCCGGTCAGCTTTATGACTGATGGGCATCACGCGTTCGCGGACACGCACGACCAGCGTTATATATACATAGCGAGCGAGTGTATATGTGCTTGGACACGGAGACGCGCGGGACCCGGTTGGATCTTTGCCTATAATCCTGATTAATCGAGGAGTGCACAGGTCACTCGTTTCGAATATAAGTGAGCGACCGCAGAAAACCGGGAGCTTCCGGAATGGTCAGCACTCGTGTTGTGCATGCCTGACTATAGGAGGTGATATGGGCGATGGATTGACGATGCGTCGTGGTACGTGGCCACGTTACGTGCCTGACTCGGGATCCTCTGCTGATGACCCAACGTAATATTGTACGTATCGTTGAAAGCCAACAACGCGTTTACACTATTTTTGCCGTTTATTTTATTTGGATGTGTAAAAATATCGAAATGTCAGGTGGCTTTCGTTTTAGACAGATTTTGGCATACTGTGGAAATCTTTTTTGTTTTGTAGCCTTGAAAGTAGTTGGACAATCGCTAAAAAATAATTTGATTTTTTTAAATACCCTTTAGGCCCCTATGGGGCCCCATCTTTTTTTTTGCTGCATTATGAACAATTGAAAGAAGAAGTTTTTAAAGACAGAGTGATCAACGAATGGAATGCGGGTTAATTCATAACTGATGCCGCGAACTTAACTTTTCTTTTAACACATTCGTTGTGCGCGTACTCTTGACTCTCACTTTTCGTTTCATTCATGTGCGGAGGAACAAAAAAATAAATGCCTTGCGAGTATATATTTAGTGCAATCGGTCATATTAATTACGAAGAAATTAATTACGAAGACATGGTATGTCTACGGCATTGAATAGATTGTAAAATCACTTGGAATTGATTTAGAATAAAAATCGGCAAAATTCTGGACCCTGTGGCTCGCGGCAAAGTTATTTGATGATGGGAATTTGTACTCCATTTCTCGAGCATTCGATTACCCACCGCGATCCTTGATATCCGAAAGTTAATTATAAGCGAAAATGAAAGGGAAAAAAAAATGTTCGGAATCTGTGCATCGATCCTTTCGTGGAAGTGCGTTTCTCAAAACGAAAAATAAACCACCGAAAGGTATTCGGTTGCGCCGTATAATGTATTAATATATAGGACCCATAGACCACATGATCGAGCGCGCGAACTATACGCGTGTCCCTCGCGGGCCTATCAATTAACATATGTATATGATAACTCATAAGTTCGAGATGAGCGAGAGCACAGCCGCAGTTATTTTCGACTCTTAATTATACCAGGGCAAACTGACAGTTATTAAAGAATTATACGAATTAAAAGCATCGGATTCGTCACAGTTTTGTGTCGCTCTCGTGGGATTTCAGAGAAGGCGAGGCACGATAAATCGTTTTGGACGTAACGTTCACGTGAATCATCATCGCGATTGTTGCAAGCTGGAGAGCAAAAGTTACGTATAAGATATACGGAAAAAAAAAGAAGACGATAAATGTCGTAGAGTAAAGCATACTCTTTCCACCGGATAGAACTATTAATTTATTTCTTGTATTTGATTAGAATGAAGTGTAATTAATTTAAATAAAATTTATTATACTTTGTTCGATTCAAATAAATTATCTTCATTCGAATGTTTAAAACGATTTTATTTGTTGTTCGGTTAAACTTAAATTCAATATAAATCGGATTTTTTTCGCTGTTGCGTATATCGTGAAAACTCGGACGAAGATTCGAACTCTCGCATGACACGGTCAGAAGCCACGAAGCTTCAGTGACATGAAGGTATACAATACGAAAAGCAGTTTATCGCGTAGGTTACTCTCTCGATCTGTTTCTCTGGTGAACGCGTTTCACCGTTATCCAGGATCGTATTAAATTCTGGACTATCCCTTCCACAGGGATGTCCCTTCCCCATAAGGGCGACACCTCACAGTTGAGATGGAATAATGGGAAGAGGAGAAGGTGTATACCTTGCTACAGTAGAAAAGCGTTTGTGTATGGGCAGTGGTCGCCACTGTTCGTTACTTTTCGGCAG
Organism: Rhorus exstirpatorius; assembly: GCA_963564615.1. Classification (NCBI taxonomy): domain Eukaryota; kingdom Metazoa; phylum Arthropoda; class Insecta; order Hymenoptera; family Ichneumonidae; genus Rhorus; species Rhorus exstirpatorius. The sequence continues at coordinate 39,146,700 of OY751317.1, read as the reverse complement.
TTCTTTTGGTGAGAAGACAGATCAAGGGTCACATATGGGCGTTGCCAAAGTCTATCCGATTTCACCTGGCGGGTCACGCATACACTTTTTCGATCATGACCAGCCCTCCTGATCCTCCTACTAACTTTTCATTTCTTCTCGCTTCTTTTTTACATAATTGTTTGCAGGTAATGCTAGAGTTCGTTATGCGCGCCATTGATTAACCAAGAACGTGTATAGAACGATCGGCACAGTAAAAGAAAATTAGGTATGTAGCTTTAACATGTAAAGCATCATAACACATACTATAGTACAGTTTACAATAAATAAAATGGCGCAAGTAGCGGGGGGGGGGGAGAGGTAGAGAGGTATAAAGAAAAAAAAAACAGTGGTCTTTCGTCATCGCACGTGCGTGAGCTGACCCCGGGACCATGTCGCCCGTGTCACCAAAGTACGTTACAACCTTTTGTAAATTATAGCGAATTCATGAGTGGCGTCAAAGTGGACGGTGAGGGATGACGAAGAAAAAAAAAAAAAAGAGGTATATAGGAGAGACGTTACGAGAAAATTGTTCGGAGCTGTTTGTAAAAGTTTACGAATTCGAGAGTGGGGTATATGGGAAGGAAGAAGAGCGGTGACCGGAGTGAGATTTGGGCATGAGGAAGAAGTGGAAGTTGGGTTTAACGGATATGCAAATGGGAATATTTCAAATGGTCGTCCGATCGTACGAGTTACACACGCGTCTTATCTCATATATATATATATATATATATATATATATATATATATTTATATAAATATGACCGCTTAATCCGTAAAACTATTATTGAGTATAGTCGAAAAGTATCTCGGCTTGATGTTTGGGGGGTGCACTGCAAATCCAAGTGTGTAGTTTTTACACACTTATGTGTGTAATTTCTTTTAGTCACTTTTTACACACTTTAAGTGTGTTATTTTGTAGAATTGCACACGTCAAAGTGAGTAAAAAGTGACTACAAGAAATTACACACATAAGTGTGTAAAAACTACACACTTGGATTTGCAACATATACGCTATCATGATAGCGTATGTTGCATGCTCCGATCCAATATATCTAGACCATGAAGTTGTGCAAAATTCGTCACTCACCGACATTTATATTCTATTTACTTACAAAATGTTGGTCTGATGATGTCAGAAAAATTTGCGCAGGGCAATCACAGATATTTTTCAAAAACTTGTTCGAAAATCACATAAAATTGAAACCGTTTCATTGATTCGCGTGATATTCATCCGCAATCATCTGGAAAATTTTAGCCGGAATAAATTGCGAAAGTATTCACAAACGTTTTTTTTTTTTTTTTAAATTTTTTATTTTAAAAAATATCAACCCTTTTACCGATTATCACTGAATTTAATATTGATAATCGTTTAATGATACTCCTGTTCGTGTAAAAAAATGCCCCACAACTCAAAATTTTCGGAAATTATGACCACAGAGATTTTTCAAAAAATTCACAATGCTAATAAAATCCGAGTCATTTTCTAAAAAAAGCTCCAGTAAAACAGATTTAAGCAAACTTTCAATTTATGATCATAGCTGGTATTTATATAAAAGCATATAACATTTTATTTTTCTCTTTCATTCCCATTACACGTGGCAATTAATTAAGCCGTAAATTTATAATCATAGTCGGATTCATGTTTTTTCTCCTCCGCCATTGTTCGATCAGTTTTTGTTGTTGTTTTAAGCCCCGATCTGTTGATGCTGTGTGTCGCTTAATCTTCCTCCGTTCATCGGATTAATTCCGATTTTACGTACTGACTTGACCAATGTAAAAGATTTATCACGAATGGCGATACAATAAAATTGATTTCGCCCGAATTATTTATGATTTTCCGGCCTTTTGAACCAGCAGGTGTCGTTTCTCCGTGCTGACACCCTTCGCGTAATCTCTCTCTCTCGATATAGCGGGATTTCAACCGTTATATATATATACTATGGACCTACGTATGGAACGTGCCACCGGTCAACTCCAGTCCACTCCACCGCCAGATTTTTTTTTTTCATTCAAAGTACAATACTACACGACAATACAATATCCAGCCTCCGTTCAACTCTGGACCCCAAGACTGCTCCATTTACGCTCTGCTATTATATATAATTTCACGATTTCAAATTCTTTTTACATGCAAAGAGCACTTGGCGAATACCTTGCTTGTATAAAGATTCAACATAGTTCTGTGGTAAAAAGCAGTCTCTCTGGTAGTACACAGGTGCTCTTCAAATCCCGATCGTCCCCTTTTGATTTTCGTCGTCCGGCTGGACCCTCGGATTCAGTGATGGGGGCACCCTTCGAATAAAATAAAAAAATCCCCGATGCGTTCAAACGATCATACGAATAAATCAAAATCCTTCATCAATAATATTGTTCTGTTTTAATTTTTCGAATGATTTTTTTTTTTTTCATTACTGCTGGTCTATATCCTATATGGAACCGATAATTCGAAATTATTTTCAAATGACAAATGGCAAAATAAATGTCCGTTAGTAATTGCGAAAGAATGAAAATTACAAAATTTTCGCATAATTATTTGAGTGAAAATTCATTTTATATTTTTTGTTGAAATTGTAACGTTCGCCATTCCATTCGATTCTCATCCCTGATCGATTGCTGGACATGTTAAAAAAAAAAAACAGAAGAAACGTCGATAATAGTTCAGGATCAGCAGCACGTGCCTTCGCTCATTGACCAGCAAGAAAAGACGACCGGTTCTCCTGTCCTCAATTCCGTGTAGTCAATGAGCGACGTGTCATTCATTCGAAGACTTCCCGCTCGTGGCAAATACGAAACGAGGAATATCTTAGGCAACATGCGCATCTTTTCACCGGCTATTATATGTGTACCCAGTGAATATATGTGTATATATATATATTTACACATTTATACATACATACATTCTTATACACTATTCACATCCTCTCTTGAGGATTCGTCCGTTTGGCCGGACGTCACTTAATCCGAAGATTCGCGATCGTGACACGAGTTTAAGACACGCTCTTTTTGATATCGTCGAGTCTCGCGAAAGGTTTTTTTTTTTTTCGTCATCATTTTTCGTCCGTTGAGTGTGGTCAGTTCATAGTCCGGTCCATCGAAAAGTCGCTATGGTGTAGCATGAGTTACGTATGTCTCATAACGTGCTTCGATTATTCCGCTGTAGTTTTTGGGACGCAAAATGTTGTAGCGGAATTCAACGAAAAGCTGTTCTTTATTTTTCGCATCTAGGACGAGAGTGCCAACTGCACATAATACCCAAAGGACACTTTCATTTTTTTTCCAAACCGTCGTAGACTGCGATTTATTTGTGTAAAAAATAACAAATACAATAACACGATCGAACGAAAATTTATCGACTCGTTGGTTACCCATAACGAATGCATAATTTTTGTATCTCAACAAAAGTTGAGCTCACCGTTTCATTGTCTCGAATCATATAGATCGTTCCTGGCAATTAACATTCCGCTACTTTTTCACTCCACCTTTGCTACTGAATGTTTTCTATTCTTTCATCTCTTTCTCTCCGTATCCTTTTTTTTTTTCTTCCTCGTCCCCTTCGCTACGGCTAACAGACACGCTCACCTTCCTACTCCCGTATGGATTAATTTTTTTCTCCTCCCCAGGCTCGTTATCGCGAGATATTACGTATTACGATTATTACCATCGTTAATAATCTTATCTCTTAATTACGTACTGACACGTGAAATGGAATTGATGCTGGCTATTTTGCTGCCCTGCTGGCGTCTTGCGTATAGATACATTTTACTCATCTTTATAATGATCACATTGATCACTACTAATATCTCAACGGGCCGCAATCAATAATCACGAGACACGAATATATAGCTATATTGTACTGGATATTGTATGCTACGTAATTCCTACATATATGTGATACACGTAAATTTATTGTGTATAGGAAAGAGCGGGATTACTCGATGAAATATTTAACATTTTAATTTCTTTCTTGTGTTTCCTGTCGAGCTTACTCACCGAGGAACCAATATGTATCTCCACCAGTACATATATATATAATATCTGTTGCGTATATAGTGCTTTATAATACATATATATATATATATATCTGTACCTGTATAACATCTTAATACTGGGATTACCGACAAAAATCAACTATAACGTTTTTTTTTTGCGCAGCAGTCCCATATGAAAGCGTTTTTTTCCATCGTACAATGCAAATTTCCGTTGCACCTCTTGTGACGAAAATCCGCAATGGGATCAGTTTTAAGAGAGTCTCGCAGTTCCATCGCGGCTCTCTCGGGTTCTTCGGGTTCGAATGAAACCCATCAGCGAATCGTTGGTCTTGTGTCATGAGAGAGAGAGAGACCGTTAATGTATGCCAGAATATATTTGATTGAGAGTATATTTGATAGACGAGCAGGTACAACCCCGTATGTATATATATACAATATGCATATAGAGTCGCGGTTCATCGATAGGAAAAAAAAAGGCTTCTGAGACAAAATCGATAATCCGCCCAACCAGAATCTCACTTAGGCAGGTACCACCTATGTTACATGTGTATACGTAAATACGTATGTGTGAAAATTTGATATTCATGTATAGCGCGTAGTGTTATAGGTACTATACAGATATGTACTAGATGAAATTTCCGTGTGCTCGAGAGCCGATCTATCGTTCAACGGTTTTGCATTGATTCCAGGTCACGGCATAACATTTCCTTAGAAATTCATCTCCTCCTATAAAAGTCGGTACGTTATATTCGCGGCAAAGGGGGATTGATCGTGTAATAAAAAATAAAGTAAAAAATAAGCGAAGCGAGAGAAAACATATGCGTTGTACGACGAGAATCCAAGAGAGAGAGAGAGAGAGAGAGAGAGAGAGAGAGAGAGAGAGAGAGAGAGAGAGAGAGAGAGAGAGAGAGAGAAAGAGAGATAGAGAGAGAGAGACAGAAAGAATTATAATGTTAAAGGGATGCCACCTCGTCGTGGCACGTAAAGATAGAGAGAGGGAGAACGGACCTTTGAAAAGCCGTAGCAAAAGGGGAGAAATTAAAATGTAAAAGGGATGGATGCGCGTGGAAAAACCGTGTAGCCCACATGCCGCACCGCTTATTCTTCTTCCCTCGCAGCGAGTGCTTCTCTTGTGACGCATAAACTGATGCGATGTTTCTCTCTCTCTCTCTTTCTCTCACTCTTTTGCCTTCTTTCTCCGACAAAGGCGGGATTTTGCTAGGAAATTAAAATTAACAGGATGGTGGGGAGAAGAAGAGCAGTGATGCTGCACAGCAGGTCGAAGGGGTGAGCTTGTATAGTGATTATGTGTGTGTGTGTGTGTGTGTGTGTGTGTGCGATGGCTGTGAGATGTGCAAACGAAATGAAAGCTGTGCCACGACCGAGGATGCCTCACTTTTCACATGGTTACGGAGGATTTGTACACAAAAAGATACCCAACACATAATAGGAACAGAAGACACATGGATATCGCAGAGACATACTCGCTTGGGTTGCTTCTACGTTTTTAAAAACTTATATTCAATGGCATGCTTGAAAAAAAAAAATCGAAATTACAATAATAGGAAGTTACATTAATGGACCACTAATTGGTGTTTGAGTAAAAGATAATTGATAAAATGTCGATCTTGTCTGACCACTCTGAAACGTTTAGCCTCAAAACGTACATTTTTTACAATTTTTTCTTCACGTCGATTCGAAAATTATGAAACAAAAATATTAATTGCTCGCAGAAACTAAACCATATCGCACAGCTATTTTAACAGTTCGATCAGAACAATCGTATTAATTTTTTTTATCATCCTTTTGATGACAATTGATGGCCCGGGAAAAAATCATAGAAAAATATAAATGTCCGGCTGCACTGCCTGCGAAATTTTCTTCATTTTTTTCATGACAACAATTTTTAATATTTACATGGAAAAAAAAATCTCAAAGTACCGAGAAATGAGGTCCTGAAAAGGAGCTATCACTCGTACAAGATACTATATATGTGTATAATATCGAAGCTACTCGAGTGACGTATATCTATCACAATCACCCCAATGCGCGATGAACCTAAGTACTTCGTGTTCGAGCAACACTCGCTCACTTGCCACGCCATGGAGTGTAGCTCAACTTTGGTGATCCGAATCTATCTCTGGACCAGATGATACGGATACAGCTCGTTCGACGGGCCGGTTAAAGGTTTCGAATAGGTTGTACACACACACACAGAGTGTCTCATTCACGCGCGCACACACACACACACACAAGCATAAATATACCAATATGCAAGGGATGTTCCTCGACAGTGGATACAGGTGATCTTCTCACCGTGAGAACATTTTCACAGCATCCCTCGAACGAGTCACCCCTTCTCATCCTTTTTTCGGGATTTGTTCCCCCTTTTCTCTTTCTCTCTCTTTCTCTCTCTCACTGTCTCTCTTCCGCCGGTGTCCCGATACACCAAGCCTCACAGTCTTCTCGCACTATCTGCCGCCAATATATATACACACATATATACATATTATATGTATATGTGTGTATATCTCCTGGTTCTCGTTTCTCGTCCGACTGTGTCTATCTGTGTGGTGCTCTTTCTGCGGTGTGCTCGGGATTTCTGTCTACAAGGTGCGTCATATATATATAGCACCAAAATTTTAACCCCCTTCCTCCCTGTGAAGCCAAATAAGTTCAACCCCTGTGGACCGATCAGCTCCGGATGGTATAATGGGGAAACGGTTAGGGGCATATTTCTTCCGGGTTGGTAATGCGGCAAGATCCCCGCGAAGGAATATCACCACGCGTGGTCCCTCGTATTATAGTATTACACATATAACTGGTATATACCGAGAGAATGCAGGCTCCGGAACACGACGCGGGACACCATTGTCCTAGATACGGAAACTGACAACGAAAGTGGCTTCCGGAACGCGAGAAGCTCCTCCAAATACAATACATATATGTAGGTGTGTGTGTGTGTGTGTGTATGTTGCGTGTGTGCGCGTGTGTTATTTTGTGTCTCTCTACTCGAGAGGACGCGCTGTAACGCATCATTCTTTGAGTTTGCGGTGAGAAACTATACATCGCATTTGTGCACAGTCAGTCGCCCTAGATATATATAAATTTATATATCGTGAAATATCTTTCATAACTTCGTAACGTTCAAATCTTACTTAAATTACAAAATTTTGAGCTTATCTTCCTGGGCGGAAAGTCAGTAAACTTTTATTCATCGCTATTATCATTTGATATATTGTATTTTTTGTTTTAAAATTTATAAAGGCAGATTTATATCTTCATACATACATTACCTTTTAATTCCGAACACAACGGGGTTTGATAAACATGGCATTCCCGAAGGGCAACAAGTTGTCGATCTCACAATGAATTATACATTCATGCCGTCTGCTATTGCCATCAGTAGAAAATAATATCTATAAAATTACATTCCGTGTCAACATTTCAACTTTCCAAACCAACAATTATAACGTATATGACTGAAAATTTTCCACTGTACACTCGAGACATTTTATGACTTACGCCATCTTCGAGATTTTTTACGGTTTGTTGATCGCCCGTGAGCTTGGAATAACCACTATACCACAGTGTGACCGGAACTTCGTGGAAATTGAGTCATCACCACACACAATTCGTATTGCTTATATATAAACGACCGTTCTGTGTATACGGGGAAGTGAGAAGATCCCATGCATTCACGCCTATTGACTCACGCGCTGACCCGTGGACCGGCTGACCAGCGTCCGGTTCTCATCCGCTGGACCTCTGACCGTGGAACAGGTCCAGAGCACAGTGGAATAAGCCGGTGCATACACCGGCTCTTTAAGGCGCCACACACCCCATTACAATTATCTGTATAAATTTATATTTCATAGCTATACTCACAGTATACTTACTTAGAAGATGGAGGATAAACAAAAAAAAAAACATTTTATTTGAGCGCCAGGGCAGAAATATCAATCTCGTGTTGTTTCGAAAAGACACTCGCCGCTTATTTCAATCTTACTTTATTCCGTGTATCTGATAAGACGCACGAAAATTAATCTCTAGCTTATGGATCGTTATAGTTATGTTTAAGCTAGCGATTTGAAATAGTCTTTTTTTTATTTATATATTGAATTCACAAGATAAATAAGAAAATAACTCTCTCTCTCTCTCTCTCTCTCTCTCTCTCTCTTAGTGCTCTACACTGTAAAAAATGTTCGTAAATTCATAGCACAACTTAATATTAAAATTTAGAACCGGGTGTATGAAAGTAAAATTAATATAAACGGCATTGTAAATTTCATAAACTTATATGAAATTTATTTAGTCAGGTTTGAAAAATATCATACTGGTGTATTAATTTCTTCGTCGATATACTGGTGTATGAAAATCAATACACAGTTTTGTAAATACAAAGACCGAATAAGGTTTGTAAGATCTTTCTTGATATTGAAAATAGTGGTCAAAGTTGTTGAAAATTAAGTTAAGGCACTTGAAAAATCAGGCAACAGTGTCTTGTCAATTCTCCCCACACTGGTGCATTAAAATCCATAGATCGATTGAGAATTATAAAATACTGGATTGGAATTTAAGGTACCGTTCTGGAAAAATGATAGCAGAGATCATTTATTTAGCACACTGGTATTTTCTGTTTACAACACGTGATAGAAATTTACTATACCCGTGTATGAGTTTTGTCATTAATGGATTTGCGTATGAAAATCATTATACAGTTTTGTAAATACAAAAACCGAATTAGGTTTTTAAGATCTTTCTTTATATTGAAAGTAGCAGTAAAAGTTGTTGAAAATTAAGTTAAGGCACTTGAAACATGAAGCAACGGTGTCTTGTTAATTCTCGCGACACTGGTGTATTAAAATCCATAGATCGATTGAGAATTATAAAATACTGGATTGGAATTTAAGGTATCGTTCTGGAAAAATGATAGCAGAGATAATTTATTTAGCACACTGGTATTTTCTGTTTACAACACGTGATAGAGATTTACTATACCCGTGTATGAGTTTCGTCATTAATGGATTTGCGTATGAAAATCATTATACAGTTTTGTAAATACAAAGACCGAATTAGGTTTTTAAGATCTTTCTTTATATTGAAAGTAGCGGTCAAAGTTGTTGAAAATTAAGTTAAGGCACTTAAAACATGAAGCAACGGTGTCTTGTTAATTCTCCCGACACTGGTGTATTAAAATCCATAGATTGACTGAGAATTATAAAATACTGGATTGGAATTTAAGGTACCGTTCTGGAAAAATGATAGCAGAGATAATTTATTTAGCACACTGGTATTTTCTGCTTTCAACACGTGATAGAAATTTACTATACACGTGTATGAGTTTCCTTAAAAATCCTCGAGAACAATGTTCAAGTGAATTCTATTTAACCCTTTGCGGCATAGTGGGACACCAGAGTCCCACCTTTTTGATTCACAACTTTCCTCGGTAGATTTAATGCTTTCGAAGTAACATCCACGAATCTTTGTACTATAATAGTAGAAGCATCATGGAATGTGACAAAAATGATGATACATGCAGTTACGCAAAATTACAAACAATTATAAATAAATAAATGTCAAAAATCGTTCATTTTTTAGAGAAAAAATAATTTCCGAACGAACTTTTGGGTAAATTGCAACCAAATTTGGTACTCTGGGGTTTTGGGGGTCGCTGATTACGAATCTGAGGTCCATTTTTTAAATTAAAAATGGCGGATTCAATATGGCGGACGAATTTTCGAAAGTTCATCGGATTCACGTGAAACTAGTTACTCGGGGGTTTTAAGGGTCGCTGATTACGAATTTGAAGTCCGTTTTTGGAAATTAAAAATGGCGGATTCAATATGGCGGACGAATCATCAAAAATTCATCGGATTCATTTGAAACTAGTTACTCGGGGGTTTTCGGGGTCGCTGATTACGAATTTGGAAACAGTTTATAAAAATTGAAAACAGCAGAACCAATACGTCCCAAACGTTCCGCTGTTTTCAATTTTTATAAACTGTTTCCAAATTCGTAATCAGCGACCCCGAAAACCCCCGGATAACTAGTTTCAAGTGAATCCGATGAACTTTCGAAAATTCGTCTGCCATATTGAACCCGCCATTTTTTATTTTCAAAAACGGACTTCAAATTCGTAATCAGCGACCCCGAAAACCACAAGTTCGATAGTTTTCGTAAAAAACCGTTCGTCTGAAAAATGTATGCCGCAAAGGGTTAATTTTAATGGATCCGCAATTCTGAATTCTGAAAACCTGACTGTCGATTCGAAATGAATAAAATTTTTCCCGTATAAAGAAGCTCTATTTCGTTTATATGCTTCAAAATCTTTTCGTCAAATGATAATATTCATTTTTTTATAAGTGTGAGTCAGCATGCAACTTATATCTCGAATTTGATGCAACGAAATTAAGTAGTAGTCAATAGCGTAATAGGTAGCGTCCCGGGTTAGTAAGCAGGCATTAGGTATATAGGAAACTTGTGGGTAGGCGGTTCGAATCCCGCTTCAGACCGAAATTGTGTAGTGAGTGAATATCGACGCAGAACTTTTTTTTTTCTTGTTATATTATTTCTGATATCATAATAGGTGCATTATAGTTTATTACTAATTTTTTAGCTTGAAATTTAAAAAACGATTTATGCACAAAAATGGGTGTATTAATTTTAGAGCACTTTTTTTCTTGAAATTTCATGTACCTTCTTTATAAAATTTCAGCGATTGTATAGTAAATTTCAAGTACCTAATTATTGTAATCCTACGTTACCGTCATGATTTTTCATATACCGGCACATTAAAATCCCAACGTATATGCGCTTGAAATTACATGTACCTTCGCCATAAGATTTAAGTGACTGTTTGGTAGATTTCAAGTACACGGTTATTGTGATCGTGCATTACCGTCTTACTTTTTCGTAAAACGGTACATTAAAAATCGAATACGGTCTTCTATTAATGTCAACAGATTTTTTCCTTAATAGTAGTACACCAGCACTGTAAATATACAATATGTATGCATATAAAAATTAATATACGGTATATGCATCCGAGCTTTGTATACCGGTATACTAATTTTCGCACAAAAATTTTTTACAGTGTATGTTTAAAACAGGTCATAATAATAAACTAAATAATCAATCAATCTGCTCTCTCTCTCTATTTATTATTTTGTTAAAATGTTGGCTTTATATCGTTATATTTGAAATGTTTTTTCCCCCACACCATTGTTCAATTTTGATACATGCACATGTATATATTTTTTTTTCATTTCGCTAAATTTCCATTGTTGTTTAACGGTGTGGTAAAACAATTTGATATCGAACGATAGGATGAACGAATAATGGCTATCTATTTAAAAAATAACGAGACACATAATGGCGTACCTTCGCGGTAAAGAGGGTGGAATTGCGACGGAAATGTATACGTATGTAGGCGTTTTACATACACGATGAAGAGCGAAAGAACGAGAGACGAGAAAAAAAAAGAGCGATCATCCCTTTCGCTTCTCTCTGCGCCCTGTGAAAATTCGCTGTGTACCGGCGAGAAGCGACTCTCGCGGGACTGTTCGCGCTCGAGAGAGAAGAATATGTGGCGCGCGCCCCGCTTTTTTACGACCAACTAAGCCCCTGTTATACGCATGTAAATTTGCCTGGTGAAAAATTCCAGAAAGATTCGGTCGGGAACCTCTGCAACCTTGGAAGAAAAATATTGCGCTTGTATTCGTATATATATATATATATATATGTACACGGATAGCCTGTGTAGAAGATTTTGCTCAATTTTTCGTACAATAAGGCATCCGCGTGTAAAAATGTTGTATATGTCGTGATTATTCAGTTCATTACAAAAAAAAAAAAAAAAAAAACTGCTCGGTCAAATTTACGAAAGGATTAACAAGGGAAAACTATTTAATCCGAAAAACTAGATTGAACAGAAATAACGCGTGTTTGGTACAGATTTCAAATGATTTTTGAAGTCATGAAGATTTATTTGAAACAAAAATTTGAATTTGAACTTTTTCACGCCCATTTTGACCTTTTCTTCCGCAACATTACTAATAACTTGTCATTTATTCCAAATGTAAAAGATATTCGTGAAAGAATAAACATTTTCATGTCGCAAGGGAACACGATTATTTTCACCCTCAAAATTGCTTCATAAGAATCGTCAATAATAATCCGCAAACACTCGCGTATTTATTTTTGTCGAAGGCCCACCAACGCTTTTTGGTTAGCCGCGGCTGCGACAGAGATACCCATGTATCAGTTGCCTATGCAAATAGTGTTCTCTTGAAGCCCGATATTATATCCGGGGAGTAATGTACACCTCTGGGAAAATTTACTGGATGTATGTGAGGCTTCGAGAAATCCCGGATTGCAGGCAAGTTATCCCCACTATGAGATAGCTATGCTCTATGTATACACACGCATACATAGAGAATATTAATGCTAGGTGATTTTTCGTTGTCGAGTTTCTGTCGGGAACTAAGAGTACCTGAAGAATAAAACCATCACGCAAGTATATATATATATATATATATACAACGGGTATCATGCCACCCAAGAGTACTCGTCGAAAACTTCCCAAGCACGAAAGGAACCGGGAAGAAAGAAGAAAAAAAAAACACTTCTAAGCCGTTAATAAACCAGAGAATCCGGAAATTGGCCGGAAGTATAATTATCGTGACGGCCCATCGCTTCTTAGCGAAAAGCTTAGTCGCGTAACAGTAATAAATGTCCATGTATAGATGCGACGGATAAGCTATCGTAACGATCATGATGTAAAGTTTTTTGTACACAGCAACGGGGACGATATAGTTATATATATATCTGCGACATCAACTGCTAACGAACGAAATGACCTGATCGACAAGATTTAATACTTGGAATGCTGTCGGTTACGCCTTTATGTGTTCCAGCATTCGACACATGTATGTAGATTCATTTATAACCGAAACTACGTAACAAGTTGGTCGCTTGGGTCATCGGGCTCGGGTCACAAGCCGGTGGACCTGTCACCGTGTTGCAATCAACGAAGAAAAAAAAAAAAAAACCCCCCCGAACGTTGAGCATGCGGCCAACAAATATCCCATTGAGCCCACTTTCGAGGATATTATATCCATCTAGACTCAGCGAGCCAATGAATATACAGGGAAGAAAAAACCGAACGAGATTAACGAGATCTTCTAGTTTGTAGCTGGGGTGTAACGGGTCATGGATCCTAGCGGGGTCATACAGGGAAGTCGAGGAGCGCGCGCGCGAGCGCGACCTCTTCATCATGGGCCCCATATCGTGCGTGTCCGAGCTGATGAATATCCGTAAACTCGTTGTCATATGTGTCTATACAATTCGTCGTAACTCTCTCATGCTTCGAATCGTGTTAAACGAGAATTGTATGAATAGAAAAATATACAGGAATTAAGCATCATTGATATCGTATAAAAAGTTCCTGCATGTGAAGAATGAAGAAAGGTCGTATCGAGTGCGCTTTAAGAATATACTCTAGGTCCTCCTGGCGTTGGACCATCGATATATAGACATACAGACCGAAAGGTCGACCTCGACTTGGCAGACGACCGGGTGTCACATGTAAACTTGCCTTGACGTTAACGTCGTTAGCACGCGCTCTCGGCAGAGATCCGGTATCGGTGGGGTGTACCTGTTGGAAGAGAATCACTCCAGAAACCCATCGGGCATACTCTGAGAGAAGTACGCGGCTTGCCGTTGCACAAATTTACGAGAAGGGATTCCATAACGTCGCAAGAGTGACCAGTGTCCAGTCCATTTTCCAGTATAGCAGGTACACACATGGACATGTATAATAGGGTGGCCCTTAATATCGGTAAAAAAAATTTTTTTTTGTCTTAACCCCTAAATCGATTCGAAATATTAAAAAATGATTTTTAAGACTGAAATCCGCCCTTAATTTTAATATTAACAGGTGCCTCAAAGGCCCTTAAGCCGCTTGACTGGTGGAAATTTCGGGTAGACAAAACTTTACTTACTATCAACTTGAAATTTGGTATCCGGGGTTTTCCGGGGTCGCTGAGTACGAATCCGCACTCCAAATTCAGAAATTCAAGATGGCGGATCCAATATGGCGGACAAAAAATGCAAAAAGACATTTGACGAGAGCAAAAGTTGGTACTCGGGGGTTTTCGGGGTCGCTGATTACGAGCACTAATTATCGTTCGCATCAAACGACTTTTCGGATTTTCAATCCGCCATATTGGATTTACCATCTTCAATTTCTAAATTTAGAGGGCACATTCGTAATCAGCGACCCCGAAAACCCCTGAGCACCAATGTTCACTCTCGTGAAATGACTTTTTGTATTTTTGGTCCGCCATATTGGATCCGCCATCTTGAATTTCTAAATTTGGAGTGCAGATTCGTGATCAGCGACCCCGAAAACCCTCGAGTACTAACTTTTGCTCTCGTCAAATGTCTTTTTGCATTTTCGATCCGCCATATTGGATCCGCCATCTTGAATTTCTGAATTTGGAGTGCAGATTCGTGATCAGCGACCCCGGAAAACCCCGGATACCAAATTTCAAGTTGATAGTAAGTAAAGTTTTGTCTATCCGAAATTTCCACCAGTCAAGCGGTTTAAGGGCCTTTGAGGCACCTGTTAATATTAAAATTAAGGGCGGATTTCAGTCTTAAAAATCATTTTTTAATATTTCGAATCGATTCAGGGGTTAAGACAAAAAAAAATTTTTTTTACCGATATTAAGGGCCACCCTAATGTATAATATATATATATATGGTCAGTGCTTTGTGTATCCCGAATCTGATCTAAAATCGTTTCATGGGCTTCCGGTATATAGGAGCTTTAGTTTGATAGCATTGAAATTCGAAAATCATCGCAATGATAGAGAAGGTAGTCGAAAAATAGAAAAAGTAAGACTATGTACTATTTTCTCTCGGCGAACTGAAAATGTTCGAGGAAAGCAATTCGAGGTGATCGTAGCAACAAAATGTGTCAACTGGTCAGTTAGTTTTCTGAAGAAAAAAAAAAAAAAAAATTCCTCCGAAAAGTATAGTTCTTCCAACTAACAATTTTACTCCGTGTACAATGATGAAATAATAAAGCTCAAATGATAATATGGGATGGTAATTAAGCCGCGATGATAATCATCTCGTCACAAATGCAAAATCATGTAAAGCAGGAATGACAGCGGGCGGTCAAATAGTTTTCCAGTGGTTCAACGGCGGGTTTAAAAATTGTTTCAACGTCGAAATGAGAATTTCGTTTGTGCGAAAAGCTTGATATGACACACAGCCCGTGTACATAAAGTTGAGACGCTACGATTCGATGGACGAGAATCAGCCGATCTCTCTTTAGAGATTGTACGTATTATATGCATCAGTACGAAGCAGAGAGCCACACGCTTCATCCGCAACAGATTCGCGTAGATGATCAGGTTTACCACTGTAGAGGTCTTCTTCTATGACCCCTGAGCACCCTCCAGAGGTGGACAACGAATTGCATCGCGTATACACACGGTATCCACGGATCCCGTGGGTCACTCTCGGCTAGTTACGAAGTTCCGGTCAGACTGCACCGCGCCCCCAGGGTCATGTGGCACAACGACGCGGATTATAAGGTGAAGAGTGCAGCTAATGGCCGCGATGGGCGCACGACGCGACGACGACGACAACGCCATGTACGCTATACGAGTTCTTGGGAGGATCTTGACCCCGCTGCCTGACAGACACGAGCGCGTAATGGCAGCACGAGATAGGTATTTATGTCTTGATTTTTTTTTTTTTTTTTTTTTTTTATAACCCTTTGTGATCGCTCGTTTTGCACTCGTAATTTTCAAGCGAGTTGCGATCATATGCTCCGAGGGTTGTCTGGCTCTGTGAGCCACGTTTTACGGCTCTTGAGAATATCCAAACAGTGGCACAGTTAAAGTGATACGTGAGGACAAATATGACGCAAATTAACGGTTCAATCGGAGAGCTGCGAAAACTTCTCGAAGTCTTCTTGCGGGAATTGCAGGGTTTTTCATTATTGACGGTACGGGACTGCGTTATTCTCATCGACGTTTTTTTTTTTCCTCTTAATCTCGAATTTCCAATGTACTCTGGGGGCGGTGGATTTTATCGGTAGTGGCATTTATCTCTATATATCGAAATACGCATTTTATGGATTCGATAAGGTCTTAATTAAGGACCAGAAAAAATTTCAGTTTCTCGCTCTTTGGATTTTCGCTAATTAATCGAAGTTCATTGCCGCCTAAAGTGTAACGCGGAGATGAGCTTTCGACAGGCCAAAAACTTGTTGGAAACTTCTCGTTCTCGCAGATTGTGAAGTTTGCGGAAACGCGACTAATTAATTTTTGCAACGTGGCACTTCTCGGTCTTCTGTTCGTTGAATTTTAATATTTTCACCGTGCTAATTAAATACGATAATTAAATAAGCAAGCCCGCCCGATAGCTGAATTATTTTCTCGCATCTACAAGTTGTTTAATTATAGGATTTTCTTCAGCATAATCTTTTGAGAAACTCTCGTATCGTACGAAATTTGCGAAAAATCTTTAAACGGATCCCGATTTAAATAAACGTATATTTTCGTACAGTCATTTAATAATTCTTGGAAATAATTTGTAATCGTCAAGTGTTTAACGATGAATATTGTTTTGTTTTGTAGAAAAATTATTAGTAATTTTTTCGTTGGGAATTTATTTTTAATTATTTATTCGAACAATTAAATTATTATTCCGGAGAGCTTTCCAGCGAGAAAAACGAGTGACGATTTCGCGGATAAAATTGTCCTTCATCTCGGCTATATACGGGAGAAGCGCTGCTGGATGCTCAAGGTAGACACCTATATATCCACTCTGTTGGATGATATGAAAGAAGAAAGGGATGAGCAGCGAGAGAAAGTAAGGGAAAAGCAGCTGTGTGCACGAAGGGGTGGAGCAGCGGCTCAATTTTTCTCTTTCTATCGTATATATACCTTCGATCCTCTCTGTGCGCTTTTCTCTCGCTTCTTCGACTGACGCGCCGGTGCAAGGGTGAGAAACTCGAACGAATCTCTCTGAGCATCATCGCTTCGTTTCGGATTGCTCCACTGATGCTCGCTGAGATCCTTAAGGATGTGCTAGCCCGTACAGTCACATCCGAAATATCACGATTATATAAAGATGAAAAAAAAAAAAATTTTATCTACAATATTTCAAAATTGGAAGGGGATTAATTATCTATCATTTCCGTTTAATTAATGTTCGCTCAACCTTGAAAAAAATTTGAACAGCTATCGATTCGTATCTCCGTAAAAATTGTTCAGAACGTAAATTTTCACTTGGGTTTTGTTCAAAGAAAAATCCCCAATAATGATATTGATTTTCAATAGTTCAATCCATTCGTTCGTACGAATTCACCGAATCGGACGTCGATAAATGTTCAGTTTTTACGATTGAAAGCTTTTTTTTTTGTGGCATAAAAATTCTTAAGCTCTGAAAATTTGAAAGGTAATCAACACGTGGTTCAGTTAAATCTTGAAGAATATTCAATAAACACAAAAATCTAGCAACAATTATACGGTTTTCATTGAAAAAAATTATATGATAATTCACGATTTGTTCAATTGCAATAGACTGGATGATTCCCATGAGAATTTAGAGTTATTTGTATCTTTCTATTGTGTCAATTACTCGTTCTTTAGATCGATCAAAGAATAATTGAGGCAGCCTGCTCATGAAAAAATTGTAAAGAGTTTTTTTTTCTTCTCAATTATTTCCTTTTTTGCACGACTGTACGGACAGCATATCCTTAAAGATCTGTGCACATCATCCAACAGCTCTCTCTCTCTCTCTCTCTCTCTCTCTCTCTCTCTTTCTTTCTCTCTCTCTCTCTCGACTTCTCTCTGAGAGCTGAAAACTCCGAGACTTTCTCTCGCCTGAACTCTTTGCCCCGTGACGTATAATCGAGGCTCGATGCTACTCTCAGAGCAGCTGTTCTTATATATGGCTTCTGACCGAGTCGCCCCAAGATTGATTGCAAGATTAGTCTAAGTACCGCAGCACCAGCTCGGGCCCACCGCGATGGGGGTTTTCCATGCACACTCTTGTACACATTTGGTATATTGGATACCGGAGCTGCTGAATGCGCTTCGATGAACGCGAACGCAGTCCTCGAGGAGCTTAACATTTTCATTTATAGGTTCAATACGATGCAACCGAGATGAGGGAACCCCAGATTTATTTTTTTTTTCTCATCATTTCATTCAAAGTCGTCTTTGTTTTGGTACACTGTATCTTTCTTGAATTAGATTTATGTGTTTAGAGATCACATAATACTCTGTTGGGGTCCCCGAGTCGCGACTTTCTTTATGTCCATTATTTTCTTCGATCCTTTTCGAAGATCACGTACGAAATTGGAATTTGGTTTCACAACCAAAATGTAATTATTGTCAAGGGATGGAGATCGTTTGATTTCGTAAAATTCTTCACAATTATTTGTTGGCAAAGACATCGAGTTACATGGAATTGGCGTAAAAACGACGAATTGTAAACTTTTAAATGATTGAAACTATCTTTGGATTATTATTCCTTAAAATTATCAAAGAAAATTTTTCGTTTTTCGATTTTTTTTCCCCCTGGTATAACGATTTTTAACCGATAAAGAATAATTAGCTCTTCGTAATGATTTTCTTCTGTTTTAAAAATAAATATTTAAAGTTATTCTTAATTATTCGAATAAAAGGCACAATTCGGAATGAACTAATGATAAATGGATTATCAATGATTGCCGTAAAAAAAAAAATCTATTTTAACTGTTTCGTACAATTAAGAATGATTTCAAATAATTATTTTTCTATGATGAATATCGATATTTTTATTCAATGATTTTTCATTGGATTATTTTTTTACTCGAATATTTTTTACAACCCAGTAATCGTGATTGTGTGAATGTGCAGTACAACCCAGTAATAATAGGCACATACTCGTGAATGTGCCCCTCGCGGGCCAATTACGTTGAGAAGTAGGCGCGGTAAGAGAGCACGAAAGATAGATAAAAGAAGGTGAAACAGATTGAAGAAAAAGTTTTTCGAGCGAGCCTGAAACGTCGAACACACGAAGGGATTTTCCGGAGAGGGATTATGTCCAAACACTGTGCGTGGTCGGCTAAGAAAATTATCTCCGAAGGTTCGAAGCGAACGCGCGAGTCTTATCGACACTGACGTGTACAATAATAATGAGTATATATATAGGGCTCTTGAGCGAGTGTGCGGGATTTCGCCTGAAACAACAAAATGTCCATCACGGTCTCGTCCGACACGGACCGAGAGCTCCTGTAAAAGCATTCGTATTCCATTTTTTTTTTTTTTTTTCGAGCAACCCTGACAAGGGATCGAAGCTTAAAAATTTTCGAATAAATAACGCGTGTTCTTCAAACAATATATAATCCGTAAAAATAATCCGCGAAATTGGAAAAAGCAATAGCGATTTTTACATTACTAGTATAGCAGCGATTTATGAATCGATATATTACACGAAATCACTTATTACGGAAATCGGACATTCTTCAGTGTTCATCTGACAACATAGTAAGTCTTGTTAAAGGATACCAGAGGACCTAATGTAAAGTCACGACCGAAAGAGATTCGATGAAATTTCGAGCAAATCGCTTCAAGATAATGCAAACCTGCCACCTCTTACCTTCATTCCCCAGTAAAAATTCGCCGCACTACATTTTTGTAGTGAAAGAGAAAAAAAAATTTCATTAATCACAATTTTCAGGAAATTTGTATTTCAGTATATATAACATGTAATGACCATCTCTTTGACTGTGTGCAATTATTTAAACAATTTTATCACAATTTTAATTCATACGATTGCGAGAATCTTTAGAGGAGTCTTTGGAAACTTATCACTCGGTACTACCGAAAATTGGCAAGTGATGCTACCGAAACTTGTCAAATAATTATGTCACCTGTACGAAAATACATCGAAAATTCACAACTCGTCGTTTGTCAATTTTCATTGCATGCAACTTTTTCATGACACCGTATATACCTGGACTAAGAGAATATTCAAATGGAGATTTCGAATAATTTTTTTTTTCTCACACACTATAATTCTTCGAAACTATAACTCTCGGATGAATTCGTCTGTTGGGTTATATCGTTGCTGGACGTTGAATAAAAATGTTTTCTCAAGCGATGATTAAGTTCCTAGCTATCGTACCTTTTTAACAAGCAAATTTTTTATCTCGCGGCCTAGTCATGTCTAAGTATAAATTCATACGCGTTGTGTATATATATGTATATATGATAATAATGATATTAATAAAAATAATGAAGAACCTGTGGCGGTTCTGGCACGAGATATTGCCCCTTGAAACGATACGACCACACAGACGCGTGCGTAAAAGCGATTTTGTCGAGATTCTTCTCGTGTGTGGTGTCTGCCTGACAAATGGGCCAAAAGCTCTTCTCTCTTTCCATAAGCTCAAGACACAAGGAGCGATACGTTTCTTCGGGGATTTTCGCGGCTATTTTGCTGCCGCGATGCGCCAATATATAGGGGCTTCTTTTTCTCTTGCTCTCCATCTCTCTTTCTCTCTCTCTCTCTCGCGATCGCGTGGTGCAGCGAGCAGAGGGCTTTTGAGAGAAATGAACCTGTTGCGGAAGTTTATGAGCGACATTAACATACTTTGTTGGGTTGAGCAAGCTCGCCGTATATATAAGAGGGAAGGAAAAAGAGCGATGCTCGGGAGGCTCCCGATCCCTCCAAACAGCAGCGTCCGAGTTCCGAGAGAAAAAGTAAGAGCGAGAGAGAGAGAGCGAGAGAGAGAGAGAGAGAGTTGAAATCTTTTCCCGGTGCACTCTTTTCTTCTCTCTCCCTTGTGCAGGGTCGATTGCTCCTCCGACGTTTCGATGTCGTTAGATAAAGGTATAAAAATATATATACATCCATGCACGGTATTGCACTTGTTGCTCCTCTGTTACGCGATAAGTTAGAAAAGGCTCGGAAACATATGTCGTCACGTATTACACGAAAGCTATACATATATATATATACTTATAGCTCAACAGGTGAATAATACACGGTTCAGATTTTAAATATTTACGCTTTGCTGTTTTAGAATCTCACCTGATAACGAGCATTTGGAATTTATTGTAAGAGCAGCGCGACACATGCAACTAGAAAAAATGACCTTTACTTATATCGTAGATCGGTCATTAATTAGTTACCTCATCAACTTCCGTCGCGTTGAGACGGAAGAAGAGTTAAACTACATAAATAAAAGATAAAGCCGAATGGCGAGGGAATATTGACTCTGTTTTGATGAATCATCGATCCTTTCTCGATGCATATGCGGGTCATTTTCGTGAAATTTTTCATACTGATTTTACGGCATCTATACGATCTGACAAAAAAAAAACCTCTGATTCCTCGAGTCGTTCGTTTTTCTCTTTTTTTTTACGCACAGATGTGGTGTCCTCTATATGGTTACTGAATGCATAATTTTTTTTTCCATCATCCCGAAAGTCTCACATCGAGTCTATATATAGTCACACGACATTTAATGATAAATATGAAAATTTCTTCTCTCCGGATCGTCTTTCGGTGACAGGTTTTTCGATCTGCGCACAGCTGCGACAGCCCGCACAGTTATTTCGATTATTTGCTGGCCCGGAGAAGTATATGCAATATACACACGTATGTGCGTGCGTGTGTGTGTGTGTGTGTGTGTGTGTGTCTGTGTGTGTATATTTGTGTTTGTGTACGGCATAGAAGAATAGAGTCGAAGGAGAGACCCAAGCTGTGAAAATAATTACATCTTGAAAGACAGTGTAGAGACGAGAGAAGAGGGAAATAGTACGTATATAGAATGAAAGGACGATGAGAGAAAGCCAAAGATAAAAGAAGAACGAGAGAAAAAAAAAACGGTTCCCAGGATTCGAATAGGTTCGTATGTCTCTTATAAAGGGAAGAGATTGTTCTGGGTTCTCCGGGGATGCGAGGAGGGAATATGATGGCGAGCATGCGACGAGGGGCTCTCCTCTTGCCAAACTCGAGATGGTGCTCCTCGCTTTCTGCCAGAGCCCACGTTTGGATATGATCGCTGGGGCGAGAGCTTTGGGGGATCCGATGCGATGCATCTGCCCCTTCGCTGTAATGATATCTAGCTGCGCGCGCGTGAGCAAAAAAAAAATCTATTGAACTCGACATTCGGCCATCAATTTAGCTCGTAAATGACACTTTCGTTCTTGCCGAGAAGAGAAAAAAAAAAATTGCCTCACACTTTTTTTACGCCTATCGCGATAACTCACACGTGACGCAAAAAATATACTGATATGAACTGAAAGAGAAATAGTACTAAAAAAAAAAAAAAAAAAGAAAAAAAAAACGTTCATTTGTTCGATCTGTAATAAAATTTATTTGACTTTAGTAGAGATATAAACAACGACGAATAAGAATAAGATTTTGAAATTAATAAGAGTTTGATTACAACCAACCAGATATTTTTTTTTTACTGAAAAATTTATTTCATTAAACGAGACATAAGTGAATTGTTTTCGTTTACAGAAGTTTGTGTATATATGGACCACAATTTTGGTCTTCATGTTTTTTCGGTGCAATGAAATTGATTGCAAGTAGATAAATCAACAGTCCATTGCATTATTGAGAGTGATGTTTACAGATTTCAGATGTTTTTAGCACGTCGGATCTTAGCGTTAAAAATATATACACGAAAGTTTATACCACTTTAAAAAGTTAATTCAACCAATCCCTAGCCAAACTGAAGTTCTCTCAGAACTCTTGCATTAAGTAAAAAAAAAAAAAACGTTTTTTGGGTGAATGATATAAAATCTCGAAAACCGTTTCAATCGATCAAATTGAATTTTCCTCTATTGCATATATAGCCAAACAGCCAGTGAGGATATCAGCATAGCTGTATAGTAGCAATTCCTCTACACAGACTAACAAAGTGGACACGTTACAGGTGAAAACATGAAAACTCCTCTGCATCAATAGCTTCATCCCCCTCCCCCTAAATCCGTTTACAAGAGACTTAAATTTTATATTGGCGTCATCAAAGCGTGTGATAAATGAAGTTTATAAATGATCTAACCAGATGTGCATTTACAAGTTTGTTTCGATGGTATTGAACCCTTTGTTTTTTGATGGTGATAAATTGGCTATAATTTAACATCTTTATTACTGAAGAGTTATTTACTAATAATGATATATTATATAATTCGTTATCGTAAAAACAATTAACAATTAATTCATAGTTACGGAAAATTTATCAACGATAATTATTCAAAATAATAATTTCATGATAATAGATAAGATGAATAAGGTTAAAAATGACTTGGGGTTCTATCGAACATCAATTTTCCGATCAAATATATCGCCGGAATAATTGCTGGAAAAAAAATAAGTACAAGATTTCGAGAGTAAATTTTTCATGTGCGATAACGACCAAAACACAATATGTTCTCTTCAATCAATTAATCTTCATTTGTAACTACTTTTAGGATATTCTTCTCTCTCTCTCTCTCTCTCTCTTTCTCTTTTACGCCCCCTCCCCATGTTCGAGGATAATTCTTTTCGGTTCTCGTCCGACGTTGACATGATGACGTTTGACGTCACTTCGATGTGCTCACGGGAAGCGAGCAAGCGACTCGAAAGAATATCCATTTTCGTTGTATTCATGGGTATATATATATATATATATATGAAAAACGTGAGTTTCTTGACGAAAATCGGCATCACTGGACGGAAAACCACCGAATGCGGACTTTACGGAGCCACACGGTGAAGACCAAACTCCGTTTAAAACGACAAAGATGCGCGCACAAGAGTGGCGAGCCGGAGGGAAAGCGTGAAGAGTGCGGCAGGGGCATTTCGTAGAAAAAGAATTTTTGGGTTTCTCGGCACAGCAGTGCGAGGGGGGGGGGGGGGGGGGAGGAACAGAGATTTCCCAAAGCGGTTCTCATGCCGGTTCTTCTCACTCATATACATGTATAAAATTTCCACGACACAAAAAAAAATCTATACGTAATATGACAATCGTGTGTTTCAAATTTTTTCTAGAACAAAAATAATCATTATTTTTAATAAATATTACGCGACGTGATCACTTAGATGTGGATTTAAATATATGGAGTTACTTCGATCTTGAGGATGTATTGGACGTAACTTTCCAACCAAAAGTGACTTTCGTCGACAATATTGCATACTTCAGGATAAGATAAAAATCGGGAAAAATTCAACCACAATAAAGACGATGAGAAGATTAATTTTTGATAATAATAATGCCAAAAAGTTATCAATAAATTTTTTAAACAAAACATTGTTTAACAAATTTTTAGGGAAAGTTTTTTTTTGACACGTGAAATGAATTCGTTGATTTTTCTGACTACGCATGAATTTTTAAAAAATTTTCTTATCATTTTGAAATTTCGGTTTTCGAAAATTTTTTAATTTTGAAAAATAAAGGAAAAATCGTGAATTTTGGATGTGTTTTTCGTAAAATCGTTGTATATTACAATTAAGAAGTTTCCAGGGCATTGAGCGAATATTTTCATAAATACAACCTTTACAAATTTCCGAAAACCAAAATTTCAAAATGATGAGAAAATTTAAAAAAAATTTACGTGTAATCAGAAAAATCAAGGAATTCATTTCACATGACAAAAAAAAACATTCCCTGAAAAATTGTCAAACAATGTTTTGTTTAAACGATTTATTGATAACTTTTGGGCATTGTTATTATTAAAAATTAATCTTGTTATCGTCTTTATTGTGGTTGAATTTTTTCCGATTTTTATGTTACCATGAAGTACGCAAAATTGTCGACGAAAGTCACTTTTGGTTGGGAAGATACGTCCGATACATCCTTAATACGCGATCATCATCATATCGTCCATATCGAACGATTAAAGTTTTTTTTTGCACATTTACCCTCGCTCTTTGGGCATTACAAGTACTACCAGGCCGCAACCCCAAACGTCTTTGTAAGTTCTTGACATTTATTTGTCTCAGAGCCAGTGAGCACCAAAATTTTTTTTGCTTCTTCATTTCTATGGTTGTTAGGAAAACAAAAATTTTAAATGCCAGCGCAATCTCGATGACTAATGGTGATCAATCCTGTATACTTATATTTCAAGGTTTATTGAAAATTTTCTGCATTAAAATGATTTTAATTGGCCTTGAATTTTATTATTCATTGTCTCCAGGCTATATGATTCGCGTAGTCTTTGGCGAAAATATGACAAATGAGTTTTTTTTTCTTTTCAAATTATTCCATGCTCGAGAAGAACCCCTGTAGGGGTGTAGTTATATACCGAGGAGATTCCTCATCGCTTGTGCGTTGCCGCTCTCACCCTGCAATTATGCGCGCATCGGATAAACGAAGATAGGAGATCTCTACCATATATTTAGTTTTTGTTTGTACGCTTTCTTCACTGGCGGCCTCTTCGTCGTTACACGACTCGGGGACGAAAATTTTCGAGCAAGTTTCCGAAAAGCACGACGGCCATTGGCTCGAGTGGTCGAGAGAATTTTCCTTTGAAAAAATGCCCGCATGCGGTATAGCGCGAACGCGTCTTGTAGAATCGAAATGAAATATCGGATGATGATGGGTGTGAGAGATGAACCTCGCCTCCTCATCGTCTATATATCTCTTGGCCAGAAACTCGAGCATATTATATTTATATATATACATGGCATGTGGATTAGCAGTTAAATGCGTTGTACTGTACGAGAAACACGTTATTCGTCGTACGTACACGCGTACGATCGTCTCGCATTTCAAGCGTCTTGAGCAAATTGAACCTAGAAACCTCCTCCGGTACACACATATATAGATATATATATATATATATATATATATGAACTGTGCGCTTCACCGAATCCCTGCGTGCTCAATATATTAACAGACATCTCGCGTGGAAACCGTTCGTCATTTGATACCCCACGTGAAACAACGGTAAATGGCCGTGAAATGAGATTTTTCTTGACAAAGACGAAGACACTGACGAATACGATCCGACAGACATTTCCATCGTTTAATCTATGCAGAGAAATCGGAGTGGAATATTTTTATCTCTGATCCGAACAACGCGGTAAACAAATTATTAGCAATCGTTTATTTTTATTTTTTTTATTCATATTTTAGAATGAAAAATGGATTGTGTAGATAAACTGAAATAAAAACGACGACGCGAAAAAGATGTATATTATACCTAAGCAAATGCATATCATTATTTTTCTTTGGCATTCGATATATTATGTTAATTTGGGGAAATATATATAACGTTTATTTGCTAAACCGAGATATTGATGCGATGGTGAACCGAGGCAGGTGCCTCGATTCAGTATCGCATGCTAAAATAAAAATAAATTTTTCATAAAAAGGACCACTATGAAAAATTTGAGGAAAAAAAATTCTCTATTGTCGTTCTCTGGCGTCGTCATACTGGCAACGGAAGCAAATAACGTTCCATTGATTCGGAAATCGATCGACTCACCCCGGTTCAATGGATATTTCTTTTGCACAAACTGTTTTTTTTTTTTTTTTTTTTTTTTTTTCCGAAACGCCCGACCGCGATATCTGCGATATGTCGAGAGAAAAAAAAATCATTGCCGAATGGTCATTTCACGCGAGTCCCTCTCTTCTTCTCGTTTCCCTCGCAATATCTTTAGATAGATGGATCACTGCGAGGGGACAAAAACTACTATCGTATTATACCCAGTATTTTTGTCTCATTTTACTAAAAGCCGATCGTATTTCATTCGCTATTCTCATTCGTCGTGACAATGCACGTATGGTGCGCGCCGTTTTTTTTTTTTTTTTTGCCAAATTTTTCGGCCTTGCACATACTCGGCCTCGTCTCCCTCTTCTCCGTGTATGCATCCTTAGCCGAGTCTTTATACGCGCACACACGGGACGTGTGTAACCTGACTTCTGATGTGCTTGAATCGACGCTTTTTTTTATAGTCTTTCTGGCATCTTGGTTTAGGGCAAGGGCGTTTTTTTTTTGGCATGAATCTCGACACATGTACCGTGCTGGCGAATGTAAGACCGGGATTTAAACAATTTAACACGTAGAGTGATGTCGATTACGTCCTTTTGTGAGCTAGCAGTCATTCTGTATAGGTGCATATGTATAATGTACACTTACCTTAAAGCTATAGTGTTGAATTCATATACAGACACGTGATCATTTGTCCGCAATTTGACCATAAATGGAGCAACGAACGCTATACATATACAGTTACGACTGGAACTCGCTATATTTTTTTATCGCTTCATTCATTCTCATACGTTCTTCTGGGGGGGGATTTTTTTTTGTTCATCATATTATTGCTCCTTAAAGCGTAAGCTCTTGTGTTGGCGCGACGAAATATTGCGTCGGGATCGTATGGCACGACCCGCGACAAGGAGCGTGGAAATTCGGAATTTTGGAGGATTCGTAACGGAATCGGTGTCGTGTGTATATAAATATACATATATATATATATATATACACGTATGCAGGCCAAGTGTGGATATTAGGAAATGATCAAGGGAAAAATAGGGGATGAATCGTATGGTGTACATAATATCGGGAGAAGGACAAACACGAGAGCAATGCACGTTCCAACGCTGGGGGCTTTATTACCACCATCGACCATTTAAACGAGAGATGAAATTTCTTCTCGTCTAATTATGACAAATTATTATTTGTCATAGCGAATGTTTGCACAGTCCGAGGCTAAAAATTAGTCCTCAGTTCATGGCTCTGGGAATCACCACAACGATCGAATCTCCCCCTCAGCCAACATGTGACAACTTCCAAAATCTTCGTATTTCCGTTTATCTTGAAAATGTCTCGAAACATTTCCGAAAAGTACGTTTGAAAGGGCCGTTCGTGGAGCTCCAACGGAAAGGGATGAAACAGTCGTTGAAGTCTGGAAATCTACCTGCACTATACGTGATTAGCTGGTCAGAAAAGTTCAGCGGTCATGCAGAGCCTTTATATACCTGGGCTACGATGGCCCATGAAAAACTGCGAATAATCAGGTCAGTGGCATAACGAACTGTAATCCACGACTCGTAGTCGGTTGCAAGAGGTAGGGTATGTGCCACGATGTTCAATGGGATGCGTTAAGTGAACGTCAAAAGCCTGTGAGTTTAAAACGAGTGAAAAAAAAATTGCTTCACGCACGATATACGCTCGAGGCTATGGTCCGTTTACTACCCCCCCCCCCCCCCCCCCCCCGGTATAGCTGGGTAACGTTGCCGAATGTCCACTTGGAGGACATCACTATGCGCTTGGAAGTCGAGCAGGAGGGGGTTAAGGTTTCGCGAATCATCAGCCTAGGATTCGGGGCATCGGAAACGAAGAACATGACCGTAACAGCACAGAGAGCCAACGTAACCGTACACTCGACAGAGAGAGGGAGAGAGGACAGTGGCCAGGTCTGGCGAACTGATGACAATGGGTTGTTTTTAAGGATTGCAGGGTGCGTGGTGCGTTACACGCGCCGTTACAACGTTTTCTTGCAAGGGCAGAGGCATGGACAGCAAAGGGAAAAAAAAAAAATGTGAAAGAAGAAGGAGAAAAAGGTAAAAAACGGACGGTCAACGTCCGTTGGAAGATCGGACGTAGGCTGCGCGCATCAAGGAGTCCCGATAAACGGACTCCGCGCGTTCTTTTCAAGACGCAGCATGCGCAATTCAACGTATACGTGTCGTATAGTTAGTAAGCATACTAGGATATGTGTTATGTGTACAACAGACTGTGTATTGTGAGGCTGATACAGATTTGAATATTAATTCGGGATCGTCCGGCACGAAAAGGACCAACCCTGGAGGGTTGCCCGAAGAGAGTCCGAGGGTCACAACATGGCATATCATTCTGTATGGAGTGCATATAGTGACCCGAAACGTACAGTCACCCGTTTTTTTCGGCGCTCAAGGGAAAACCATAAGAAAGTTTGTCCGTTTATTGCAAGTTTTCAGTAGCTCTCGATTTTACCCAAATATAACTCAATAACTCTTCATCGTTATCACATGTCGTGCCTGCATCATAAAGAATCATGGATGATCCATCCACGGACATATTTCCCGTATTTTTTTTTTCCCAAATAAGCGACATACTTTCAAGATCTCGTGAAGGGCTTCCATGCTTGCAGAAATTTTTAGTTCGAATCAACAATAAATGCGATGAAATTTTGGAGCGGCTTGCTGCAATGAGTCATAAAGTGGCTCTTCCACTACAGTCTGCCCTCGATAATTCCGGAAGATTACGCGCTACCCTGATGTAATCGATGTATCCGGCATATTCTCATGTAAGAGAATAATGAATAATTCGGCATCGTAATCTCGAGTCACAATTAACGGGCTTTGTGGCCGTTGTTTTGTTTTTTAGATGTCTGATTTTTTTTTTTCTAACATTTCGTAAAAGTACCGTATAGTACCAGAGGTAGTGACAACTTTTTTGAGAATACGTGAATTACACTTGCAGAGGCAAAAAGTGCCGCGGTATTTCGAGCCAATAAACGAAGCACCTCCGAATACTTGAATCTTCAAAATGGCCACTTTTTTTTTTCTCTGTACGAATGTTGGATCGCAAAAGATCGAGATCGATCTTTATTGCCCAACTATGATTTCCGAGAAAGAGCTCTTACATAAAAGTCCGATCGAGCGGACACATTCATCGGCATACTTTTGTCCTCGGTCGGGCATGTGTTTCGCGTGACATTCATCATTGGACTGTTGCCAATGACGCTACCGTTTATCCAACCAATATGGATGCTATATATATATATACGTATCTGAGCAGTGTCCTCGTTCGCTGGATAGTTTTTGGACGATCGTCGTCTGCGTGGTGACGCGACAAAGACGAAGCCGACGAGGCCACCAGTCGATGAGAAAGTAATATTCCCGCGAGTTTCGGCGTCCATAGATCGCCTATCATTTTCGGTCAACCGACGCGCCGCGATATTCCGGCAAACCTCGCTCGTTCGTGGATTCGGCAATAATTCAATTAGCCCGTACGATTTAATGCGTCGGACATACCATTATTCAAACGTTATGTACGCTCTCTTTCTCTTCTTTTCTTCCCTATATTCTCGCGATAAATAGAGAACGAGAGAGAGAGAGAGAGAGAGAGAGAGAGAGAGTGATTTGAACTTTTACATAAATTAAATTCGCTCTCTGGCTCTTGCACATTCGGCATAAATTTTAAGAACAATGGCGTCCAGAAAGTCGTACATTTTGAATATACCTATATATAAACATTTTTATATTATTCCATGTGGATGCACATATAGACCGCTATTAAATAAAAGGGTGTAATCCACATTAATTGAAGTGTCGGATATTCTGACTTAAGCCCTTTTGCTTCGTAGTTACTCGTATATGTATATATGTGCTACAACAACCATCGTTGTATAGATAATAAGATATAGAATGCATGAATAATAGTAAGAGGGTAATATAGAGTGATGAAGTGGCCAAAACGCAAGCCCACTCTCTGAAGAAGGGAAGGGTTGGGACGTTCGGTACGGACGTTCAAGCTGCGAGGAACGTCAATGATGAACATATATTATATATATATATATATATACTATATGAGCGCACTGACCCGCTGCTGGTCGGACGAACGTTGCAAATTCCTACATATCTGATCTATGAAATATGTGATATGACCGCGGCCCGCGGCGCCGTTCCCTCCCGAACAATTAGAAGGGTATGAAAAAATAAAACGGCCAACAAAAATCTCATCACAGTTGCACGAGAGAATCGGTAACGTCCCGTAGGGGTCACGCGGTTTCAATTTACAGAACGAACCGTTATATTGCAACGTCTTGGTGAATTAAACAGCCCTCTCGGACACACTGTACTCTCTCTCTCTCTCTCTCTCTCTCTCTCTCTACCTCTCTAAAGCGCAGATACACGAAAGCCAGCAGAGCGAAAAAATTGGCGACGGTATGGGAATGCCTGTCGTAGAAAAACAATTTCTTTCGCACTAACAAAAATGTTTTGTTTTGTTTTGTTTTGTTAATAAATTGAATTTGGTTAAACTCGGAAAAATGCATCACGAAAACCCAACTGTTGGACAATAAGGTAACAATAATCTAAAAAAATATTCAATAATCTTTACTGTAAATGATCACATGTTAAGCAGCATTTTTTCATCACCACAATGAAAATGAAATGATGAATTTTTTACATTATTTTTCAAATAAACTCATTCATTGGACTTTATTCATTTCAAAGGTCTCTGGTGTGAAAGTTAATTAAAGATCACCCATTATGGTCATCCGCATCGCCCGAAAGAGAAAAATAAACAAAATACCGACCCGAAACAAAAGTCTATCGTTACCGAATGGACATGCTATTGACATTGAGTTGCGGAAATAAAAAAAATAAAAATCCCTTTGGTAGCAGAAATTTGGCGTCGATCGAGAGAAACTATTCGACCGATTGATTCAGTAAAGTGAAGTGCACCGTAAATGTATACAAGTGTGCGTGTGTATAGATATATATTTATAGTGTGTTTGAGCTAAAATGCTGAACTGGTAGGGCCCGTGCCCAATGCTCTGAATTCGACGGTCAACTATGGTCGCGAAACGAAACCCGTACGGTGAAGGGATCGTGGCGAGGTGCGGTCATCAGAGGTTATACACGCTGGCCGGACAGCGTGCGCTTTTGGATGACCCGGTCATCCCAGGGGTCAGTGATGTCCGACCGATGACCTTCGGGGGTAGGAGGGGGGACCCGCCCCGCGAATACAATTATAAATGCATTAAACTTACCCCTTTACAAGATAATATTTAAATCGAGGCGATATTTAAATCGTTCTGGCGAGTGCCCGGGCTTTTCTACCCATACGAGCCCGGAAAAACGGCGCCTGACCACTTTTACCCAGCAGCTTGAGATGACCATGTATAGCAAGAGGGAGAAAGATAGAGAGGGTGCATTTCTTTGTTTTTTTTTTATTGTCCCACGTGTGTGCGTGTGTGTGTGTGTGTGGATTCGCAAAGAGCGATATAATTCTTACGTGGGTATGACTCTTACCTGTGCTATATATTATATATATAGTCGCGCGAACTTTATTGCGTGTATTTTCGATTATAAATTCTCGATGGGACAACCCTTTTAGACAGGACAAAAAAGAACGCTATGCGCACAGGCAATGGCTTTGATGGCAGAAAAAAAAAAGAAGCAGCGTGCTCGTGCGTCGGTCATTTCTGCCTTTTGCGATGATGGTGTCCCCTTTGTAAAGGTCCGAGAAGAAGCACACATGTATGAGTACAGTACAAGGTTGCGTATATATGCTCGTAAGAAGGGCGAAAAAAAGTATACAAAATATAATGAACGATGAGGGACACTAGAGATAGAGGTTACCTATGAAATCGGACAATAAGAAATTAGATACATTTTGCTGGACGGTAGAACTTTAGTACGTGCAAACCATGGTTAAAGGTGCATTCTCGTATCTTTTCTCACCGTCTCCCTCCCTCTCTCTCTCTCTCTCTCTCTCTCTCTCTCTCTCTCTCTCTCTTTCTCTCGCTCTCTTTAATTCTGTTCTTTCACTCTCGCAGAATCGTTGCTGTTCCAACGATTTTGCAATGTCTCGGGGAGGGAGAACTGTCCGACAAGAAGTTCTCGAATTCAGAACTCGTAACGTGTTTTATTGTCTACATTTATTGTGCATGTTAAATACACATGAAGATGTACTTGGGTGCTTGTATTGTATTTTATACAGCAAGGCTATTTATCAAGAATTTCATTGCGATTCTCATACACACGAAATTCCAGGACCATTCTACGTAGTTAGGTCAAATAGGAATATTTTTTTAGCTTTTGTAACTTTTTCTGAAAATCCGGAACTGACTGAGAAACAAAATGAGGCTCAATATATCCTCCTGGAATATCTGACTAATGATGAAGTGTAAATATTTCTGTCCCCAGTAAACATATCTTTTCTCAAATCATCATTTCAAAAAATGGCGTAAAAGAACCAGAGAACTGCTCACCCGGAAGAAGTTATCCATATGGTACAACTCTACCGAGTAACGATTCTCTCTTCCGCTCGCTGAATAAAAGGCTCTTGATACAAATCTACCGAATCATGACGACACGACTGCGGCGGCCAAGTATCCGAGAACGAAAATTAGTAGCGCAGCACATATTTCGTGCACCGTTAGAGATGTTCTCTGGTGAGCTTTTTCGTTACTGAGAGTTGAAATTTCGGAGATTGATTCCTCGGGTGAGTCATTATATATGCTTCGAGATGTTTTCAATGACCGATATCATCATCTACATTGTCAGTCTCTGACCTTCTAATACCATCCCATGATAATTTATCTTTAATCCGAAACAATCGTGCGAAAAATCTTTGTTTTATCCGTGCCTCAGTATCAAAAATAAGACGATCTCGAATTAAAAGCTGTGTGTGTATGCAACGATGATGAACTGACATCACACCCGAGTGATCGAGGTCCCATGATGTGATACCGGGTAACGGAAAATGGCAGCGCTT
The DNA here is from genome assembly GCA_963564615.1 of Rhorus exstirpatorius. Taxonomy (NCBI): domain Eukaryota; kingdom Metazoa; phylum Arthropoda; class Insecta; order Hymenoptera; family Ichneumonidae; genus Rhorus; species Rhorus exstirpatorius. The sequence goes on along the minus strand of OY751317.1, from coordinate 39,113,180 downwards.
CGGCGCCTCGCCACAAAGGGTTTGGGGCCACCGAAGCAAAAGCGGGCAATACGCTCTCTATATAAACGATATATATTCCGTCTCGAAGGTAAACCCGGGCGTCCGAACGGACGCGCGCGAGCGGTCTCTCTTCCGGGTTGCAAAAAGAAACGAAGAAGAAAAAAAAAAAAAACTAAATACTTTCGGGATGCCTATAATTCTACGAAGAATTCGCCAACGGTGTCTGCCCCTTTTCAAATTCAAATCGAAAGCTAGTCCGCGAACTCCAGCTCTCTCGAGCGTTCTCGCTTCTCGTGGCTGACCAAAGTTTTAGCCAATGGGCATTTTGCTTCCTTTCTCTCTCTTTCTCTCTCTCTCTCTCTCTCTCTCTCTCTCTCTCTTTCTCCTTTTCTCTCATTTCCTATCACTCTTATAGGACGTTCCATCTCGCTCCTTCCCCCATTTTCGTTACACGATAATTTAGTTCAGTTGCCCGGAAGGCGCGCTCGAAGGGCTACTATAATTTTTTTTTATCTTCCTCTCACGCTGCCTAAACTATAAATATATCCTTGCTGTATCGTCCACTGTTCTGGTGTACGGCGTGTGTATAGGTGGATTCTCTCTCTTTCCCCTCGGGCAAACGGGGCATCCGCGTGGATGAGAGAGAATCAAAGCCAGTAAGGACGAAGCTGGAGCCTCGGTTGACCGAGTTTGAGAAGGGTCCCTTTGCTTTTCCTCTCCCTCCCTCTCTCGCTCACTCACTCACTCTCTCTTACACACACATACACCTTACCTGTCTCTCTCCCTCGCTCTCTCTCTCTCTCTCTCTCTTTCTCTCCACGTAACACAAGCAACGGAGCTCTTTACCCGAGCGACAGCACCCGCTCTCTCAGTGTTCACAACGGCGCCACCAGATATACCGAAAGGGCAAACCCTCCGATACACGCAATTAGCTATCAAAATCGTGTACTGATGCAGCTATACGCTGATTACCGAACCGACGACCATTTGCTCCATTGAGGCAATTATGGTATCGTGCTTTCGAAAGTTTCGAGCGTGTACCAGACCCGGGTAAAGTCGGCCGGACCGAATGATCCGAACGAATATTCAATCTACGATACATGTTCATCATTGTAGCTATCATTGTGTTTTTCGTTATAATTTATATCAGTGGAGGCCGGGGCCCTTGTGCCGCGTTTGTTTTTTTTAAATAAAATGTTAACTGATTTCACGGCCCAATAAGGAAATATCTGATGATGTATTCGATGATAAATATAATGACATTTTTTTTTTTCGAAACACGATAATGTCATACGAATAAAACAATTGTAATATCTGAATATTTATTTCCCGGAAAACTTGCTGTGTCACATAAGATGCCACGGGTGGGGTATGTAACATTGAGTTAGGGTGCACTGCGACGTGTTCTATCAATTACAGGGTATAATGTGAAGCGTAATGTCAATGATAAAATGCAGTATTTCAGTTCCATAACTTTTTAACATATAGATCGATCTAATAATGCCTTTTTCAGGATCGTGCCATTATTATTTCAATATGAAAAACCGTGGGAGGAATACGATAAATAAGCTTTGATTACAAAAAAAAAAAACGTACAGAGGTGATGCGTTTTTGAGTACTCAAAAATATTTTTTTTCATGCACAGGATACATCTGTGTGACGGTATTCGAGCGGTAATATTCGACCAATCTATCTTTGCACGCGCGGCTGTAGTTCATTAACTATTTAAACATTACGCCTTTTGTTGTAACTATATAATATGTTACAACAAGATTGGTCTGCTGTAAACAAATGCCACTGTGGCGTATACCAGCTTGCTAATGTATCATTCAACCTATATATGTGGCTATTATATTTTCACAATAATTTCCCTAGAAATCGTTAATGGTTGCAACCAAACTTATATTCCATTATTGTTCATAATTGGTGCTTTCTCCCAAAGTAAGCTTCGTTCTCTTCTTTTTTTTTTTTTTCAAATGATGAGCCTCATTACATTCATGAACGTTTCGTGAAAATGTAATTTTACCATCGGCGTGAATTAAAAATCGCTTGAAAATTGAAGGGATACCCGAAAAACCCTCGAGGGGAAAAAAAAAATTGATACGTTCCGAAAATTTAGTATCTGTTTCGTATATACATAATATCTCGAGCGTGTGGTCGAGGAATTGGTGCAGCAGAAGAAGTAGCTGCACATCCCCGAAAATTAGTATCGCTGTATCCCGGGCTACGGGCTTTCGCGATTATAGATATTATTGGCCATAATCGTTTGGCAAAATTATTCGCTAACGCCTTCATGCCTGAATCGTGTAGAACGATCGACCTAAATCTTTGGTGAGACCTCTGTTTGCCAACCGCGCCTCTTATAGCTGAGGTCTTTTGAACATCTCCGTTCACATGTTGCATCTATACGTATATACAATCCTCCCACGACCCACATTTCTCAGCCAATAATAGTTGTAGAGTTCGATTTTGCAATACACACTTTTTTTGTGGAAAAGTTAAATATTGTTTCTACAATTGTCAAAAAAATCGTACGATAAAAATATCGTGAAAGCGCGTAAATGTTTTGTTTTCTTTTTGTTTTTTATTGAATTTTCTTACTGAAATTAGACAAAAAGTATTGAACCAATTTAACGAAAAATTAGGAAAATTGTTCTGTTTCATCATTTTAAACATTCATAAGAAATTCAGCAATGTTATTTTTTCATATCGAAATAATGATTTCAAATTTTTTAAAATATTTCCCATTGCATAGAAGAAAATGTTTTAAAAAATAAATGAGCATGGAGTATTGGGCATTAACGAGAAACAAGAACAAAGTTACTTGGGCCATCTGATGGTGGAGGCTTCAAATATATTGTGTGCTTTCATGGAAGGCCACGACCTTACCTCTCGGCCTATTAAATCAGCGTTCTTTCTTATCGACAAACTGTGAAAATCCCTCGACGATAAAAACTCTATTGCAAGTAAAGAATATATTCTCGAGGAATTTGTAGACACGCTCGACATTTTCCTACAATTTTGAATGAATATTAGCTCTACTCGGAAGAAAAAGATAATAACAGCTCAACATTGCTTGGGGACTGTTCCCTTTTTACAGTGAAGTAAAATTCTGATTTCATCAGCTCGCGGTAAAAAGGTACGCTGCTATTATCACCGAGGGAAACTCTCGTGTAGCTCTATAACTCTCTTTAGTATTTCTACTTGTGCTCTGCAGGTAAATAATAAAACACTTTCTTCCCAAATGAATTTTTTAAAATAATTGTCATACAGAAAAAATACGATGTGAGCATTGTCGACTCCTCAATATGACGTTACGTCAAATATATGTTTGATATTTTCAAGTGAAAGTAAAATATACATGCAAACAAGGACGAGAGGTCCTGTAACAATTTTTTGTGTCGAAATTCTCGTCATATTTATATTTATCGTTACGAGACTAATTATGAGATATCAACCATTAGCAGCCCAATGTTGAAGTAATTTATACATCTATTTTATTGAATCATTGCGAAATCTATAAATCAGATTGATCCCAAAGGTTATAGAAAATGTGACGATATATTTTTCTTGTATGCATTAAATAATTGGCAAGCTATTTATAATATCTGAGCTCAAATTTTAAATTGATGCATATACGTGATATGTATGAAAATGACGTCGTATCAATTGTGCAGAAAGTTACTGCAATTACATAGTGTTTCATCATTAATTTTTTTTCTACGGAGTAAAAAAAAAACTTGTTTCCGATAATTGCATAACTTAAAAACGTCTGTCCAGGCGTGACAGAGGAGGAGGCGCGTATGCATACGAGCATTTTTCGATTCGATTCGATGACATTATATATGATTAAGCCAACGTATATATACGGCTTTACATATATCAACAAGCAATTGACGCTTATAATACGCATTGTATCGTTCTAGGTGACTGTCAATGGTGATTTTTCACCGGAGATCAACACACGAGCTGGTATTTTAATAGAGAAGTGATAGTACTAATGATAAAAGTGGATTTTCCACATTTTTTTGTACATAAAAATGCACTGTCATGCGTAAAATAGCAGCATCAGTACTATATAAATTTCCTGCTGTGCTTTGCTCTTCATGTTTAAAGAATACGACGTAAGGCTTTCGAAAATATTTTCTTTTTTGCGCTTTCTTTTTGTATATTGATCTGAATAACTTGAATAAATTGAAGAAGGAATCATTAATTGATAAGAAGAAAAATTTTGCGTGTTATTAACACTTATTACGCGATAAAAAAAAATTTGCAGTGACACACCAGACAAGAAAGGTCCACAATAGATGAAATTTCAGTCGACATTGTATAGAAAAGAGGATTTATTATATTAATTAAATATGATTTATTGGTTTCGAATACGATGAAAAATTTGAATAATATGATTTTTGTGCTTTCTTGATGAAGACAAGGAGGTATCCAGTGAACTCGATATGCTGCACTGGCCGCCCGGTTTTTTAATTAAACAGCTGATCGATTGTAAATACGACTGGCTGGTGTAATATGCGCATGGACGTGTAAGGTCCACGGATTTATAAAGTCCCCTGAATACAGGGGACTCCGGTATCAGAGTTCGAATTATTTTGTTGAATTTAAATAAATTTCTTAAAACTTACCACTCACTCGTTTATATCGAATGAATTCATTTCTGTTTCGATTTTCTTTTGTCAAACCTATAATTTTTCATCCAATTGCTAGGTAGGATTCTCTATCCGCAATTATCCAACAAATATGCGTACTACTTTCGAAAGAATCCGGGTACAAAAAAAAAATCGTGAGGTCGATTCGAAACTTGCAACATAATGATTATTGTGCCACTTTGGAGTATATGAGAGTGCAGCAGGAATTCTCAGACTTTTCTTTCAGTTACTTCGCGTCGTCCGCAATTATCCGACTAATATCCGTACTACTTTTGAACGAACCCGCTAAGAAGTATGAGGTCGATTCGAAACTTGAATCGTAACGGTTATCGTGACAATTTGCAGTATATGAGAGAGCAGCGGGAATTCTCAGACTTTTTTTAAGTTATTTCACGTCATATAAATAAAAGTTTACCGGATAAAACTCTACTGCAACATCTTTACCGTAATAAAAAATAAAATTTCCAAACTCTGCCATATTACAAATCTGTAGATGCCGATTTTCTACTTGTTAATTAAATGTCGAATCCAAAACTTTGTTTTAGTCACTTCATATAGTTGGCGTAAAGGGCTCAGTTTCTTCGAGGTTCAACGTTATAACAAGAACAATAAATTTAATTGATGAAATTCGATTTAAAAAAATACATCTTTTTGTTCGGCCATATCCTGGTATAAATAGCCAGCAATAGTATTGCGGCCTTCGTTTTTTGTGTACGTTTATAAATTATTGTAATAGTGGAATTTGCATTCTGAAATGACATGTAATCTTCATCACAGTGATACAAGTAATGTTGTTAATTTTTTTTTAACCATCCTTTCGACTGGACATTTTGTTCGGCTCATATATCTAATCATCGGCGGGCCGTCGATGAAAGGTTACTTGCTGAGAATATAAAGATTGATTTTATATCTTAGGCATGGATCTATTTATATTCACAGTTTTCTCACAACCACATTGTTCTGGTATAGAGCTGCTTCCTCATACATATGAAGAAACTGTTTAATAATAATATTTAAGAATGCGTATCTCGACGCAGACGTTTGCTCGCGCTGAGTTAACATATTCATGTCCGAGTAAACTGTCAAAAATGTGTAAGAGATTATTACGTTTATGCTAGAACACTACCGGAGTCACTTTACTTGCGTATAAAAATCAATTTCGTTGCCTCACTGTATACATATTCCTCTATATTTATTGACATATTACATACTATATTTATTGAAAGCACTGTTCGAATGCGTTCATCGTTCAAGTTATTATGAATTAATAACACTGATCAACTTGTACCATTTTCTCATCTCCGCGTAGATATGTAATATCACCCTTTTGTGTTAAGACTCGGAAACTTTGAACAACATACGTCATTTTGAAATGTATAATAATAATAAGCGATTCGATGGCATCAACTACTAACTTTAGAGCATCTGGCGGAACTAGTTATCGAGCTGGAAGCTCGAACCACCGGATGCGTGCAACAAATGTCTCATCACGAACGTTAATTTTCAATCGACCACGTTACTCATTACAATACGCGTCGAAAAACTTGCTCATGTATAGAGCAAAATTGGCTCGTATATCTCGAACGCAAAAAAGCACCTAAAACACGATATGATGGACGTGAAATGCCGTGTAATTATTACCTCTGAAACATCCTCGGTCGTACCACCATTCTCATTGATCCTAGTGAAAAAAGCCTTTGGTATCGACTCATTTGATTGCCAGTGATACCAGCAGTAAGGTTTAATGTAACCTAGGGAAAAAAAAAATTGAAGAGGCTTTCGGAATGAAACAAGTAAACGAAGATTCGCTTCTACATTTCATTACTAAATACATTTATAATAAATTTTTTCCGATTATTACTGCACAGCTTTTATAGATATTTATGCATGAATGAAATATTAATTGAATATACATATATATATATATATATTAGACTGTTTCAAAATAAATCGATAATTTTTTTTTGCTTTACACAATCTTAAACTATACTTGGACATCAAAAAATAATCCTCGCGAAAGGAAGGGCCGGTCCTTCAAGATTTAGAGGTGTCTCATCGGACTTTTGTCATTTTTATTTCGTTAATACGTGAATAATTAATTTGCATGGATGGAACAAACGTTTTTCTAGTCCTAAAATGATGAATATATTCCAAACTTATGTATAAATACTGAATATACTAGAAAAAACGGTCTTGATGATCGCAGCAACAATTATCGGTCGATATATACGTCGATAAATGCAAAAAAACAAACAAAAAAATACAAAAATAAATATTAATAATCTCCTACTTTCCTTTTAAGGTACTTCCTACTTTGTACTTTCTCCTACAATTAAGTAGGAGATTATTAACTACTGATAAATAACGTTTTTAAGAAAATTTTTATAAAAATCGTAATTAATTGTTTTTTCATTTGCTAACATGTTTTTATTTTGTTCAATTAATCATAAAGTCTTGTTTGCTAATAATAATAATAATTTGTACTCGATTGACAAAGTAGACTAAGAGTTGAATAATCATTAATGTTATTGAGAAAAACGATGTGGGGTTAGAAAAACAGGCGTGCAAAGGTACCCGCGCGCCGATACGACGTGCCGCGCTAGATAAATTAATTTATCTCTACCGGTAAACATAATTTCTCCATTAATAAAAAATACGTTTTTTATGGAAAATTTGACGTAGAATACGATGGTTGTATTAAGAAATCGTTAAAATTTGGGGGCCATGGTTAAAAAATTGATTTAAACATTTCAATTGTCTATAACAATATGAAATTTTTTATAAATTTTTTTTAAAATATTTTTTTCTCAAAATTCACTCTTTTATCTTCAAAATGAGAAAAAAAAGTTTTCTCTAGCTTAAAATAACCGGAGTTATGAATTTTTGAAAATGAGTCTCCAAGGCACAAATCACGAAAATCTCAAAATTTCAACCCCCTCTATTAAAAAAAAAAATTCCTCGAACCGTATCTTTTTTTTTCGACATAGAACCCGTAAAAAAAGTTTCAGCCAAATAAAAAATGTGTCAGTCAGAATGGTGTTCGGTTTGTAAAAGAATTAGTCATTAATGAAATAAAAAAAGACAAAAGTCCGATGAGATACCTCTAAATCTTGAAGGACCGGCCCCTCCTTTCGCGAGGATTATTTTTTTATGTCCAAGTATAGTTTAAGATTGTGTAAAGCAAAAAAAAAATTATCGATTTATTTTGAAACAGTCTAATATATATATATACGACACTACCATGTTTTCCTCGATTTTAGGGCCTGTAAACAAGGAGTAAAGTGGTACTTTTGGGCCCTCGAACTTGAAAGTTCTACTTTTTAATCCTCGGCTACAAGCCCTAAAAGCTCGGAAAACATTTTAGTGTTGTATAAAATATCGTGTGCAACATGGAGGTGCCACTTTACCTCCTTGGTACGCAATGTACTATTATATATGCGACGGCGTTTCCGATTGCTACTATACTTGGCAACGAGATATTTCGCTGTATCTTTCTTACCGAACGGGATTTTTATTAACTTGTATCTGGACGAAGATGTCGTCAAAAAATTGCAGCACCGCACGGTGCTTGATAGCGTTATTATATCATCCATACGTAGTGGGGATCGGTCAGCGAGTGCGTCGAATGTTATAAATATAAGAGCAGCGCGTACTACGGCTTATATCGGATCGAATGATCGAGCATATAATCAAGAATCGTCGCGTGCACAAAAGTAGTGTTAAATTAGTGAATATAAAATCCCAGTTAGCGTACAAGTAATCGTATAATCATGGCATTTTTTACCGGCTATTGGGGCCTTGATGGCATGATTCTTATGACTGTTGCGATTATATGTGCTTATATGTACATGACGAGAAAATTTCTTTACTGGAAGAAACGCGGTGTTGTAGAAATAACGCCAACACCGTTTACCGGTAATTTCGGCGATTGTCTTCTCATGAAAAAATCACCCGCTGAATTTGTGAAGGATCTCTATGATCGATCGCCGAATCTCCCTTATGTAGGGTTCTACATATTCGATCGGCCCTTTTTCCTGGTGCGCGATCCCGAGCTCGTGAAAAACGTACTGGTGCGCGATTTTAATTATTTCTCGGATAGATATGCCGCGGCGAGTCCCGACGATACTCTCGGCAATTCAAATTTACTTATGGTGAAGAATCCAGCATGGAAAATAATCCGAACGAAATTAACGCCGATTTTCACGTCCGGCAAACTCAAAAAAATGTTTCAATTAATGCTCGAAGTCGGCGAAGATCTCAAGACTCATATGAATTCTCTCGATTTAAAAGGTAATTGGAGTTTCAAGGCATATAAATATATTGATCAAAATTTATTTCAACACCCTTTTATTGAAGGAAAATAACTGATTAGTCGACAACATGATTTTTCATTCGATCAACATCTCTTTATCGAGCAATAGTTCAATATTGAGCATTTTTTCTTCTTCTAATTGAAGGGCAGGGTCGCGTCCTGGAGATAAAGGAATTGTGCGCAAAATATACTACCGATCTCATCGGCACTACAGCCTACGGTCTCAAAGTCAATTCTTTGAACAATCCCGACGCCGAATTTCGAAAGTGCGGACGTGAAATATTTCAGTTTGACTTTTGGCGAAGCCTGGAGATGACCTCGTTGTTTTTCGTTCCGCAAATTGCAAAACCCATGAGATTTGAGTTCTTCACCAAGAAAAGTTCGAAATTTCTACGAAAAGCTTTCTGGGACACGATAGTAGAGCGTGAACGATCGGGAGTTAAGCGAAATGACTTCATCGATTTGCTCATCGAGCTCAAGAACAGTCAAGCCGGTACCGAGGATGCGAAGATATTCGGTAAAATGCGATTCAAAAATATGTTGTAGTATAAAAAAAAAACAACTCACTCTGTTGTGACTAAACTTGGCTAGAGTAGGTGATTGTGATTTTCTGTGCAACGGTCCGTCACGGAAAAAATGTGCAAAAAAATTTCGTGGTCTAAACAACCGATTTTCGTCTAAATTTTTAATATTTTTAATGCAATAATTGTTACGATCGAATTGTTCAGATAAAGAACATTTTTACGCATGCCAACGAGAATAACACCATTTTTCCCAAGATAATAACTTGACCACGAAAGAGTTAAAGTCATTCAGAAAAATGTTTCGTTGACGTCACATTTCGTCTAGGGTGAATTTATGATTATCTCATGTTTGTATTGCTACAGAATTCGATGGCGATAATTTGGTTGCACAAGCGGCGATTTTTTTCACGGGTGGCTTTGAAACCTCGTCTTCTACGCTGAGTTTTGCACTTTACGAACTTGCGCTTTCACCCGAAGTACAGACGAGATTGCGTGAGGAGATCAACGATGCCATTGCGAATAGCGATGGCAAGATAACATACGATATGGTAAACGAGAATGAATTTTCATTCAAAAAGTCGATCAAAAATATTTGAGAGAACTATGAGATGATTTTTAAAACATTTATCGCATGACATTAAATAATTATTCCATTTTTTCCCCCACAAATATGCTTGCTAGTCAATATCTCGGCGCTGGATTGGTCTATGACATTTTTGTATCGCTTATTTTGAAGATAATGGCACCCGCAATCATAAACGTACCCCAAAGAAATTGGACATGAATTTTTGCAGTTTTTTTCTATTTGCCACGTTCATCATTTTGTATTGAAAAAAAAAAATCCATCATCAATTTGGCTCGTTATTTTTTTATAAAATAAAATATTGCCTTGGGATGCTTTAAAAAAATTCTGAGAATATATCATTCTCATAAGGTGAAAAAAAAAAGTAAATTTTTTATTCGAAAATTTTTGTAAATAACAAATGTAGTAGGCTGAAAGTGAACCCGTAGTTGGCGACGTCAATCTATCCCTATAAAAGTCTGTAGAATGCGGTGTCGATTAACATGGCGCATCCAGTTATTGGGACCCCTAAATATCTTTTGGGGGCCATTCTGAGGGCTATGGATGCGCTGTCCTAATACATTTCCCTTGAAGGAAAAGGTATTAATTTAACGTCCTTTAATGATCATCAACAGGTCATGACACTTCCCTATCTAGACATGGTCATCTCGGAGACACTACGAAAATATCCACCTCTGTCTTTCCTGGATCGTGTCGCTAATTCCGATTATAAAATACCAAATTCGAATCTCGTAATTGAAAAAGGTACACCCGTGTACATTCCGATGCTTGGACTTCACTTTGATCCGGAATATTTTCCGAATCCCGAGATCTTTGATCCCGAGAGATTTACCGAGGAAAACAAAAAGGATCGAAAATCCTTCGTCTACATGCCCTTCGGAGATGGACCTCATATTTGCATCGGTAAATCCCTTAATGACGTATTTTAAAAATATTTTTATTACCGTCTGCCATAACAATTTTATTGAAAATTATATATTTTTTTTTTCATCAAATCGATGACATTTTTGTAAGATTATCAAAAAAAAGAAGAGAATATCCGATCTCAGAATGGAAAATGAAAAATTCCACTTCTCGAATTGGATTATCATTATTGCTTTTTAATATGAAGCAATTTTGTGATTGCATACAACCGAACAAATAACGTGAAAATACGATTACTTAATTTTTTTTTTTTCCTTTCGATTCAGGCATGCGTTTGGGACTCTTGCAAACGAAACTGGGACTCTTACAAATTTTATCGGAATACGAGGTGACGCCGTGCAAGGAAACATTGATACCGATGAGACAAAATCCAAAGTCATTGCTAACCTCCCCAGACGGTGGAATGTATTTGAACGTTCGGAAAATTATCACAGTAGCTGGTTGAAGAAAAATATCGCAACCGAATAGATAATTTAAAAATACACAGACAATGCATGTCATTTGAACAGTAAGTACAATGTGTAAATGCAATATTTCTACAGGATTTTGTAGTCTGACGATGATATACGGAGAAAGTCGTTTTTATTAAAAAATTGTGCAGAAAAATAAATTAAATTATTTTTTCTAAAGCATTGCTCCTTTCAACTCCAGACAGCCCGCGCGCCGAGCAATACAACAAATGTTATGAGTTTTACAGCGATCATCGATTTCGACCATTTGTATTACTAATTTTCGATTTGTTTCATTTATTTGATCATCACATTGAGAACGTAATTCAAAGTAATAAGCCACGTCGAATGATCCCACGCGTGCAGAAATTTTTGGTAAAAATTTGTAAAGAGAGAGAGAGCCTTGTCGTTTATGAATTTCCGAAATTATGACATTTCTTACCGGCTCGATTAGGGCCTCGATACCATGATTCTTATGAGCATCTCGATCGTTTTTTTCTACACGTAGTACATGACGAAAAAATTTATCTACCGGGAGAAACGCGGTGTCAGAAAAATAACGCCACACCGTTTACCGGTAACTCTGCCGACTGCCCACTGATGAAAAAATCACCACTTGAATTTGTGAAGGATCCCTACGGTCACAATTATTTCCACTTCAAAATTCGAAAGAATTTCCGAAGTTTTCCTCCCGAGAGGCATTCTCTATTAAAAAAACTGTAAAATTCACAGAAAATTTTTTTCCGTGTACGCTAGGACCTCGATTTAACGGCCAGTGGCGGGACCGGCTCCGCATCGCACCTTGTTAAATCGAGGTAGCGTATGCCCGCCCATGCTGTATCTGCGCATCGGCACTCCGTGCTACGGGCCTGATCGGGGAGACTTTAAGCGTCCCCCACCATCTCCCACCCCGCGAAAAACCGATCGATAAATGCGACACGGTGGGGACTGTCCATTAAATCGAGGGCCATTAAATCGAGGTCCTAGTGTATTATGCTGGAATTTGCTTTACATTTTCTTTAGCACAATCACAAGTATAGTTCATCTTGGAAACTCGTCGCAGAAAACGTTATATTGAAACGATTTTTGTTTTTTTTTTTTTAATGACAGATTTTGCTCATTCGATTGAACCGAATTACGATTTGTTCTTAATAATAAAAAAAATTTGGTATAAACAATTTGTGTTGAAAAAACGCCAAGATATCGAGTCTTCTATGAGGTCAAGTGCATGCAGTCAAAACAGTGACATATTATGTATTTATTTCAATGTTAATACCAGGGTATACAGTATCGTTAGTTCTCATAAGTTTCGTCGCACTGCAGAATTCGATGGCGATAATTTAGTTGCGCAAGCGGCTATTTTCTTCGCCGGAGGCTTCGAAACGTCATCCATTACTCTCAGTTTCGCATACTCGCGCTTTCACCCCCAAGTACAGACGAAATTGTGTCAGGAGATCAACGATAGCATCGCTCATAACGCGGGGACAAGATAACATATGACATGGTAAAATGACCGCGTGTATTTTTTATTATTAAGTCGATAAGATTTTTATTATAATTGAAAGAATTATCAAACGACTTTTAAATATATAAAAGAGTCATTCTATATCGATTTGAACAGCCACTTTGCTCTCTTTGATTCTGTCTCATGCACATATCAATATGTATTATGATACATCGCAAATGATAGTGCGTAAAAAAACTTTTCAAAAAACGCAGTCGTTTTGGAATGATCGTATTTTATGTTCCACAAACGCTATTATTGGTTAATATCTTGGGGGCTGGATTGAGACCTCTGTTTGCCAACGACCTCTTACAGCTAAGGTCTTTTGAACATCTCCGTACATGTTCCTCCCGCGCCCCATATTTAGTTGCAGAATCTGTTTTTGCAATATACTTTGTGGAAACATTAAGTACTGTTCTACAATTCGAAAAAAAATCGTGCGATAAAAATATCGCGAAAGCGCGCAAATGTTTTGTTTTTGTTGTTTTTTTATTGATTTTCCTTACTGCAATTGGACGATAAGTATATTGAACCAATTTAACGAAAAGTTAGGCCAATTGTTATTTTGTCATCATTTTAAACATTCATAAGAAATATAGCAATGTTGTTTTTTCATACGGTAATAATACCGTAATGGTTTCGAATTTTGTAAATATTTCCCATTGGATAGAAGAAAAATTTTGAAAAATAGGTGAACATGGGGTATTCGGCGGTAACGATAAACAAGAACAAAGTTACGTCTGCCATCTGATGGTGGAGGCTCCAAATATTGTGTGCTCTCATGGAAGGTTACTGCGACTTTACGTGTCGGCCCATTAATCAGCATTTTTTCTTATCGACAAACGGTGATAAAAATTCAACAATAAAAACATTATAACAAGAAAAGAAGGCAAAATATATTCTCGAGGAATTTGTAGAGCGACGATAGATATCTCTCTACCATTTTGAATGTATATTAGCTTTCTAGCTTTTTTTCCATACTCGGAAGAGGAAGATAATAAGAGCTCAAAATCGATTCCCTTTCTACAATGAAATAAAATTTGTATCTCTTCATTTCATCAACTCGCGGTAGAAAGGTACTCTGATATTGTCGCCGAGGGAAACTCTCGTAGCTCTATCTCTCTTTGGTATTTCTACTTGTGCTCTTCAGGTAAATAATAAAACAGTTTCCTTCTAAATGAATTTTTGAAAATAATGTTTATACAGAAAAAATACGATGTGAGCGTTATCGACTCCTCAATATGACGTTACGTCAAATATATGCTTGATATTTTCCAGTGAAAGTAAAATATACATGCAAACAAGGACGAGAGGTCTTGTAACAATTTTTTGTGTCGAAATTCTCGTCATATTTATATTTATCATTATGGGACTAATTACGATATATCAACTACTAGCAGCCCAATGTTAAAGTAATTTGTTCATTCATTTTATTGTTTTTTTTGCGAAATGTATAAATCATATTGAACCCAATGATTATAGAAAACGTGACTATATATTTTTCTTCTATGCATCAAATAATTGTCAAGCAATTTATAATATGCGTGCTAAAAGTTGCAATTGATGTATACCTGATATGTAAGAAACTGACGTCGTATCAATTGGCAAAAAATTGCTACAATTTCATAATGCTTCGTGATTAATTTTTTTCCTACGGAGTAAAAAAAAATGTTATCGATAACTGCATGACGTAAAAACGTCCATCCAAGCGTTATAGAGGACAAGGCGTGTACGTAACATGCATTTTTCGTTTTCGATTCGATGAGATGATATCATTTATTTAAACCACAACGTATATATATATATATATATATGCGGCTTTACATGTCAACAAGCATCGTATCGTTCTAGGTGACTGCCAATCGTTCTTTTTACCGGAGGCCAACACACGAGCTGATATTTTAATAGAGAGGTGATAGTACTATAACGATAAAAGTGGATTTTCCACATTTTTTTGTACATAAAAATGCACTGTCATGCGTAAAATAGCAGCATCAGTACTATATAAATTTCCTGCTGTGCTTTGCTCTTCATGTTTAAAGAATACGACGTAAGGCTTTCGAAAATATTTTCTTTTTTGCGCTATCTTTTTGTATATTGATCTGAATAACTTGAATAAATTGAAGAAGGAATCGTTCATTGATAAGAAGAAAAATTTTGCGTATTATTAACACTTATTACGCGATAAAAAAAAATTTGCAGTGACACACCAGACAAGAAAGGTCCACAATAGATGAAATTTCAGTCGACATTGTATAGAAAAGAGGGTTTATTATATTCAAACAATGATTATTTCAATGATATATGATTTATTGGTTTCGAATACGATTAAAAATTTGAATAATAAGATTTTTGTGCTTTCGTGATGAGAACAGTATCCAGTGAACTCGATATGCTGCACTGGCCTCCCGGTTTTTTCAATTAAACAGCTGATCGATTGGAAATACGACTGTGTAATATGCGCATGAATACCCGCATGGTATAAGGTCCCCTGAATACAGGGAACTTCGGTATCACAGTTCCAATTATTTTGTTGAATTTAAATAAATTTCTTAAAACTTACTACTCACTCGTTTATATCGAATGAATTCATTTTTGTTTCGATTTTATTTTGTCAAACCTAAAATTTTTCATCCAATTGCTAGATAGGATTCTCTATCCGCAATTATCCAACAAATATGCGTACTATGTACTTTCAAAAGATTCCGGGTACAAAAAAAAATCGTGAGGTCGATTCGAAACTTGCAACATAAAGAGTGCCACTTTGCAGTATATATAAGAGTGCGGCAGGAATTCTCAGACTTTACCTTTAGTTACTTCACGTCGTTAATAAATAAAACTCTACTGCAACATCTCTGCTGCAATAAAAAATCTACAAACTTTGCCATAGTACAAATCTGTGAATGTCGATTTTTCTCGTCGAGGTTTAATGTTACAACAGAGACTATAAATTTAAGTAGTGGAATTCGATTTTAAAAAAATATTTTTTTTTTGGGCCACCCTGGGACATTATGTGAATAGAATTACCGCCTTCACTTTTTGTGCACGATTGCGTATTATTGTACAACAGTGGAATTTGCATTCTGAAATGACATGTTATTATCTTCATTACAAAGATAAAAGTATGTTTTTACTTTTTTTTAACCATACTTTTGATTGAACATATTTTTTTCAGCTTATCTAATCATTGACGCGCCGTTGATAAAAGGTTTTGGATGAGAATAAAGATCGATTTTTTTCGTAGGCCCAACTAAATTGTTCTGGCAGACCTGTATATGTAGAAGATACTGTTTAATAATAAAATTAATCAGAATGAGTATCTTTACGCAGACGTTTTCTCGCGCTGAATATATATATTCAGGTCCGAGTAAACTGTCAAACAAGCGTGAGAGATTATTACGTTTATGCGAGAATACTTCCAGCGTCACTTCACTTGTATATAAAAATTAATTTCGTTACCTCACTGTAACATATTCCTCTATATTTATTGACAGCAGTGTTCGAATGCGTTCGTTCAAGTTATTAAAATTTCATAACACTGAGCAACTTGTACCATTTCCTTATCTCCGTGCAGATATGCAATATCACCCTTGTGTTAAGACTTTGAACAACGTACGTCATTAAGCAACGAAATAATAAGCTATTCCCCGGCATCAACTACTAACTTTGGAGCATCTAGCGGAACTATTTATCGAGCTGGAAGCGCGAACCACCAGATGCATGCAACTAATGTCTCCTCGCGAACGTTGAATTACAATCAACTACGTTAATTATTAGACTACGCGTCGAAAAACTTGCTTATATAGAGAAAAACTCGCTGGTATATCTCGAACGTAAAAAAAAACCACCAAAAACACGATGATGAAGGCGAAATGCCGTGTAATTAATAGCTCTGAAATATCCTCGGTCGTTACAATCTCATTGATGCTAATTTAAAAAAAAAGCATTTGCTATCGACTCATTTGATTGTCAGGTATTCCAGCAGTAAGGTTTAATGAAACCTCGGAAATGAAGACGCTTCTAAAATGAAATAAGCAGACGAAGATTCCCTTGCTCATTTTTCATTGCTAAATAAATTTGTAATCAATTTTTGCCAATTATTACAGCACAACTTTCAAAGGTCAAAATGAAATATTAATTAAACATGTATATTTATATATATGACGGCATTCCTCATTCCTACTACTTTTAACAATAAGATGTTCCTCCGTATATCATACTCAGCGAACGTGACCGTCATAAACTTGTATTTTGATGCAAAAAACATGGAAAGATTATAGCCCCGCGCGTGCTTGATAGCGTTATATATCATCCTTGCGTGCGGTGGGGGTCGATCAGCGAGTGCATCGAATGTTATAAATACAAGAGCAGCACATACTGCGAGTCATACCGGATCGAATGATCGAGCATAAACAAGAATCTCCACGTGCAAAAAAGTCGTGTTAAATTAGTGAAACCCCCCCCCCCCCCCCCCTTAATTAGTGTATAAGTTATCGGATTAAGCATGGCGTTTTTTACCGGTTATTGGGGCCTTGATGGCATGATTCTTATGACTGTTGCGATTGTATGTGCTTATATGTATATGACAAGAAAATTTCTTTACTGGAAGAAACGCGGTGTTGTAGAAATAACGCCAACACCGTTTACCGGTAATTTCGGCGATTGTCTTCTGATGAAAAAATCACCCGGTGAATTTGTGAAGGATCTCTATGATCGATCGCCGAATCTCCCTTATGTAGGGTTCTACATATTCGATCGGCCCTTTTTCCTGGTGCGCGATCCCGAGCTCGTGAAAAACGTACTGGTGCGCGATTTTAATTATTTCTCG
The DNA here is from genome assembly GCA_963564615.1 of Rhorus exstirpatorius. Taxonomy (NCBI): domain Eukaryota; kingdom Metazoa; phylum Arthropoda; class Insecta; order Hymenoptera; family Ichneumonidae; genus Rhorus; species Rhorus exstirpatorius. The sequence goes on along the minus strand of OY751317.1, from coordinate 39,095,395 downwards.
GATAGATATGCCGCAGCGAGTCCCGACGATACTCTCGGCAATGCAAATTTATTTATCGTGAAGAATCCAGCTTGGAAAATAATCCGAACGAAATTAACGCCGATTTTCACGTCCGGCAAACTCAAAAAAATGTTTCAATTAATGCTCGAAGTCGGCGAAGATCTCAAGACTCATATGAATTCTCTCGATTTAAAAGGTAATTGGAGTTTCAACACCCCTTTATTGAAGGAAAATAACTGATTAGTCGACAATATGATATTTCATTCGATCGACATCTCTTTATCGAGCGATAGTTCAATATTGAGCATTTTTTCTTCTTCTAATTGAAGGGCAGGGTCGCGTCCTGGAGATAAAGGAATTGTGCGCAAAATATACCACCGATCTCATCGGCACTACAGCCTATGGTCTCAAAGTCAATTCTTTGAACAATCCCGACGCCGAATTTCGAAAGTGCGGACGTGAAATATTTCAGTTTGACTTTTGGCGAAGCCTGGAGCTGACCTCGTTGTTTTTCGCACCGCAGATTGCAAAACCCATGAGGTTTGAGTTCTTCAGCAAGAAAAGTTCGAAATTCCTACGAAACGCATTCTGGGACACGATAGTGGAGCGTGAACGATCGGGAGTTAAGCGAAATGACTTCATCGATTTGCTCATCGAGCTCAAGAACAGTCAAGCCGGTACCGAGGATGCGAAGATTTTCGGTAAAATGAGATTCAAAAATATGTTGTCCTATCGAAAAAAAACAAAATATAGAACCCTGCTATGGCTACACTTGGCTAGAATAGTTGCTCTTGATTTTCTGTGCCACGGTTCGTCATGGAAAAATTGTGAAAATCTCACGTTTATATTGTTGCAGAATTCGATGGTGATAATTTGGTTGCGCAAGCGGCGGTTTTTTTCACGGGTGGCTTTGAAACCTCGTCTACTACTCTGAGTTTTGCACTTTACGAACTTGCGCTTGCACCCGAAGTACAGACGAGATTGCGTGAGGAGATCAACGATGCCATGGCGAATAGCGATGGCAAGATAACATACGATATGGTAAACGACAGTGAATTTTTATTTAAAAAGTCGATCAAAAATATTTGAGAGAACTGTGAGATGAATTTGAAAACATTTATCGAATGACATTGAATGACATTGAATGACATTTTTTTCCCCGCAAATATGCTTGCTGGTTAATATCTCGGAGCTGGATTAGCCTATGACATTTTTGCTATCGCTTATTTTGAAGATGATGATACCCGTCATCATAAGATTGACCCGGAAGAAATTAGACATGAATTTTTTTCAGTTTTTTTTTTCATTTGCCACCTTTATCATTTCACGTTTGAAAAAACTCCATTGTCGATTTTGCTCATTATTTTTCTATTAAATAAAGTAGCGTCTTGGGATGCTATGAAAAAATTCTAAGAATTTATCATTCCAATTAAGGTAAACGAAAAAAATGTTTAATTTTAAAATTTTCGTAAATAACAAACGTAATAGGCTGAATATCTGACCAGTAGTTGGCCATGTCAATCTATACCTATGATGCGCTATCGATTAACATAGCTCGTCCAGCTACTGGGACCCTAAAATATCTTTTGGTGGCGATCCTGAGGGGTGGATGCCCTGTCCTGGTACATTTACCTTGAAGGAAAAGGTATTAATTTAATGCCCTTTGATGATTATCGACAGGTCATGACACTCCCCTATCTAGACATGGTTATCTCGGAAACGCTACGAAAATATCCACCTCTGCCTTTTCTGGATCGTGTCGCTAATTTCGATTACAAAATACCAAATTCGAATCTCGTAATTGAAAAAGGTACACCCGTGTACATTCCGATGCTTGGACTTCACTTTGATCCGGAATATTTTCCGAATCCCGAGACCTTTGATCCCGAGAGATTTACCGAGGAAAACAAAAAGGAACGAAAATCCTTCGTCTACATGCCCTTCGGAGATGGACCACATATTTGCATAGGTAATGCATGAGGGCATAGGCCCTTAATGAGCAATTTTAAAAATATTTTTATTACCGTCTGCCACAAAAATTGTATCGAAAATTCAATTTTTTTTTTTTTTTTACCAAATCGACGACATTTTTATAAGATTGTCAAAAAAAGAAGGGATGATCCGATCACAGAATTGAAAATGAAAAATTCCAATTCTCGAATTGGATTATCATTATTGCTTTTTAATACGAAGCAATTTTGTGATTGCGTATAACGTAACAAATAACGTGAAAATAAGACTACTCATTATTTTTTCCTTTCGATTCAGGCATGCGTTTGGGACTCTTGCAATCGAAACTGGGACTCTTGCAAATTTTATCGCAATACGAGGTGGCACCGTGCAAGGAAACATTGATCCCGATGAGACAAAATCCAAAGGCATTGCTAACCTCCTCAGACGGTGGATTATATTTGAACATGCGAAAAATAAACACAGTATAGCTGTGGTTGAAGAAAACGATCGCAATCGAACTGATAATTTAAAAATACACAGATAATGCTTGTTATTTGAACAGTAAGTACAATATATGTAAAAGCGAAATTTCTACAGGATTTTTTTAGTATAATTGTGATATGCGGAGAAAATCGTTTCTATTCAAAATGTGCGCAGAAAAATAAATTAAATTTTTTTTTTTTTTTTCACAAAGCATTGCCCCTTTCAACTCCAGGCAGCGATACAACAAGTGTTGTGAATTTTACCGCGCGATCATCGATTTCGACGATTTTCATTGCGAATTTTTCGACTTGTTCCTTGCGCAAACGAATCTGAGTCTCGAATATATTTTATCGCAGTACGAGCTGACACAGCGCAACGAAAGATCGATCTCGCTGAGATCCAAAATAATTGGTAACCGCTACGGATGGTGAACTTCAGTCGAATGTGCGAAAAATAATAACAGAAACTGATTGATCGCCAAAGATTAATAATCCGGTGATAGTGATATATTTTTTTTTTCTTCTCGCGAACGGTGATTATATAGGGGATGACGAAACATATGGGATTAATTTGATGGATACTAATTAAGATTATCGCACAACGAATGAGTCATTTGCGTACTAGAAATTTCGGTAAAAAAAAAAAATCAAACATTCAAAAGGACAAAAATTGTGTGTGATGAACGCATAATGGACTTTTTTAATTACGAACTTTCAACTTGTTTATTCATTTGGTCGTTATGCATTTCCTATTATTTTTTTTTTTTTTTTCAGCCTCTTGTCACATTACCGCTTCAACGATTTCAGGGATTATGGGAAAGAACATGATGAATATACATAGAGATACACATATATATATATTTATATATATTTTTTTTTCACGTTCATATATACGTTTATTTTATTCACTTACTTTCATTTACAAAAAAACTAATATTTGACCGTGGCTTGTTGTTGTTGTTGTTATTTTTTTCTTTATACATATATTTGTAGGTTTTCTTGAGATACATCTTGACTACGGATTTATTTACTTAGAATTACACGTAGCTTTTCTACCGATACATTAGTACGACACCTTGTAATCGAACGGAATGATTTTGGATACCAAAGCGATCGACGATTCGACCCACGTATATATATCTCTCGTTCGCCCACAATAGTAAATCAACACGCGCGTCCAGTCGGGCGTTCGGTGTTTGAATTGTTTTTTTTCTTTTCAAATTATTCTCCTTTTTTTTTTTTTCTTCTCCAAATTAATCTCATGATCTTTTATATTTTTAATTCTCGACCGTTTACGTTCACCGAACGCCGGAACAATTCGGTATCTTTCCCTCCAGCGTTGATTTCCTCACAGACTTCGTAAAATTATAAATCTACGATGTTTATATTTATATATGCGATCGCGGTAATGGATCATCGCTCGCCAGCGAGCGTTGTTCATTGCCAAATTACTTAATATCAGATAAAAGTTTATCGTTTTCTTTTTTTTTTTTTTTAATTTTTCTTTCCTTAAAACAGTTTATGCATAGTTTGGATTTCTTTTATTTTATTATTATTATTATTATTATTATTATTATTTTCTTTTTCATTTTCTCGTCGAAAATGAGACGGGTATCACACGATAATTAATGGATACACGAGGATTAAAGGATGTCCTTAAATTATGTACATTTACACAGAATTTTCCTATCTCTAAAAATATGTAACTCTTCGCAGTGATATTCGTCCTGGTTCGTCTTTATCTCCGCCTCTCTCTCTCTCTCTCTCTCTCTCTCTCTCTCTCTCGGTTCTTTGTCTCTCAATTTTGACAGTTTCACTCATCATCAGCTGTGAATACTTTTTTTTTTTTAATAATTATTCTTTCGACAGAACGAATGTGACTGCGGAGAGCGCAATATTTCGTCTTATCGCGACTAAACTAACGTATCAGTGACTAAAACTTGAGTGTGCGAGATTGGAAGGGAGCGGACACGAGAGAGGAAGGACGGGAAAATTTTTAGTAAAAATCGCAAAATTTCATCGCTCATCGTTTTCATTGTATGTTTCATTTCTTCTTCGCTCTTATAGTTTCAATCATTTTGTTTTCTTTTTCCTCTCAATTCCATACGATTATTATTATTAATATTATTATTAGTATTATTTTTTTTTTTTTTTTGGTTCCTCAAATCTTTTTTATCATAAAATTATCACGAATTCGTTCGCGTATACCTCGCGAATTGTATATATATATATATATATCTAATCGAAGAGCCGTCTCGTTAATTGACCAGCGTGAAACAATGGATATCATCGGCTCGAGCGAATAAAGAAAGAATTGACGATAGTATAACAGCGTATTACGATTGATGAGGGAACCCGAAAATTTTTCCTTCGTACGGGCCTCCTCCGAGAGGGTATCACGACCGTGTGTTAGGCCATTTTTCTTTTACTGCGAGTCACGCTTTCTTTCGCAAAATTCGATCGATATGCGGGAATTCTCGCGGTATTCGTCAATTCGAGCCAAGATCACGATCGTCGAATCATCGAAACATTTTTGGGCCAGACGTATAGGAGGGGAGAGACCGGCGGCAATGGCAACTAATTTTTTCGATGCGGTAATTTTTTTTTGTTTTTTTTTAACGAACCGCATATATGATACGGTTATTCGTTGAGGAGTGAAAAAGTACTATTCAATAATTAAAAAAAAAATAAATAAATAAAATAAAAGAAAGACGAGACCAAGGCTCGTTTGGGAAAAGAATATTTTCGTGATTTTTTTGTGTCCGACTGAAACGTTGATAAATAAAAACCTTTCATTTCAACAAGGTGCATGTATTTCACACTAAAAAATCAATATTACGATAAAACAATTCATTGTGAAATTTTAAACACATTGTTTCTCGAAAATATATGTATACATTTTTTCAAACCAGCGTTTCAATCCCCCCCCTCCAGTCTCTCCTATTCTAGGATAATTTTTCATTTTTTTTTTTAAATTCATATTTAATCATGAAATTTCGTCAAAGAAATTCACGATATCGTGTTCGCAGGCTTGGATTAGTACACGAAGAAGAGAAAAAAATAAATAATGACAAAGATCAGGCACAGGTAGTGTTTAATAATTATAGTGACTCCCATAAATTGCTCGTTCGAAAGAACGACGAGTGAAATTTTATTCGGCATTATATATATATATATATATATATATATATATATATATACCGCAAATTATCAGTTTTGGTATGATACGTAGGTGGTAGAGTGTATTTTTTTTTTTTTTTTCGTTCATCGACACTTTACCTAGATTTTTTTTCAATAAACTTCGACGACAGACGCTAATTATTGGTCAAGAGATTAAATATAATCTCGAGTGTAGGAGAAGCAAAAAAAAAATTTTGGCAATATATCACGCGGAAGTTTTGGATTTAAATCGAACGAAAATTTCAAAATATCGAAATTTTGGTTTTTTTTTTTAGATCAAAATTAATTTCTTCCGGAATATACGTCGGGAAAAAGCGTTGGGCAGAAGAAACACAGTGCGTGATCGTGAATTGTTCAACAATTTTAATTGCAGATCGAGCCTAATTGACGAGAGAGAAAAAAGAAAAGAAAAAAAAAAAGAATTGCCCAATACGCGTTGGGATGAAGGTAAATAATAACGTAAGACTAGAGTTCAACAATACATGCGGTTTTTTCATTGCCGTATATATAGAGACACACCGATGAAGTATAAAAATATAAACATCTAAGAAATAAAAGCGTGATATAGTAGAGAACTGATCGTGAGAGTCATTTTTTTTTGTTTCTCATAATTCTGAACGATCGCTTATAATCGTTATCGGAGACAGGCTGTAATGTGAATTGGTCATTGTGACCGATTCTCGCACTCAGCTCACCGGTGCGAAATTTTCCATTTTCATTCATTTATTTTCTCATTCGGCATTCTCACATTTTATTGTTTGCAATAAGAAGTGATGAAGACTGAAAAGGCTGATTTTTTTTTTTTCGACATATTCGAACCTTTTTTTATATCGCAAAGCTTGTCATTTAGGAGACCGGAAGAATCGAAAAATAATAAAAATACCCGTAAAAAAGCATCGTTTAGATTTACGTAGATCTAGCTTAGATCGACGTAGTTATTTTTGTTTTAATATCAAATTTGATCTAAGATCTCTTGATTTAAAATATTTTTTTCCCGGGTAGACTTGAAACAATGAATGTTTTTTTTTAGTCTCCAAAGCCAATGCAGTCAGGGAGGTTCACCGGGCAGAGCAAAATGCACAGAAAAATCTGAATTTTTTCATCACATATTCACTACTACCGTGGAAATGTGCCTCAATTATTTCGGAATTTTCACCTGCACCATTCACATGAAAATTTAGTAACTGACGAGGCTCTTTTAACACGCATTCTTATGGCGGAAGAAGAAATTGCGATTTTTGCCTTTTCATAAGTCCGGAGAAAATGTCGAGAAAATTTTGAATAAAATATTATTTCGATACAGCGTACACGGAAATGAAGAAACAGCGAAAAATACAGGAGCTACACAGTTCCCGTTGGACTCGAGCAATTGCACAGCGATATTTACTGAAACATGCTGACCAAAATACATTATGCCAAATGTAAATTTTTACAGCTTCTACACTGTCCTCATTGGACTCGAGCTGCTTTACTGCTTTTTTTTTTCACTGAGAACACTGATGTATTTACAATACTAAACTGTAAATAAGTCAAAAACCAGTCAAAAACCGGTCAAAATCTCAGTGTGCACAGGAAAAGTCGTCATTTTTCTGGTAAAGGACCTAAATTACTCAGTCGCACTGTAAAATTAAATGGGTCACCCTGTTTTTTATACAGTTTATACTGTGATTTTTGCTGCTTATTTTTTTTCCGTGTAGGCAAATAAAGCGGTATAACGAAAATCAGATTGATTGTGTAATTAGTTTATGAATAATATTCAATGAACCCAAAGAATTCATGGTTATTCATAGTATAAGGGATGCAAAATGGAGATAAGCACGGTAACATCGCTGTAGAGCCAAAGCAGCTAGGTAAGGTTGAGCGCGCAATTGGGAGTTTAAATGAAATTTTTTTTTTTTCAATCATTAGGGCGCATAATGTAGAGTAAGTAAAAATAATGAGGACGTATTTTTTTATTTTTCGTTAAAAATGACAGATGCACATGTTATAGGCAATTTAATTTTACGGATTTTGATATATATATATATATATATATATATATATATATATATATATACGTGACGTCATAATGTTATAGTTTTAAATTTGTTATATGTTATAGGCAATTTTGATTCAAATAAAAAAATAAAAAATACGTACTAAAATATTTTTTCCTAAACTACCAGATTATGAAATAAAAAAATTTCATTCAAACTCCCAGCTTGCTCGACAGCTCGAACAACCGTAATAAATACGCGCTTTGTTAGACTTCGTTTTGCTAATTATGTACGTTATAAAATTGAATTTATTTCATTTTTAGCAATGTAAAATCACTTCTGATGATTCTGAACCGTCAAAAAGGCTCGAGTATTCATTTATCGTTAATTTATTCATCTCAATTTCATGATTTTCCGATTCGTGATAAATTATTTTTGCAATTAACTGCAGTGCCATCGGCTCGTGTGTATAAGCCTAGGATTTCCGTCAACCCTCTTCACCCCCCGCAAGCCCTAGTGAACCTCCTTAAAGTGCTGAAATTTTTGGCAGCATATCACTTCATATTACTCACAATAAGTATTACTGGAATGACCCATCTATATATATATGGGGCATTTCACGTCAATTCACCTGGTCATCGGCCTGACCTCCTCGGATTCAGTTGACGAATTTTTTTTGGGCATATTTTGGTTAAAAAAATGGTAGTTTTTTTTCAGATTTTTATCACTTGTTTTACTCCATAAAATAATTTTTTTTCCCCATAACTTTTGAGTAAAATAAATTTCGACCAGGTTTAAAATTCTGAAACTTTTTCCATATAATCTAGGAATAAAAAAAAGTATTTTTATCGCAGTTAGAGAGTGGGCCGACAATAATTTATATATATATATTTTTTAATTAAAGAAAAAAAATGGTTTTCCAAGCTTTTAAAAATTAAAAATGTCAATGATAGTTTATTGTAGAGGAAAAAAAATTAAAAATGAAATGTTTCTTGGTAAAAATTTTATTGTTCTTTTTTTTTCTCTCCAATAAATTATCATTGACATTTAAAATTTTTCAAAATTTGGAAAACCATTTTTTTTTTCTAATTTCAAAAAAAAAAAAAAAAAATATAAATTATTGTCGGCCCACTTTCTAACAGCGATATAAATACTTTTATTTTTTCCTAGATTCTATGGAAAAAGTTTCAGAATTTTAAACCTGGTCGAAATTTATTTTTACTCAAAAGTTATGGGAAAAAGAAATTATTTTATGGAGTAAAACAAGTGATAAAAATTTGAAAAAAAACTACTTTTTTTTTAACCAAAATATGCACGAAAAAAATTCGTCAACTGAATTTGAGGAGGTCAGACTGACGACCAGGTGAATTGACGTGGAATGCCCCATATATATATATTAGGGTGGTTGTTAATTTTTAACATATACTTGCCCCCCCTTGAATCGATAAATTACGATGAGAAAACAATGTATAAATTATTTCAGATTTTTATCTTGATCGGAAAGGGTGCCGAATCGATTTGAAATTGGAAAAAAAAGGTTTTTACTGGGAGAAAGAAATCTGTCAATTTTCGATTAAAAAAAAATAATTACTTTGAATCAATTTGATCAAGTTATTAAGAATTAGTTCTCTTCCAAAAAATTGTATAAAACTTTTCCTGGAAATTTTTTTCCTCAATTTTCGAGTAGAAAAAAAAATTAAAACTATTTTTTTACGACCAAATAAAATTAATTCAAAATTAATTAATTCAATTTTCGAGTTAAAAAAAACTATTTTTTTTTCCGACCAAATTAAATTGATTCGAGGATAGTTTTCTTTTTTTGTACTCGAAAGTTGAGAAATTTTTTTTTTTCCAGTACAACTTTTGTTTTCCATTTTTACATCGATCTCGGCACTTTTTACAATCAACATAAAAATCTGAAATAATTCAGACATTGTTATCTCATCATTGTCTATTTATTACAGGCCCGGCAAGTATATATTAAAAATTAACGATCACCCTAATACATATTATATATATATATATATATATATATGTAAATTATAACCCTGAGGATGTCTGCATATTGGCGAGGGCGCGTGACAAAGAGTCAAACCCAATTAAAAAAAGTGACTTAAAAAAAAGTGAAAAAAATCCGATTGTAGGGAATCGAAAAAGAAATAGAAAAGTTCGTGCAGTCATCTCTCGGATGAACAGGTGAGACGGGGGCCGCGCGTGTCAAAAAATTAAAGTAGCCAAAACGTGTTCTGTGTGGGGTTAAAAAAAAAAAGTAAAAAAATTCGATTGTAGAGAATCGAATAAGGGTCAAAAAAGTTCCAGTACAGTTATCTCTCGGAGCCATAGCTTAAAAGCCACAAATTGCCAAACTTCAAATTTGCAGATATGCAGATATCTTCAGGGTCATATACATTATATTTTCAACGTATACTTTAATAACTTTGTGTAATTTTTTTTTCTCACAATGGCTCTCTGTTATCAATGGTCAAAGTAGATTTTGCTATTCTTATCGTATTATTCGTAAATTCTAACAATTCGTTTTTTTTTTTTTTTTACAACATTCAAAACAGTTGCTCCTTATTTTTGGATTTTACCATATGGCAGCTCTATCATATATATATATATCCATAAATATATATATATATATATGTTCATGCGCTTTTAGATGTTTATCCATTAAATTGTCTGCCTAGTCTACCATCTATATTTACCGATCAATATAGACGATTTTTTTTTTTTTTTTTTTTTCTTTCGTGTGTACGTACACCGTCTGTGGCAATTCGAGTTTTCATGTCGATACACGTTCTTTATCCATATATTTATAACGAGCAACATGAATTAATAGTCGTTAGGGCTATCCGTTGATTGGACAATAAATAAAATAATTATACGAATCTAAACACTTACGGGGACCTGCTGTCGTTCGAACAGAGTCACCTGAATTCATTCGAGACAGAGATACATCGATCTCCGATTAAATTTCTACATGAGTAATTTTTTTTTTTTTTTTTCCGTTCATTCTTACCTTTTTCTTTCTCCGATCGATCCACCGATATTTCGTCGTTTACGCTCGGCACGGAGATCGATCATCTCGCACATTATTTGATAGGGTTGGAATTTTGCATCGCAATATAATTCCAAGGAGAGGATGGAAGAAAGCAAGAAGAAAGAAAAAAAAAATTCGACAACTATCAATATTCAAAGAAATCGACAATTACCGATTTTTTGATTTTTTTTTCTTTTCACACATTGTGGTCTCCGTGTCCGATAGATCGTTCGGAGAGAGACAGAGAGAGAGAGAGGTTCGAACAACGACGAGTGAAAAAAATCGAAAAGTCCCGAAAATCGTATCAGATTTTTTTCGTGTCTTCAACCCTCGACTCGTTCGATCGCAACCTCTCTTCTTTACTCGCCGGCTTGACGATCGAGAACTTTTCGGATTTTCCGAGAAATTAGAACGAAAGTAACAAACGATAAGCAAAAAAAAAAAAAAAAATATGGAGAAATCGTTTATTCTTTGGGAATGAGCGACGTTATGGAAATTCACGATCTTGTTGATTGTACGAAAATCGATCTATTCGAGCAAAATTTCCCGTGAAATTTGACGTGCAATAACCATTGTAAGGCATTGCACTGCTCGACCATCGAGGTCTGACAGTCCAAAGAAGCGACGCAAGGGGAATTTGAGTTGTGCCAAATTTATATGGAATCCTTCTGAATGGCGAGAGAGTAAATATTTCTGTTTTACTGACCCTGACGGTAAAACAGAGCGCGAGAGATTTTTTTTTAAATTATCAATGCCAATCCTAAGCCATGAAATCGAATTATTTGAAATTTGAGGAGGTAATTCCGGAGGTAAGTCCAGAGCCTAATGGCCGGAAAATGTGAAAATTCAATATGGAAATGTACATTTTCGCTTTAAATCTCAGAGATCTGAGACATAAATGAATGTTATAATTATCGTATTGATTAATTTTTAAAAAAATCGTGCCATTAGGCTTTAGGAGAATAAAAATTCTATTCAAAGAGTCGTATTTTTTTTTCGTACGTGGAAAATTAGAGAAATTGCACTGTCCCAAAATTGCACGTACTGTCGCGGATAATTTGCTGTACGGATAGTTTGAAAATCTCGCACTGGCGCCACTTTTTCAGGCCTGTCAGACTTTTCTTGTCCAGATTTCAGTTTTCAAACGATTTTCACGATTTTTCACGGTGCTAGCCTGTCGAATCACGTGCCCACAGCACCAGAAGAAATCATCGAGAAAATCGCTTTCAAAGCATTTTGTGATTCGCGAGTTTGATGCCCCCGAATTTTCGACAAGTTGCAATATTTTCTACTATACCAACGTCATTGTTGCTCCTCATCCCTATTTCCATGCTCTTATCCGGGAAAAATCGTATAGGATCTACTTTAAGATCTGCGCAATTACTTTTCAGATCGAATTTCATCTACGTAGATCTGAATTTTGGGAAATCGTAGATCTGCCTAGATTTGCCTGCATATAACGGTAGATTCACGTACATTCGTGTCGATCTCAGATTTTTTTCGAACACTTTTTGCTCATTAGAACTTCATTCGTCTACTTGAATCTCAGTTGGTTTTACTCGGATCAAAATAGTTGTAATTGAAATGTAGATAGATCTAATTGAGATCTAGGTAAATCTGATTGAGATCTAGGTAAATCTGATTGAGATCTAGATCGATCTAATTGAGATCTGGTTTGACTTAATTGAGATCTCGGCAGATTTAATTGAGATCTAAGTGAATCTATTCGAGAGCTAGGTAGATCTAATTGATATCTAGTTAGATCTAATTGAGCTCTCAGTAAATCTAATTAAGATCCAAGTAAATCTAACGAGATCTAGGCAGATCTAATTGAGCTCTCGGTAGATCTAATTGGGATCCGAGTAAATCTAATCGAGATCTAGGTAGACCCGATTAAGATCTAGATCGATCTAATTAAGATCTGGTTCGACTTAATTGAGATCTCGGCAGATTTAATTGAGATCTAAGTGAATCTATCTGAGAGCTAGGCAGATCCAATTGATATCCGGTTAGATCTAATTAAGCTCTCAGTAAATCTAATTAAGATCCAAGTAAATCTAATTGAGATCTAGGTAGATCTAATTGACATCTAGACAGATCGAGATATATCTGATTGAGATCTAGGCAGATCTAATTGAGAATTAGGTAAATCTAATTGAGATCCATGTAGATACAATTGAGATCTAGGCAGATCTAATTGAGCTCTCGGTAGATCTAATTCGGATCCAAGTAAATCTGATTGAGATTCAGGTAGACCCAATGGAGATCTAGATCGATCTAATTGAGATCTCGGTAAATCTAATTGAGCTCTCGGTAGATATAATTCGGATCCAAGTAAATCTAATCGAGATCTAGGTAGAACCGATTAAGATCTGGATCGATCTAATTGAGATCTCGGTAGATCTAATGGAGATCTAAGTAAATCAAATTGAGATCTAGGCGGACCTTATTGAGATCTATATAGATCTAGATAGATCTTGCTGAGATCCAGGCAGACCTAATTGAGAACTAAGTAAATCTAATTAAGATCGATGTATATCCAATTTAGATCTAGGCAGATCTAATTGAGATCCGGTAAGACCCAATTTAGCTTCAGGTAGATCTAATTGGGATCCAAGTAAATCTAATTAAGATTCAGGTAGACCCAATGGAGATCTAGATCGATCTAATTGAGATCTAGGTAGATCTAATTGAGCTCTCGGTAGATCTAATTCGGATCCAATTAAATCTAATCGAGATCTAGGTAGAACCGATTAAGATCTGGATCGATCTAATTGAGATCTCGGTAGATCTAATGGAGATCTAAGTAAATCAAATTGAGATCTAGGCGGACCTAATTGAGATCCATAGAGATCTACATAGATCTTGTTCAGATCCAGGCAGACTTAATTGAGAACTAGGTAAATCTAATTAAGATCGATGTATATCCAATTTAGATCTAGGCAGATCTAATTGAGATCCGGTAAGATCCAATTTAGCTTCAGCTAGATCCAATTGGGATCCAAGTAAATCTAATTAAGATTCAGGCAGACCCAATGGAGATCCAGATCGATCCAACTGAGATCTCGGTAGATCTAATTCAGATCTAAGAAACTCCAATTGAGATCCAAGCAGACCTAATCGTGATCTAGATCGATCTAATTGAGATCTAGGTAGATCTGATTCAGATGCAGGTGAATCTACAGTTTCACAAAATTCATGTCCACGCAGATCCAAGATATAATCGCGCAGATTCAAGCTCAACCTGCGTAGATCGAAACCTTTCGTTTTCCAGGCAAATCAACGTTTATCCCAAAAGAAATTCCCCAAAAAATCAAATAAAACGAACATCCCCATCCTCATTTCGGTCAGCGAGATTTCCAGCATCGTTAATTGCTTCATCGTTCTCGCATTTAATTTCATAATTCCCCGTCAGCTCTAAGTCTCGTTCGACAAGCCAGCGCAGCAGGACGATCGTCGCGTCCACCAGTCGCTGAGATCGGCCAGTCTGCCGGTTCTCGTTTTTACGGAGACCACGACGTATCACTTGACGCCCTCGTGACCCGGCGAATGAAGAACACGATGCCTCAGGCTGCTCGGCAAATCGCCGGACTGACGCTTCGGACGAAAGCTCGCCGTGAGGGTTGATATCCAGCCGGTCTGCTGCTGCTGCGACGTTTGATCGTTGATATGCGTGCCGCTGTTGCTCGAGCTTCTCGTACCATCGATGCTCATGCCCGATTTCAAGCGTGAAAATATTCCGGACGTGGTCTTTTTCGCGCTGCACGGTGACGACGATGCCACCAGAAGCTTGCCCGTTCTCTGCTTCGACGTTTCCCTGTACAGGATCGAATCGAGACTACCGGTATGCTGGGCATTATCGTCGCAGCGCTTGTTCTCCATTAATCCACCACCGATCGTTATATTATCATTTTTCTTCGTTATCTTCGATATGTCCTCCATACTTGCCGAGCTACGTCTTATCACGAATTTACCAATGTCATCTTCACCGTGGCCGTCATCGTCGTCGCCGATGCGCCGGTCATCGCTGATCCTCGAACTTCCCAGGCTCACGATGATCTCCGGTTTTTCATCTTTGCCGGTTCTTCTGACATCCAATTCCTGGAAATTCAACGCTTCGTCATTGATCAAAGCTTCGGCCTGCGGTTTGTTCGCGACAAGCTTGCCCTCGGGATTCGAAAGATTGCGCCTGTGCTTTGCGTGACTTTTTGCCGGAATCTCAGCTGAATCAACAGCCGGCAATGCCTCCAACGATACCGACGGTCTTTTCTCCTTTACGAAAACCATTCGCCAGCTTTTGCTCTTGCCGTCCGGTGTTTTGCGAACTTTTGGCAGTGTCGTGGCACGTTTATCCAAACTAACAATAGGCCCAATGATCCTCGTCGTTTTAACGGTCCTCGTTGTTTCCTCCGTTCTCTCAATCAGCCTGACGTCGTCTCTCGTCTCGCTGCTCAGTTCATCTTCCGTTTTCCGGAGATTGCATCGTTTGCAAAGAGGTCGAGAATTCTTTTGCTGTCTTGATGCCAACGCCCCTGATGATCCAGTCAAGGATTCACTTTTGGTCAACGATACCCTCGAGCTGTTGTTCAGTTTGGATGGCTTTGGACAATAGGTGGCTGCGTCGGATCTCGAGTCGAAACTTATGCTAAGACGATCCGTAAAATTTCGCAATCTCGTGAGCAGTGATCTGTGACTATTGGAAACCGTGGCGATCAACTTGTCGTCGCATCGGCAATGCAAAACTATCGATTCGTTGCGTACAACGGAATCTTTGCGTCCCGTATGAAATTCATCGTCTTCGTCGTTGTCCATGTCAACGTCATCGTTCCCATTATCCTTATTTTCTCGGCTATCATTGTCATTCGTTTTCTCGTCAGGATTCAGATTTTTCGTCAAAATAATTGTTCCATTATCCTCGTTACTGGTAAACTTACCGATACCGCAATCCGTGATCTCGTCTCTGTCCAGCTCCTCGACGATTCTACCCTCGTCGAATGATCTTGCGCTGACGGGTGAGCTCATGTCGCTGCTAAAATTTTCACCCCTGCTGCGCCGTCTCTCACGATCGTGCTCCCTGATCGCTCGGGCAAGCTCATGATTGTGATAATCCAGCGTTGATTTTTCTCTGCTACCCTTTCGACTGCCCGGATAACTTTTTCTACCGGTGCAGGCCGTACCGATCGTACCGCTTACCTCCGTTGATATCTTGAATTTCAATGTTTTCTCGCTTATCTCAACCTCGGTCGCCGTCTCCGGATCCGAACTTTCCGGATTCTCAATTTCTTCGATCGTCAAATTTTCGGTATCCTCGTCGGTGGAGCGCGAACGCGAACGCATCGTACCGGCCGACGAACGTTTCGAGCGCATGCTGTGCGATGACATTGACTTTGCTACCGATACGGTTGCACCGGAAGACGCTGTCACGGACATTGACGACTCACCGAGATCAACGATGCTCTTGCGATGATGACGCTCGTCCTTGGCTGCCTCGTTCAGCCGCCTGTAGTACTCGAGCGCAAAACGCACAGGCTGTACTATGAATTCCTGAAACGTTGGAGGAATTTGTGTGTGTGTTTTTTTTTTTGGTTTTCTTTTTCGTCAAAGGGCTGATGGATAACTTGCATTATTTTCAACTTTTCTTTACTCAGCTTCAGGTTTGAATAAGAAAAAATAAAGAATACAATACACGGATTGTTAAAAATGGAGCCATGCATTGACAGTGACACCGTAACTACAGTTCGACCTCCAAATAAGAAACCAAAAGCCCCCAAGGGAAAGAGTTTTTCCTAGAATTCGGATACCCCCACCAGGCGCGCGCTGCGCGCTCACTACCTCTGTCTGTCTCTCTCACTCTTTTTCGCATGCGATCCCTCGATAAGAAACTCTCGTAGTGGGGGAAGTGATTGAGCGAGAAACTGGGCAAGGTTTCTTATTGCCGGGTTTCTTATTTGGAGGTCGGACTGTACCGTAGCTTGAGCCTTTGAACGGTCATTCCTTGCAATCTTAACCAAAAGATGGCGCAGAACGTTCCTTCATTGCATATTCAAAGATGTTGTACATGCAATCATTGGCAAAACGTATTCAAAAGTACTTCATACTTGGTACTTGAAAGAGTACTTGAAGTACAGGAAAGTACTTGATATTTTAATTGCAAATACTTCAAGTGCAAGGCGTGTACTTGAAAATTTAAGTACAAATACTCGAAGTACAGATCAAGTACTTGGAAATTTAAGTAAAGTACTTGAAATACTTTGTACTTTGAGTACTTAACTTCCGGTACATCGCGAGTAACGGATACTTGAAGTACTGTCCAGCTCTGATAATTATTATTATTTTTGTTTCGAAACTCAAGCCTCGTTAAATCTAAACCCTCCCTTGAATAAATTTGAACGACAATTGGAGGAAACAAAGGGTCAATGCTCGAAATGGGCTTGCCAAGTTTGAGTCAGATCGGTTGGGTCATTCACGTGACATAACTAAATTTTTCAAACGGACACTTTTTTCGTATTTTCTCGTTCTTTTATTTTCTTTTTTTTTTCACGAAAACAAAGGTTCCTCCATGAGAAAGCAAATCCTACTGATGAGGATATTCAATGGATCTAGCGGAGATAATTGATTTGGAACTATGAATTCATCGATATTTTATTATTTACTTCAGAAATGTGATAAATTCAATCGAGCCGCAAGAGAAAATTACAATAAGATTGTCTTTTTTTTAAATAACTATTATTATCATTTAAAAAAAAAGCCTACACGTTTATAAATTACCATAGCTCTTGGAAATTTAGTACTGCGGATCTTCTATTGCATATGCAGATTACGAATATACCGATGTGGGTCTACGAAATAATTACTAATGAATGAAAACAAACAAACGAATTATAAAAAAAAAAGTGGAGAATGCTTTTTTTTTGTTTGTTTCTTCAAAATAACGAGACACGCAGCAGAGTAGCCGGGACAAAGGGGTTCGTTTTGATTTATGACTGAGATACTAACCTGAAGTTCCGGGAAGAGTTCTCCCAATGATTCGAACAGGGGCAACAGCACGAGGCCGATGAAGCTGCATTGGGATGATGGTTTGGTGACCTTGTCGCGATCCATGAAAGGCGTTACCGGTAGTCCCTCGAGCTTCTCCGCGTCGCTCTGCTTGAAGAATTCCTGAAGAAGACTGTCAAGCCAGGGCTCGGCAACGTCCATGGGTCTCGCCTCGTTGCTTATGTCAGCTACTTTTATCAGTACCATCGAGAGCTATACGATCGCAATGAGCATACGTATATTGAGGATTCGCGAATAATTATTTAAAAAAAAAAAAAAAAAAAAAAAAAAGGGAAGAAAGAACAAAAGACAAAAACAAAATTTTGTAATGACAGATATTTTCATCGCTATTGTCTCACCAGATTGATGTGACTTTTGTTCTGATAATCAAAGTCCGGCACTGTGTCGGTGAACTGGCTTAGAATCTCATTGTGCCTCGCCATATCGGTGGCGAGTATGCATCTGATTATTCCCTCGCGAACGGTCCTGAATGTTGCCGCATCGAGCGACGCGAGAATATTGCACTCGGGTGACTCGAGAACGCGAAACGCTATCGAGCAATGATGATTCTCCAATGGTGATATGTCATTGTAACGAAGGGCCAGCTCGGTTCGAGCGTTTATCTGATATATATTGTTGTAACCGGGATGATCGAGATCGTGACATATGCAAGAGACTATCAGTACGAATACCTCGAGATGTCCGATTTTCGATGGCAGATCCACGGCCCAAGCTATCGCGTACATCTGCGTCAACGATCGGACCATAATCATATCACGTTATAATATATTTTACGTAAAATTTCACGTACAATATTTTCGATTATTTTCGAGATCGAAAAAAAAAAAGTATCATTCGCCTTCTCTTATACTTTTAATATTCATCAATAATAAATGAGGAATTCAATTGATTCAATTAATTTTAGCCACTCCATCGATCTTATACATATATATTTTGTTTTTTTTTTCGAATTCATAATCTGCGAACGATCGTGAAATCTCTGAAATTCCCACGAGCCTGAATGTCAGAAACGAAGAGGAATTTTGTGTGGAACGATCGACGGTGCTCGCGAAGCCCTCGAGCATATTATAATACCGCTTTATGTGAAATAGACTCACCATCTGGGCGACGCAGAAGCAATGCCGAAAATTATGGAACGGCACCTCGTTGTAATTGTTGTAAACCTCGTAGAGAAAATGCCTCAGTGTCGACATTGATATGTCGAATTTTCGTAACAACTCGAGCTCGACGAACATTGTTTGTAGCATCAACAGGAGTTCCTCGTCTTCCCATTGTCGGGCGTCGAATGCCGGGGAACGTAGCCATTCTCGTACACACGACGATACAGCCACGTCGCTGAAACGAGCATATCAATATAATGTCTCGTTATTGAGCGAAGATATATAACGTTGAATTCGAGGAGCTATACCAGCATCGAAAGTCCCTTTGCGAGCCTCAATAACGATGTTTTTTTTTTTTTTGCCACATGACACATGGATCGAGAACTTTAATTCACTCGAGTGAAGCTTTAGGGATGCTTGTATCGATCATTCAAAGGAGAATTAATTTCGTATATATTTGGGTGTTTGACATTGGCCTCATGAATCGTAACAGATCGAATGAAAACTTTAAACGATCATTTCCGTATGGTAATTTAAAATTTTCAAATGATAAATCAGATGTCGTTGGAGGGGCGACATTCCGCGGATGAATATCAATTTTTTATCGAACGAATATGTTTGAAGAATAATTATTCCAATAGTACGTAACAAGAATCGAGTTAAGGATGCAATTCTTAGAAATCTAGCGATATATATATTCAGAATTTACATAGAAATCTAGCGATTATGCATTTCACGAAGCGCTATATAGAGGCGTTATAAACAAAGGTAAGTATCATTAACGACATTGACGAGTGCAACCGATCGCGAATTAATACAGCGCTATACTGATATTCCGAGAATTATAATATGCGAACCAGTATATCCTCGACATATTTCAATAAACAGAATCATTGCAATCTCGCGAAATCCCTCCGACACTGACGGATTCGTTCGACGAACCATTTACCCTGTCTAATGCGTGCTATATATCATCGAGCGAGCCTCGAAGCAATTCATTCGGGGCTGCACCATTAATCATGATTTGTTTGACGAGCGTTGTGACATTACTTTTGGCAGATTTTCAATATTATTGAATTGTCGATATATTGCGACGATTGGGAATTGTTGCTGCGAAGTGCTAATTAATTTTCGGTGAGGGCGCAAATCAATTGTAAAATTTTTTTCTATGGTCAATGATGTATACCAATGTGACGTGAAAATACGTACGATATGTTGAATTCAACGTATCAGAGATCGCGACAAAACACATTATGTATGTCAAAATGTCATCGGATAAGAAAAAAAAAAAAAATCAACTCAATATAAAGTCAATATAATTATGACTCGAGAACTTCTTGAGTTTGCCACTCTCAGTCTCTTACGACTGGGTGTCGAAGAAACAGAAGAGCTGAGAAATGAACAAGGAGTCCGAAGATGAGTGGATCGTCTTTAGGGGGAAAAAAAAATAAATGTATTTACGAAAAATATTATTGGAAAAAAAAAACGCAAAGAAAATAATAATTCACCATTGAAGCTATATGAGGAAGTGAAAGTGGCTATGGAGGATTCTTCACATGTCGAGTATATTGATCCAAGGTGAGGCAGGCATCATTCACTCACGATCAATCGTATAGCAGCAACGCTAACGTATTTCCCATCACTTTTTTTTTTTAATGGACCATTAAAGAGCGACGTTACACGTACATATACTCGTTGCCCTATTTTCGTTCGAAAAATCGCGTATATGCTTGCACGATTTTCAAAAAAATGTGCAATACCAACGTTTTGCTATACTGACGTGTGCTTCGAAACGTCGATTTCAACCGTTCATATGCATTTCCGGTACAAAATAGCTTCCCATCGATTTCGCAATCGCTGTATACTCTCGCAGAGCGCGCGCGTATATTGTCCAATGACCAGTAAAATTTCGCGGCGCGTGTTATCGACTCCAGTCCTGCGGGACTAATTTTACGCAAATAACGAACAAATGAGAACAAATTGATTGTGCGAAATAAAAAATTTATCGACGATAAAACGATGGTGTAATCGATAATGATACAATATCTGCAACTGCAGCCGAGAACATTTTTTCCAACATAATTTAATTGACCAATCGATGAGAGTGAATCGTGAATCTATTGAGCCATTAAATTTTCGTCTCTGGGTGAAAAAATTCTGTGTCAATTAAGCTGAATATTCGATTGTTTAGTTGCGGAATTTGTTAATTTTTGTTAAAATTTACGTATACCAACTTGAAGAATTTCGTTAACCAACCTTTATGGAAACGGCAAAGCTAGCTTTTATTTCCACGATTTATTTGCTGTCGAGATGTTTAAAAAAAAAACCTTGGCTTGGCTAAAAAAAAAGGAGCATCAATGAATTTACTTGTGGCGAAAATTTATCGAAAATCGAAAGTTAAAAAAGCGATTCAAATCTGCACCAATGCTCGTGCATACAAGGTCGATCGGTCAAGAAGCAACTTATTGACTTTTAGAGATAGTAATGACTTAACTGCTGCATGATACACACACACACATGCACGTAGTCTTAACAAGCATCCTCTCTAGCTTTGGAGAGTTTACCCCCATCCAGATCGACGTGAAACCCTATTACGTTGGAGGATCCAACGCTCAATGTACGGTCAGTACATAGCCCATGCGTCTTGTACCAATATAATCGCTAACTATATACATCCAAAGTGCACTATGTGGCCACGAGATTCTAAGTAGATATGTAGATATCACGAATATGTATTCCCATTATCAAAATTCCGTTATAGTATATATAATTATGGGACAGCATCGTCCATTAATACATCGAGTACAGGGATGCTGGGTTTCATCAATTCCCAAATGAATTGGACCAATATAGA
Source organism: Rhorus exstirpatorius (assembly GCA_963564615.1). Taxonomy (NCBI): domain Eukaryota; kingdom Metazoa; phylum Arthropoda; class Insecta; order Hymenoptera; family Ichneumonidae; genus Rhorus; species Rhorus exstirpatorius. The sequence goes on along the minus strand of OY751317.1, from coordinate 39,073,751 downwards.
TCATCAGGGTTGCGGGCATTAATGACCAATGGCACTCTCCTTCACACTTCGCAATGCCAACAAGTACAACGATGAATCCAGAAAAAATGTACTTATATTCGATGAAGATAATGTTCATTCTCTAATTTAGAATTTAAAAATAAAAGTCATTGCCGTGAAATGCAATGTGCATTAGGGCAATACCCGTGAGAGGCAAAACAGTTGGGAAATTGTGAGGGGTTTAATTAAATTTTTCCCCGGATCAATTTATAATTGGCTGAATGAAAACAAAAAAAATTTGAAGCTAAAATAAACTAATTTATTTTCCGTACACATTCGTGAAATTAAAATCGTAAATTTTTTTTTTCGATCCGACCATGGATTCATGGAATTCACGCTGAGTGCACGAAATACCAGTGAGCGGATTATAAATTATTAAAATCTCGAGGGGTTTTGCAGTGCGCGGAGTTGCAATGGTGCAACATCGTACTAATACTTTTTTCCGAGGCGTTGTTTCATTTTTTCTGTTCTTTTTTTTTCACCACCGTAGCGTTTTATTTTTTAAAGAACTTTTACAGCAACTCCTCTTGCATATCCGATGAGAGCTTTTTGGACAAAACCATCAACGCCTGTCGAGCTTAAAGTAGGACGTAACATTGGACGAGATTTTTTCACAAATGATGAAAAAAAAAAAACATTTGGATTCAATGGACGGTAGAACGTAGGACGGGGGTTAATGGGGAAAAAAAAAAATATTTGAAAAAAAGCCAGTGAACCAACTGACTGAGGCACGTTCTCTGTTTCTCGTTCCATCCACACCCGACTCTGTTGCCGTTCGTGTTTCCCATATTCTCATGCACAATATAATATGTATATTTATGCACATTTTATTTACATACATATACGAATGACCATTTATAACAATTTACCAACAAAGTCATTGTGAATAATTATCCAATGAGAAGGATCAATGATATACCGAATGATTAATCCATTTTTTTTCGATTTTATCATTATGACATTATTAAATAATTATCTTGCCATAATTATTCTCAAGTATTTTGTGAAAATAGCTTTAAGCCATTACGTTTGAATCGTGCTCGTTCCTTTTCGACATATTATATATATTCAAGAAATAAGCGATAAATTCATCTGAAATTTACATTTTACTGACAAGAAATAATCTATCTGGAATATATTTTCCCAAATATATATTGAATCCCCATGTGAATTGCTCGTCAGACCATGGTAATCCGACAGAGCTTTGCCGTAGGTGAATTATGGATAAAATTGATGTGTGCCAAATGCGCCGTGACAAATGGGGTATTCCCGGAAACCGCGTAATGGACCGAAGAAATTCGTGGAATCGCCGGGGAAGCGCTTATATAATGATCCGATCAATCGTTATAATTCATATATTGTTCTGCCACTGATATTTAACATGACGCTCTAAATCCGCATGTTACATTATTGTATATTGTTATGAATACGGAGAGTAGCATAATAAAATACACAGGATAGTAGAAACGACGAGCGAAACTCGTCATTGACAGAACTGACGAACTAACGATCGAACCTATCAGTTGTTTAGGAGTCTCTGCATAAACGTCATGGTGTGCGGCCGTACGATGATAAGCGATCAGGGACTATCTTGTAATTAATAAACCAACCCTAAAAACAAATATCCGCGTTGTCATTTCGTTAGAATATTGTATCCTGTTTTGCCTGTCCACAAAGAGTCGATCCCTTCGTTCTATCTCGTGCATGGTGAACAAAAAATTTGCAAAGCCAAAATCGCACAGGATTTCCTAACTTGGTCGTCGACGAGAAGCGAATAAGTGTGAAATATCGAGATATTAAAAAAAAAAAAAAAAAAAAAAACCAAGCCACACTTTTACTATTCAAAGCTCTTTACGAAAATTTCTACAGCTGTCGATGCAAGAAATTTTTATCAGCAAAGCCATACTGAAGTAAAAAAAAAAACATCCCTTACGTCACAAAAAAGCTCGGGTGAAATTTCCAATGCTACAAGAATGCTTGTCGTAGCTCTCGAGACCAAAAGTCGAGAATACCTAATGCAACATATAATTAAAACCCGTGTACGCAGTGCATTATGCATGCAATACAGCGGGAAGATGATGTGAGTATTGCATACATGCAGAAGGAAATCTTGAAACTCGAGCTGTGCTAAATGCACATGCTCGAGATAACGATCTTTGCCCACTTCGGCGATATACTATATATACATATCAGCCTCCCAATAATTTTCCCCGAGGTTCAAGGGACACATTTTGATGATTATGATGACACAACGCTTATCCTTTCTCCTCATACGATTCTCCCAAATGAATTTAGTCCCTCCATTCTAGCCAAAAAAGTAGATAATGCAATCTTCTACAGAATTGATTTTGCTTTTGAAAAAGGTTCCCCTTTAGTTTTGAAAAGGGTGTCCCCTGAGGGTAAATTTCAGTTGGCGGAACGCGGGCGGGGGGTTCGAGCTTCAGCCGCCATCTTGGAAAATACGTTTTATCAAATATCTCGTGAACCATGTATCGTACGACAAAAATAGTAGAGATCTTTTTTGTAAATAATGAAATTCTCTATAACTTTTATGGAAAACTTTTTTTTGTATAGCGCATGGTTTTTGATTTATAGCGTGGTGTTTGGAAAAGTTTACCGCGCTATAATTCAAAAATTATGGATTATACAGAAAAAAGTTTCGGATAAATCTTGTAGGAAATTTTATTATCTAAAAAAAAAGTATTCACTATTTTTGTCGTACGATTCACGGTTCACAAGATATTCGATAAAACGTGTTTTTCAAGATGGATGATTGGAAAGCCCCAAAAACGGATCTTTTTTTTTTTTTTGAGAATTTTATTATCGTGCTTTTCATTTTTCCTCTGTTCTGCCACATAAACGCGGTGATATCTGATCGCCCACGGTCAGTTTGACGACGCATTATATTCTCCCTTTCTGCACATTTCACTCGTATTTCAATGCTTTGCACGATACCAATGGCATATGCACACGTCCGACAGTCATAGCCGAGCTTTGACACAGTCGATCTATGAATTTTCCGCTCAGAGATAGGGACAATGGTATCAGTGATATGAATTCAATAATCACGGATATGTCACGTGAAAAATAACAATTGGATTCGATGTAATTCGTAATACACGTGTATACCTGGCGTATATCATTTTTTTTTATGACGCGTATAACAAACATCGAAAAAGATACAAAAAGAATACAGAAACATTGTGAATCAGCATGATTCATTCGATATTACATTTATTTCGTAATATCACAGATTTCACGAAAAATTATATAATCATTTAGTTGGAATTCAATTTTTCATGATCCGGTCATTCGAATATCGATCATCTGTCATCGAATGCTATTACTGGTGTGCTACGTGAAAATAGTGTGCTCGCATAACCTTAAATCTAAGTCAATATAGAGAGAAGCAGAGAGAGAGAGAGAGAGAGAGAGAGAGACAGAGAGTGAGAGAGAGAGAGAGAGAGAGAGAGAGAGAGAGAGAGAGAGAGAGAGAGAGAGGGAGAGCATTTCCCAGAGGGAAAATAGAAAGAGGATGGGTATACTTGGGAACAGGAAGAGATGCGACGATATTTATTCTATTTAAAGATTCCCAGGGGTCCATCTGCACTTCGTCTGAGAGGTTTGCACAAACACTTACCGACAAACACACACACGCATACCCACAGAGAAAGAGAGAGAGAGAGAGAGAGAGAGAGAGAGAGAGAGAGAGAGAGAGAGAGAGAGAGAGAGAGAGAGGGAGAGGAGGAGAGGCAAGTGGCATGATCATTAACGTTCGGGATGTGTATAGTAAAAAAAGGAGAATATTCTCGTAAACCGGAAGCGATGCTTGCATAATACAGCACAGCGTAATCCTGGAGTTTTTGTTTCATTTTCACGAATAACCGCGTGTGCGCATTTATAAATTCTGGCACGAAGGTAATATAGAGAAGCGTACCACCCACGATCATGTACGTTTAACCGTAAAGTCGTGCTGTGATTTCAGAAGAGACGGAGGATGCTTATATGACTGCGGTAAAGGTCTTCGGTATATCGGTATATTACATGTAATGTATCCCCACCAGGTCGTACACCACACGGCCGACACTGCAGGTGTTTATTCAAATTAATCACGGATAACATATAGCATACCCAGAATGGAATGTTCGCGTGTTCGTGTGCACGCGTTGCAAATGCATTTTCCAGAGGCATGTCGAGCAAAGCTTCATCGTACGTATTATACATCGGGCAGGGAAAATTGAATGGACGCTAACCAGAGTTTGATGAGCCGTGGTACTCGGAACAATGGAATCTATGGTGAGAATGTATTTTCGACGATGCGCTTCATGGTTTTCCCGATTCAACCGTATGGAATTATGAACGTGAATGAGTTTAGGATTATGCTAGCCCCAATCTGTTCCCGCAAACGGAGTTCACGATGGCGGATTACAGGATTATCATCGGTTGGAAGTCAGAAAATCAAATTTCATGTGATCATTGTGAGCTACATCGAAACGAAAATATGGAGCTAGGGAAGGTACATTGTCATACAGAGATGTACCCGGTAAATCGACAAGTCCCTCTAGGGATTATAAAGAAAAAAAAAACAAAAAAACAAAAAAAAAAAACGAGAAAGCACTGAATCTTCGTGGACTGTCACGATTCCAAGCTTTCTCGTCAGCTCAGAGCAATTTTTGTTTGTTTGTTGATGCAGCTCTCGTGGTTCCCATGGGAAACTTGCTCATCGCGTGCTCATATCAGGAGATATCTCAATTCGAATATTAGGTATTCCATAAGTCGAGTGAAACGCTGCCAATTGAGCTTAAACGTCCTCGGCTTTTGGGGAAAAAAAAAAACTTGCGAGAACGTGGCAAAATTTTAATTGATCACAGAACAATTTCACGCGATACTTTGAGAGTGGCAGGCACTTTTAATTAAGAAAACATGGAGACCGAATGTGTTTCTACGTCTTTATAAACTGGGAAACACACCGATATAATTGATTCATTATCAATCGATGGACTCTCATGAAGTTCCACGTAAATTTCATGCGTCTACGGACCCGACCAACTCAGCTGGAAATGACTGATGACGGGTGGCATTGCCAGAACTACTCAGCACCCACGCTGCCACCAAATGAATCCTATGTCCTCGGACAAGAGCTCGGCATGAACTACATTCGCAATCAAAAATATTTGGCAAATCCCTCCGCTTTATGGGACGAATTGAACTTTCTCTGCGTTGAAACTCTCGACTCGATGAATCACATATTTCGTGTAAATTGATCGACCTGCATCTGTAGAATATTTTTTTGAAAAATCCGCACCACATTCGACCACGTTGCTTCAGGCGATGGCCATTGAAACGTCAACCAATGAAATATGCACCAAAACCGCGGTAAGTATTATTCCAAACGCGGATAATAATATGGACGGCACTTCTGTGCAGTTAAATTGTTCTATTTCAATAATTGGATGTTTTATTTCAATAATTGGATGTTTTATTTCAATAATTGGATTGTAGTAAAATTTATTAGTGAGGCAGTTGTAGATATTACATTCCGCTCAGTCGTAAAAATTACATCTAACACGGACGTGAATAATGCATTTTTTTGTGGTAAACCAACACACCACATTGTACAATTTACCGTGATGGAAAGTCGCTTTCACTGCATTGAATTGAAAATACTAAAAAAAAATTGAAAATCTAAACATAAACGAAATATATAGACTTATATATTTACTACACAACATGTCAAATTTAGAATTACTTTTGCGATTGTGAAACCTACATACGTTAGCCACTACATCAAAGTATGTGTGCAGTTTACTACCTTGCATTTACTGCAAAAAAAAAAATCACGTTGTGCGAAGTAATTTTAACAGAGAATTAGTGTTATGTCAACTGACATTGGTGTTATTCAGACAATGATAATTTTACTTGCATCCAGATGTATAAGTACAAGCAAAGTATTTTTTTCCGTATAGCCACGCACCGAGTAAATAAAGGATCTCCAGCGTTGAACGAGATTCCTTCACGTTTCTCATTTTCAAAATGAAATTCGGAGCAAGCCCAAGCGGTCAGGAGATCCTGCCTGGGCATCAAAATTATATGTTCCCCATAGGCCCTCGGTTCGAAAAGCTATCATCCTAAAGCCAGAGTATGTCTACCCTGAGATTATTACGTGACAAGGATTAAGCCCCGGATTATCATATATTGTGTATACCCAAAACGCTCCGTCGCTCCGTTGCGCGTGCATGAATTGAATAATTCATGCTCTATCCGTTATCGTCACAGACACAGGGAAGAATTTTTGGAAGAAAGTTTTTGACGATCTGATTTTGTCGTTTCGTAAATTTGGTCAGACCCTCTGACCCCTGTTCTGAACTTTGTGAATCTACGCTTGAATTAAGACTCGTCGTTGTGTTGAACTGCGCGGAAATTCGCTTCTCGAAGCCTCTCTCACTCCATCAGGCCTGCGAGTCTTTTTCTTTCGTGTGTTTTGTTCATCGTCCCGCGATTTTCAATATCCCCCTTTATACCTATATCCGTGAATTGACCAGAGAGCACTTGACTGTGAATCCCGTGGGAGGGAGGCTTTTATTTTCGTTGCTGATCTTCGCGCGGCAAAGAACCAACGTGAGTCGAGAAATAACGAGACGTTCCCATACTCTACTACTGCATTGTTGTAGCCGACGACCAGCATGAGAAAGACATTGACAGTAAGAAATCGTTATGAGGGAAGAATGAGAGCAGTAAGGCACGAGTGCACGAGGTTATTGAAAAGTAACTCGGGTATGTAAGAGAGAACGGACGTGGACTCTGATGTGAAAGCTTTTTGGTGTTTGAGATTCAGGCCCGGGTATCGACTATCTTGATTCGTGATATCGAGAGAGGCTTTGACTCCGGTTTCAAATAAAAACGTGTTTCATTGATTTAATGTGCGACGAGTCACAATGCCATGAGTGGCAAGTCATTTTCTTCCTTGAATAGCGAAATTAGCACGAGAGAATCGTACTATGAGCGACAAAGAGACACGAAATTTGTGCTTGGACTCGAACCACTGCGATGTTCGTTGCGGCTAATGATTTCATTCTCGTTATTTCGCAATGGTCCGTGCAAGTACTGTTCGTAAGTTTAGATTTTCAAGTATTTCACGCAAAGTCTCAAAGTTTCACGATAAATGGTAAATAGTGCAGACGAGCAAGAAGAATTCAGTCTTCTATTGTGACGAAGAAGCTTGTAGGATTTTATCGAACCTCACCACCGAAAATGTCACCGATATCCTCTCTGAATGGTTCCTCGTAGCTCCGGTCCTTGTCCTACCGGGATACTAGCGCAGAGAGTTCACGAGACATCAACGGTGGATCAATCGGGTATCGTGGTCGGGCCATCATCCGTAAAAATATTCAACGTTCTCTTGGCTCGTTGCTGGGCTAGCTTAATCACGTGGGCAATGTTGCGTTCAACGCTGAAGGACGGAACAGCGAGTCTGTACGACGTTGTATGTATAGAGACATGCACATACAGGTAGTCTGTTGACTGGCTGGCTAAGTGTGCGGGAGCTTGGCAAGGTAGTATAATGCAACGGGGAATAATGGACAAGTACAGAGAAGCCTTGGATGGGAAACTATAGCTCGAAGCTCTTTGACGTTTGCATAGAGAATACACGTCAGACTCCTGACGTGTTATACGGGAATGTGACCATTGATTACTCTCATCTTGGATCCAGGGCTTGAAGAGCACAAAGTGTCGTTATCCTGAATAGTTGACTCGCATATTCGGGAGTTGGCTCATTGTTCAAGAGAAGCAATTCATAGAAATGGTAACTCGCAAGATGCCTGAGCAAAGATTTTTGATGTGTAAACATCTTAGCGCTCGGTCTACGGTAGGGGCTAGCTGGGACTTCGAGCGTCATCGTAAGATCCGTGTCTATGTGAGCGCGTGAATGTGTGTGTGAGAGCGCCACACGGTGGGGGCTAACCAACACTTCTATGTATAGGACATCGGCGCCGCGCAGGCGTGAGCAGCGTACAGCGCGCACCGTGGTCCGTGTGAGAGCCCGTGAATGTGTGTGTTTCGACAGCTGATAGCTGATGGTACGGGCTAAGATTAAGGAGGTACGACTAGTATGAAGAATCCAACTGACGGACTTGAAATTTTTATATGTTTTTGCCTTATACTTTATGCGCCTATTGCCAAAATTTGAGCTATATTGACCGTTTAGTTTATTCGTAATAAAATTGCAAAGTCGAGCAGTTTGAGTTACTAAAGCACATCGTCTTATGGAGACGGTTAACCGGAAGTGCTGTGATCATGGTTTTGCTGCTCACGTATCCAACTACACCCGTTGAAAAACTGAAACTTGATAGATTAGATATAATAGATATTGTAAAAAATTGAAAAATTACTCTTCACCGTGTAGTTCTGGCACTACATCATAAAAAAGTTTCAATTTCCGGTTGTAAATGGTCAGAACGATCAAATAGCACCCACAGACTTAGCAACGTCGCGAGTAACAGCTGATGGGTTTCGGCAAACATAACCTAGCTTTGTTTTGATGTTAGCAACGAGGATAGAGTCATCTTCGTTGGTCACGTATACCAACTTATAGCATCGCCAATGCGACGTTGCCAAGTGTTTACTTCAAATTCCATCATGTTATTTATGGAGTTTTATTATTTATCACGTATCAATTATATGTATAATTATCATTCTGCCGATCGTATTAATTCCACTGAGGTAATTCAAGTCTATTTTAATAGGTTTTCGGCTGATTTTTTAAAATTTTTTTTAGTCCGTTTTTGTGGTAGACATGTCATTATTATTATGATGGAGACTACTATCGAGTCGTTGACAATCTAATTTTTCAGTTTTTATTAGTTCATGCGCAATAAATTAATCATTTACCACAAAATTTTTCACATTATAATCGATAATATGAATAATCAATGCAAATAAACATAAATCAGAACAGCTGTGGGTAAAATGAATTTAGACTTTTTTTTGACTCCAAAGAACTAGTCGTACCTCCTTAACCAATGCACGACCTCAATTTTCCCACACCAAACTGACGCGAGCTCAAATGTTTACACATCAAATTTCGTGAGTTCCAACGCCAACTCACACGTTTTTTTATATCAAGTTAGTTTGGACTGGTGCACTGTGGTAGACTTACCAGTTGTGGCCACGGTACCGTTTGTGGCCACTTCGCATTTCCCTCGAATTTTTTTTAAGTTTCAAGGCGGTGTTCACTTCGTCGAGCATAATATTTCGATATACGAGATGTTTTCGCACCATTGCCGATTGATTTATTGAATATCTGCTAATTTATTTCAACGAAATATGACGAAATGCGTCAAAGCTTAGCGGTTTGTATAGTTTTCTGGTCAGAAGTGTTAAGGAATCCCGAGGTAAGAAGACTACGGTTTCTCATATCTAAAGTCGTTCTGCTCCATCAAAAATTTATATTTTATCAGTTAAGGTAGTCCTCGTGGTACAATAGTGCGAGAAAGTTTCCTGTGTACCACATGGTAAAATGTACACGGCGCTAGTGATCATATGAAGCGAACTTTTGATTGAGTCTGTACAGAAATAGCTGTTACACATGGAACCGTGCATATTCAGATATATTCACACCATAGAATATGCAGCTTACGCGTCGAATTTTCATTCATATTGCATTATTTTTGTGATCGACGTTCGTAAACGAAACGGTTAATAATTTTGTTCTTTTTTCCTAACATGTGAATAATAGTCTTCTCCCGTCTGAATTTTTTTTTAATCAACAACTGGTTACGCGTTTAGTTGTAATATTTAAAAAACCGTGCTAGTGTCAGGGTACAGCAATGCTTGCTATATGCTCTACACGTAATGGTTGCTAACTTTGACATTGAATATCTCGAGTTGGCAACGATCAATCTGCTTCAAATTTCACAAGAAGTTGGGTACTAGCATTGTCTTTGTCCACTATAAATTTCAACAAATTCTCATTATAAACGCATTTGCACGAGGACTACCTTAATGCTTATTTTTCGGGTTAGAATCACAAAAAACTGACATATCAGCTAAAATACCTCAAAAATACGCGGTGGCCGAGAGTGGTACATTCAAAATGCGATTGTTCTATTTGTGGCCAGCTTATGGCCAAAAATAGAGCATACTTATACCACTTTAGTAATATGTCTACGACGCAAATAAATAAATATTTTTAACTCGAATCTGCCATCACTGATTGTCTAATACTTCATCTTTCGTTTTTAGCGCATCCGTATCCCAATTTAAAGCTCGATGACCACAACTGATACTTCGGATGACCAAAAGTATTACAATTGTGGCCACAAATGGTTAAAATGACAGCTCCAAGATAATTTGCTATTTTCTTATTTATCATGATCAGAAGAGGTTTTAAATGATGACAATTCGATTCTGTGTACCTTTTAGGTTATATCGATAACTTTTTTAGTTCAAACTGGCCACAGCTGTTACGTCTACCCTATCTTACGTTGAATTTATTCGTCAAGCAAACTTGGAATATCGCTCCATCACGAGGCTAACGCGATAGAAAGCTGATTTCAAGGACGAGGAGAGCAAGAGAGCAAGGGTTGCATCACGGTATATAATGGACCTGAAAATAACCTTGATGGAAAGTACTCTCGGCGGAGCTTCCTATAGCAAAGGCCCTTCTGCTTCCATCGTTAGAACTAAACGAGCCATCGACAATCCACTCAAATGTTATAGCGTTATATCGTGACCGCACCAAGCGGCTGTGCTATCGGGAAGTATCGACCGAAGCTACTGGGCAACAAGAGCCTTTCGCCGGGTTGCACAGTTCTGTCGTTGTGCTGGCTACTCGCGCTGCTCGCCTCGTTCGCAAAACGAAACGACAAATTTACGCAAAAAATGGAACTCTGCTCGGCGCAGCGATTCTCCCGGGGGTTTTGAGCTAGAGCGGGATTGCGTTTATGTATCGCACCATCAATTTTAGTATCTCATACACGCAGACATACCCAAACGGGCACTTAAACACACGGCTCATTCTCAGACAAACACTCGAGAACCAAAACCAGTCTCCTCGTCATAGTGAGTTAAATGTGTGAGATGAGGTTTTCGCGAATATAGAGAAAAATAATCCGATATGGAGTTGGTAGATAAAAGAAAAGCAAACAAAAAAAAAAAACAGAAACAAAAGTGTAGGCAATTCAGACATCGGAATTTACGATGAATCGAACATTTATTATTTCGTTTTGGAAATTGGTGGATACATTTAAAATTCTGATCTTTTATACTCACCAAATGTTGAGGAACTTTTCGCGCACGCGACGCTTCACGCTGTCGCTCTTTCTTCTATACTGCAATCTTCGACAAGCTTCCGAGGATACGGGTTCTGGTAGCTGCTTGTAAAAGCCTGAAAAAAGACGCGACAGCTGCATGTTACATATTTTCGAAAATTTATGCACAGCTACTGTCGAACTCAACGATATGCTGACTGCTTGTAACTCTGTCAACGATTCATAAGACAAAATTGAAAATACGATAAAAAATTTTTTTAGTTCATCCACATCTATAAATCTGTCCAGAGATAGGGAGTGAGCTTCATCGGAACGTCACAGTCGTATGTTTTCAACTCGTTGAATAGGTTCTAAATAATTGCACTTGCAGGCTTCGGTAAACTCTTGGACATTACACACAGATTAATCATATTCTACTTGTAATTTGAAAGCTCAAACTATTACTAATCCTACCATAGGATGCTTTTAGCTGTTCACCAAGCTAACATGAAAGAAATATCGTTAAAACTTCGCTATTCTTTCTCAGTCGTGTCTATTCTGCGTCACAATGAATCTCAAGAAATACGCGGATCTTAGGTTTCGTGAAAATATCATATCAACTCTTCAACCTTGATAGACTTTCATGCTGAAGAGTCGAATATTATATAGACCATTATATAGACCATATATAATGTAGACCATTCTGACGCTTAGCAAGTCCAGGATATTTTGGCCAAAGCGGACAAGTTTCAGACAATTGGCTGAACAACAGGACAATTTTTCACGTTAATTTGCGCTGAAAGGAATCAATTCCCAAAAGCCTATAAGCTATCTCAGAGACTTCGCGAAAGATGCGTTGGCTTTCTTAAAATCCTGGATGGGAAAAAAGAAACAAATCTACTTCGTGTCTCACCGCTGTGGCTATCCGATCGATGGCTAATTTCTAGGGATTTGGTTGATTCGTTCTGCCCGGAGTCGTTTAAGCAGGATATGAATAGCGCGTGGCGACGTTGCGCGCGTATAAGCAACAGCAAATATTTATTCGAGGCAGACGCGAATTTTGGCAGCAAGGCTGTTTATCCGCTCGTATATCCGTCATACGCTTTGGATATGCGAGCCCCTCGTTCACGAACGATTGATAAAGAAGCAACGGTAGCTTATGGAAAACGGAATATGATCGAGTATAACGCTGCGCGAGACGTTAATTCCCGGTCGAATAATTGTCGTGGGAAATTTATACGAATGCATGAACTAAAAACTCGATGGATTCAATCGTGTTACTCACCGAGCCAGCTAAGGTGCTCCGTCGTTTCGAGTTTGCTCTTAAACGCGTCCATCTGTCGTTTGAGATCTCGCAGCGCCATAGACGGCTCCGTGGACGCAGCTTCCTGATGTTCGCGCAATTCACGCTCCAGAGCAGCGACGCGCCTCTCCAGAGCGCGCAGAAGATCCGCCTCGATCATCCCCGAGGACGCCGGATGCGCTCCAACGACCTGTGACGACACATGGAGGAAACTCACCATGATCAAATTAAAGCACATCCGATGTGCCTTAGAGGGGAAAGGGGGGGGGGGGGAGATATTCCCACGAGTCTCCGAGCGTGGGTTACCCAGTCTTACTTGGCAACCACTACAGGAAATCTCCAATTTTCAGTATACACATCGAACGCCCAGATCGAATCTATGGGCTTGATCCCTTTGGGTGAACCTGGGTTCGGTCCGATCGATGATTAATTTTCACATTTCGGGCTAAATCGAAGAATTGGATTTCCAATTTGATTCTGATCATCTCGGACGTTGATGGACGACAACAGAAAGCGCAGCCGAAACAAACTGAACACATCGAAGGTGGTTTATGCGCAACAACGTGCATAATGCTTTGGGGGATTCTCGCGTGTGGGAAGACATGGTCCATTTTTATAAGAGCACGTACCAGCCACGAAAGTGCATCAGTACGTGATACGAATTGGTTATCTCTAAATTGCAGTATTCCGCTAGAGCGATCTGTTTGCACGAGTGTGCAACTCTTTCTCTCATTTATTCGGGGAAATAGCCGGGTAAAACAAAGATCGAATGTAGCTATCGAAGATGGCGCGATTAACTTTACAGCGTAATGATTTTCCACGTTTCATAAGATCGTAACTGTCGATGGTGACTACGTTAAAATGGCTTACCTGAAGCACGTAGGGCGTATCCGGTGTATTAGGGGGAAGCTGCGGTGAGATGTTGAGAAGTTTATCGCCTTTACGAAGTTTCACGATATCGAGAGGTCCAGCCTCTGCGGCGCTTCTAAAGAGTTCTGCAACAGGGAACATCACAATCATATTAACGCCATCGAATCTTATAATTGCCCTTACATCACACACACCACGGGTTAACTTTATTCGAGTTAACGACGAAACATTTTGTCAGAAAAACACGCTGTCGGAGAAAAAGCATTTTCACAAATCGTTCTTGCGATTTAGACGTTTATAATATACCTAACGTTTTGTAAAACACGTTCAATTTAAAGTAGTAAATACTTTTTCTTTCAAAAGCTCTCGGCAATTTCTCTACGTCCCAGCATTTAAATGTTTCAAATGAGTTTGACTTTTGGATAAAAGCCAAAGAAAAGAGAGAAACCAAAAGATAAAGGAAGGTTCTCTTCGCGAATGTTCAGCACTCGCTGGTCGTAGAAAAGCTAGTGATATAAATCCTTGGAGAAAGAAACCTACGCGTCAGTTATCCTGATGCCGTCTGCCTTTGACTGGAGGATCTTGCGGGGGAAAAAAAAAAAATAAAACCGACAAAAAGTATGAAAGCATCGGTGGCAAAAGAAGTATACAGACCAACAACGTAGGCAAAGGAGGACATACCGCGAAGAGAGAAAGAGAGAGAAAAGCACTAATGCTCCACGAGCTCCCAACCTGAAAACACACCAGCTGCACACTCTGCTGCTGCTGGCACTGGATGCTATGCGCTTCTTGTGCAGACTGTGGAAAATTTTATCTCACGTTTTTCCTCCACTCGGCGAAAAATGAGAACGAACGAGAATGGAAAAACACGAATGAAAGTAGCTATATATACGGTCTATACGCAAGGTATACAAACAGTCTATCCTTTGAAACTCGATCGTTTGGAATCTTTTGCCAGGCACACGTCTTATCGATCTGTATGATCACGGAAACAGCTGATGTAGGGGTAGTATAACGGTTGAGAGTAAAGCTTTCAGCTATTCACCGGGGACTATGGCAGAGACTAAATCGGCGTCTCAAAGTCACCTGGCGTCGCACGCACGCAGCTCGAAAATTTTCGTTTCACTTCATTCATTTATTTAAACATCACTATCTTATCTTATCATTCTGTTTGCGATAGTACTATCCTAATTTGTGTCTCATACAGAATTTCCTGAATCACACAAAATTTACGTGGAAATTATCTGTGTTCAATCGTCGAATGATATATACATTCCAATCTCGAAAAGTTTTGAGACTGAAAAATTCATCAAACTTCGGTCTGTCAGAGCAGTCAGAGAAAAGAGTTTTTCTGTGTCCACTATTTATGGTATTTGGTATTGGTAGGGAAGAAACGTTAACCATATAGGCCTCCTGAGAAATAATATCAGGCTAAAAAAGAAAACGACCGCAGAGAACATAAGAATTGCCTCTCGCTGAGTTTCGGATCACCCTAAGGGATTTCTTTCCAATTTTCTAGCCGAGGGCACTCGTTACGCTCTCTCGCCTTAATCTCTCCATGTCCGTGAGGTGATTTCTCACGGAACTTGGAACAGATTTCAGGCCCCACAGGACCATATAAAAGCCCTTTGATCAAATAAGAATTTTTCTCCGAGAAGACGGTTCCGGGTATGCGTGTGTGTTACATTATGTAAGTAGCAGCGTTTATTTTCGAAGCTAAAGTCGTCGAAAATCATGCTGTTATATATACACCGAAAAAGTTTTTATTTGACGCGTGATTTATCATAATTTCGTATAAGCTATCCGTGAAGACTGCAAAAATGGTTTAAATTGGATTTCATTTCTATAGGTATGTATGCATTGTATAATACATCGTGTGATATATTAGCAAACTTACTGTATACATAGGCCAGCGTGGCGAGGGTGCTTAAAGAATTATTTTTAATTAATTAGCATCAAAAGACACTGCCGGGTCTCGCGATACACATCAAATTTCACGAGTGCTCGTGCGAGCATATCCCATATGGTATCATGTAATATGCGCTCGCGTTACCTACGCAAATCCAAAATAGAATGATAGCCGCTAATTAAACTCGAATTTCAGGCCTCCTGCTCCAATAAAAAAAAAAACGATATTTACCGTGTATACATTCGTGACAAACGATTGGACGGACAGAAAAGTGAATATGTACTTTATCATCGATGCGAGTTGCGCGAGTAACGTTTCCGGTATAGTCCCGTGACAAATAGACAGCCTTTATATGACTTTATTAATTAAATTGCAATCATCGATGAACAACCAATATAAATTCATTTGGTAAATATAAGATATCGCTTATATTAATACCGCGGAAATGCAAGCGATCACGCGTTGTTTACATCAGTAGCTCGAACGTAGTTTGGTCAGACAGCAGACAATATGACTGTCATTATGAGATATCGAAGCGCATTTTCTCATTTAACCACGTATTATGAAACTTCAATCAGGCAGCTTACAAACATTTGAAAATTTCACGCATGATTATTTGCGAAGGTCACAATATAGGCAAAGCGTGTACACCGCTTCAATCTTTCGTGTACAGCCACTGAATTCATCTGCGGTGACTGGATTTTTCATCCTCGTAAAATCGATCAATTTTCCGATCAATTGAAACCTTTTTTGAATTGCATTTCAATTTCAGAAAAATTCGAGTGAACGGTATGTCCAGGGACCGAAGAACGCTCTCGACTCCTATATATATATACACGTGTGCACGGGCGACATTGATTGATGAGAAGAAATAGATTTTTCTCCGGATCAAAAGATCAAAGTGGACCAATCTATGTGTGAAATAGCAAAGAGAAAAATAATTTACGTATGATACAATGATTACACGACTATATGCTGGTTGGAGTTACGACTCTTTGTATGATCGTAATACCACCCGACTGCGCAGTTCGGAGATTACTCGTGTAAACGGGAAGTTAGAAAGAAGGCGAAACTCACCGCGGGATCCATATTGGCAGAGAGAGAGAGAGAGAGAGCGAGAGAGAAATGTCAG
This sequence comes from Rhorus exstirpatorius, assembly GCA_963564615.1. Classification (NCBI taxonomy): domain Eukaryota; kingdom Metazoa; phylum Arthropoda; class Insecta; order Hymenoptera; family Ichneumonidae; genus Rhorus; species Rhorus exstirpatorius. Next base: position 39,057,249 of record OY751317.1, on the reverse strand, counting down.
TGAGAAGATGAGATAGCGAGGTAAAAGTAAAGGAATAAGAATTGTTCATTTATTACTTGGCTACGGTGGCAGCCAGTTTATTTGCTCGAGAAATGGGCTGAAATATAAATCAACGAACGATACGCCAGGAAAGACGATAATGAAAAACTTCTCTTTCCTCAACCATGATAACATACCTTGTGACCATCAAGGCGTGCTGATAACGAAAATTCATTAAAATTTCATATTGTACAGAGGAATTAAAAATAAATTAGAAATTACCTGAAACGGATAAACATCGATAAACAGTACGAGTTAGAGCTATACATGTATATATTTATATAACGAACCGAGGGAACAGCTGATCAAAATGACGCAAAGATGTTAATGAGCTCCGCGTAAATGCGACCCAGCACGTTGTAACGCGATGTTATCTCTTGATGAAACAACTTTTTACACGCTGGAGGGCTAATTTCACGATTGTCCATTTGCTGGGGTCATCGACCCTAGTAAATTGACTATTTCTTTTTAAGCCATATTGCCCGCCTACCCCAGGGTTGGGAAATACCAAATTTGTGGAAAGTCGGCCCCACTGTTGAACATTCTCAATACTCAACGTATGGGAAAGCATTCTAACTGTTTGAGCCACGTAAGACTTTTCGTAACTTATAGAGTCAGTGCTCATAAGTTAAGACTGAAAGCACCTACCTAAGAGCCTGCTCCACGGCCGTTTCCCCTATCCATGGAGTTTCTAACATATGCCCTAACAGATCTGACAATACCTCGAGAAATCTATTACACCCGGATTTTGACATGGGGGAAAATTCTTTTGAAAATCCACGCGAGGGTGCGACTGGAGCCACGATAGCAGCCGAGCTAAAAGTTTTTGGAAATTATATTTTCTTTCTTTCACGAAAAATAAATAAATTTTTTAGAAATATATATTATATAATAATGTCATCGCAATTCTGTTGAAACGTGGGTATCCAAAGCGAATAGACTGAACAAACTCATGTTCCTGCGAATGAAACATTCAAAACTATACACGGAGAGAAAAGTCCTAGAAAAATTACAGTGGCAAGCACGGTAATTTTTCTAGGACTTTTCTCTCCGTGTACTTAAGGAACCTTATCAGGCATCACTGACGTGAGACGGGAGGGAGAGGGGGGGGGGGACGAATGAAAAACTTGGTATTTACAGTCCTCTTGGCGCGATGAGCCAGAAGCGATCAATCTTGCTCAAGGGTGGAACAAAAATAAAAAGAAGACGGTTGGAGAACAAGGGCCACGCCAAAATCCCAAGCATCGATGAGATATATACAAAGAGCTTTTCATGGAGATTCGAAACTTGGTCTTCGCAATTTCGGCTGTTATCGCTGTAACGGGAACGCTTAGCGGGTGTCTTCTTCAACTCTCCTTGAAGAATTATATACTATAAGTATATACATAAGCACGACGTCGGGCGAGATAAATTCGCATTAAGTGATAATCCCGATAATACCTTCACGCGTCTAAGATTCCATAAATAATTTGTGCTAACCTGGAGAAAGTGCGAAGAGGCGGTCGGAAAAATGTCGAAGCATACGCACGAGTTAAGAAAAAATAACTTCATTGTTATAATAAAAGATTACATTTTTGTTTAGGGTTGGGTTTAGGGTTTCCATCGTATAATTCTTCAGGTTTTCATGTCCCTTCTACTGTTTTTCCCGTTTCCGTTGCATTCGTTGCGAACCCTTCCCTAAGTGTGATTTCCATCGCCATTCTATCCTAATGCACTACTGTATCCGATTGTCACATGAGCACAGGGAAATTTTGGAAAACCCGGCCGATACCAGGAAGCAAAATTCAACTGAGTTTCAGTCGTACGATTATCAGAAACTCGGAAAAACTGTCACCGGCTCAGCAGCACGTCCAAGCGATACTGGTGCTGACCAAAACCAAAATACTTCTTGATTGGTGACAGACCCTATCTCAGCTCGTAATCCCGCGTAGCCATCATCCTCACGAAAACCTTATTCGACGCAACGTGTCTCAGGATATTTCATCACAAATTATATTTGCTTGATTTTCTCGTATTCGCCGCGGTATATGTATACGTGGGATCTATCTCTGTGATCATTCGATTGCGGGACATCAAACAACGAGAAGATTCAATCACGAATATATATAGGGAAGCTCTTGAGAGGGGAATACGAGACGAATATTGCTTCGATATAACTTTGGGCATTGTGAATGAAGTTTCCGCGGTAATACGTCAAGCGCAATCAAGCGTCGAATTGTCCTACTTCGAAATTTCTCGGCGAACGGAAGGTCAGCATGTCGTGTTCACCGGTAAATTTTGTAGAGAAGCCGCAGACTCGCAAGCAGATTCTAGCTCGTCATAGTGAGAACGCTGAATTCTGGGGAGGCCGTGGCGACCCGAGAATATCTTTCGTCGGTTAGGGCTCTGTGTATGCGCCATGCTGGTGCAATGCAATCCCAGATGCGACAGCAGCCAGCGCTCGCGAGTATACCCAACAACGATATGCAATGTATAATACACCGAGAGCACATCATGTACAACGTCGCTGTAAGCTCGTACGCGCTCTTTAAGCGGCAATTTATATGCGAGTTAATTCGGAATATATACATATGTATATATATATATATATATATATATATATATGAGAGAGTGCAGTTGCGTTGGGGGCACGAATCGTAGCTTTGACAGATTTAAATGATTTAGAACGACGAGTAAGGTATTCGTATGCGGTGGGGCCAAATAGCTTGAGGACGTAATTTTCGCAAATTTTATAAATATTCTGTCGTACGTCGAGATATAATATCGCGGTAGGCAATAAAGACTACAAACATTTCCATTGAGAATGGCGCCCTTCATGTAAGCTGAACTTTTTCATTTATAATTTAATCTTTATTGAGCCACAATACATTCCCAACAAAGAACAAAACTATGTTCCTGGCGAACGAAAAAAAAAAGAAACAAGATTTATATTAGTGGTGTTAGTTCGGCAAGTTAGTGTCCGTTTAACGAGAAAAAAGTTTATTTTATGGACATGGCGAAATAAATGGATAGTTGTCGTTAGAAAATTTTATTTCACTGAAATTAAATTCGTTAATTATCAATTTTTATTTTAATCTCATTAAATTTTACTTTCTTCAATTAAAATTTGGTAATAACAACTAAATGTTAATTTCGCCATATTAAACAAGCGATTTGTTTCCCCGTCACAGTATATGCCTTAAATTTTTGTTACTTACTTTAACGAAGTTTACTTTAACGAAACGTACTTTAGCGAAGTACGTTTCATGGACGAAAAGTCATATTCATAGATTCGCAGGAAAGTGAGCTTGAGAAAGAGCCGGACGGTTGCTTGAAAATACATTTACTTGGTATTGAACAGATAGACACGTGTGCAGTCGACGTCGACGTGACCATGCGTCCAGCAGAACATAATCTCACCACTACGAGACATTCCCAGATGGTACATAAACACGAACACATAATATCGTATACTCCCGGGCGAGTGTTCCGTTTGCCACTGGTCAACTTCGAAAGGTGCCTCTAATTGACTTGATGGTACCACAACGAGTCAGAGAAAAGAGAAAAAGAGAGAGAGAGAGAGAGAGAGAGAGAGAGAGAGAGAGAGAGAGAGAGGAGTGGCTTGGCAGTACCAATATGAGTATACATGGAGAAAAAAAACACTGGAGCTAGAAGAAATGATGAGCTCAGACGCGGCACACTCGTAGAAAACCATGAGCCTGAAAAACCGATGATATTTACGAGGACCTTATGTAACCTCGACGCCCGGGTCATACGACGCGATCGAGCCATCGATATCGGATGGAATTGCTGCAATTAGGAATAAGTAACAGCGCACCATGACGTAGCATACTACGCACTCTACAAGGCGGCTATTGAAGTATATGTACCCGCTATTAGTGACAGTAGACATGGAGAACGACTCTGCTTTCTTTGGTGCATTATCGTCGCGACGTCTGATCGTTTCTTCGTAAACTTGATACTATATCCTGGTATATAAAGACGCCGCGACACGTGCAAGAGACACCGGAGGCTAACCTAGCCTCCCTTATCGCACTTTTGCTTCGCGTGTACGATCGACGAAGGCTCTGCTGTCGTGCACGCCTTTGTCGCTAGTTTACACGCGAGATGATCGTTCTCGTTTCCTACGAGGCAGCGAAGGGGAGGCGCGTGGAGCATATATAAAAGAGATAACCGGGGCAAGGGAGTAGCCGTAAAAAATGGAGGCATAAAAGAACGGAGCTAAAGAATAAAAAAGGGTTTACGGTTCGCTGCTGGGCTGACACACGACCGGGAAAAAGAATCCAGGGCCATGTTACTTCTAGAGAGATTCCAGACTGTGGAAGAGGGGACACCGAGAGTCCCGTTGCTGTATCTTCTACCCCGTTCATTGGCTCTAATAGGATAATGAAACGTGAATCATGATTGCACGATGGACGATTATATTTTTTATTGTGTCCCGGTCAATTTATTCATTATTTTGTTGAGGCCAATATCATATCGGCAGTGCTCTATAGAGGTGTAAGTAAATCCAGACACTCGTTACAGCTTCACGGTTTTTCGTCGGGAGAAAATTAAAAATAGAAACGTAATAAATTTTGCTTGCGTCCATAATGAATTCGACAATACATTTTTGAACCTTCAATCGGAATATTCCGAATGTCATATTATCCATTTTGAAATTTTTCACGGGAGTGGACCATCCGGAAACGAAGGACCTAACTTGCATCTGATTGGACAATATTGTAGGTCAGATCGAAGAGATTCCTCAAAGTAAATGGTTTTTGAAAAATATCTCATTAAAAGTTTCATCAATGTTGTAGAATGAAAGGGTTGAAAAACTAAATTGCCTCAACGAATGACGGCTGGTATGCACTTTCTAGGTTAGATGCCCAGATTCGAATCAACCACGACAGTCAAAATCTGAATAAGTCTTCGTGATTATTTCAGAATTTTTTAACAACTTTTCCGATGTGGTGTTTCCCGAGCATCACGCATTTATCGAATATATATATAACTATATATATAACTATACATATAACTATCTATATATATATAGCTATATATAACTATGACTATATATATATATAACTATAACTATATATATAACTATAACTATATATAACTATTGAATATATATATATAACTTTTGCACATTCAATTACGAGAACGCGTTGTACATCGACGAAATATATTATGTGGGTGGGTTCGTGATATTACATCCCTGCGGTCTGAAGACCGACCACTGACCGCGTATACCGCAAGCCATAGTTTTTCCTTATTCGTCTTGCGTTGTTATTAAAAAAAAAAAAAAAAAAAATTTGATTTAAAACGTTTGTCGGGTGGGTCAGGACGCTGCTCGAGCACATGGCGGGTTTGTAACCGAGATTTATAGAGAAACTAGTAAAGTTATGCAAAATGGATTAGTGTACAATGTGTATATTACTTGCTGGTTATATTATACTTCATGCTGTTCATTCAATAGGTACTCATCTATGTCCCGCTTGGCTTGTCCGGTCCGTAAAATTAAACCATTTAATAATAAACATCGGTAAATAACACATTACAACTGATGCCATAATTTTAACATGTTCCAGGGACAATTAAGTTTGTTAGAAAAATATCTTCTGATCAAAGATGTATACGAGTATCTTCAGATTCTATCTAGAAATTTCTTTACCCCATGCACACATATCTCATATATTACCGAAATAATATGTCTCGACACTGTGAAAATTTCGTCAAGACCGTAATCATCGTTATTCTTCATGATCGTCAATTTCCTAGAACCGATTATGATTCGGCTGCCGCACTTGCTCCGTTTTAACCGAAAAATTGTGCTACCGCGAAGGGAGAAAATGATTGATGTCACCATACTTCCACATTGAAACGAAGAAAAAAAAAAAAAAAAGAAAAAGAAACTCCTTTCAAGGCTTACTCTGCGTTTGATCGTTCAGTCATTGAATTTTTCGATCATATCCCAAAGTCAGGATGTCCCAACCAAATGCACTCGTCGATAATTCGATCTTCCATCAAGTTCCGATTGAGACGAATTGATAAGACACGAAAAGATTAAGAACGCATAACGATAGAATGCGGCGGAATGTAGAATGAAAATAGAATGTAGCATAACATACGATCATTCTTGTTGGATTTCTGAGATAACTTCTGGATATACAAGCTGAGAGAAGCTTTTTTTTTTCACCGAATCGTAAAAAGTAGTTATTTTATTTGTGAACATTTTTAATTCTACGAACGTGAAAGTTTCTTTCAAAAAGAGCGAAAGACTTTTGCTATTGACATCTTCATAACAAGGGAATTGTAAAAAAATGTTTACCAACGACATGCACGTATCTCTGGCGTTTCTAAGATTGAGATAAATGGGGATCGAAAATGAAGATAATTTCATGTATTTTTACCCTCATCCAATCGTCCGGAAGTCGGAAAAAAGTACAATCTGGATATTACTTCCACGTTCTCTATCAAAAGGGATCACAACTGCCTTTCGGACGAACGTATATATAGCTTGCGAGTAAAAGAGGGATCGACGCATCGTTAGGGTGTCCTGGCAGGATCCGCACCGTAGTGTCTACACGCGATCTGTATATGTAATATTTCTTATACAGCCGAGAACGCCTACGAGAGACGCAGGTATAGCTACGATCACCCCCCGTGCTTTCTCTCTCGTGGTTTCGTAATTTCCGCCGAATCATCCTGTCGTATACACACCCACACAACGCATACATACACACTCACAGTTTATACTGAGGTATACAATAATTTGTACTAAAGCATTATAGCATCGATCGTAGCTCCATAGAGAACGGTTGCCGCGAGACGGACGCGACAGGGAAGTGCATTAATAGATGTCTGCGAGGAAGAATCGATCCTGTGCCCCTCACTCTCCGCCCTTTTCCTTCCCAAAGCCATCGCCAGTTAAAGCTCTTGTGCTTAAAATAGCAATCTATCTATTATAGTATATACGTGCACCAATAACGTATATATAATCATGTTCTATGGGTATATATAAAGAACCTACAAGTCAGTGGCAAAGACGAGGCGACTGTGGCGCCACCTGCTTTTAACCCCGCAGAGCTTCGACTCGAACTCTCATTTAGCCCTATACTGAATCGTTCAGTCCACTTCGCGCCATTGTTGACTATCCAATTTTTGGCTTCCTCATGGAGGAAGCTTTGTAACCGAGATAGCAAAATAATGAGGAAGCAATATGCAAGTTTTTAATTTTGCACAACTTTTTTTATTCATTTATATTTATTCATTATTTTATTCGATGAAAATTATTTTTTTTTCGTTAAATACATATCTATTTTTGAAATTTTCCTAAATCTTATAAAATCTCAACCCCTTAATGAGTTTTCGCCAAATTTCATGCTAATCATCCCTGTTTTCCTAGACTATTCGCATGAAAAAATTTGACCCGGCAGATTCGAACTTCCGAAAGTTAGAGCAATCATCTCCATTTTTGGAAATTTTAAAAATTCTATAAACTATAAACCCCTTAAGGAACGAGCAGTGGCCCAGTTGGTCCGACTCTGGACTGCCACGCAGGCGGTCAGGGTTCGATCCCGCGGCCGGCACCAATGGATTTTTCCAGATGCTTTTTCTGCGAGCTCGGTGGTTCGAAACCCACCTTAAATTGTAGGTTCTCACAGATACACTGGGCCAATAGCAATGAGGTTGCAAAAATCGAGGAAGAAAAATAGTTCCGTAAATGAACAGAAAAACTAAAATAGTGGGCCCAGTGTAAGAGTGATAGAGTGTATGAAAGTGTTGTAAAAAGCCGAAAAGGCTATGCAAGTAAAACTTACTACTACTACTATAAACCCCTTAAGGGATTCTTGCCAAATTCAATACCGATCATCATTGTCCGCTAAACTATTTGTGTAAAATATTTCGGCTCGATAGCTTGAAATTTACTAACGTTAAAGCGGTTAACTCCATTTTTGAAAATTGTCAAAATTTTCGAAACCTTTAAGGAGGCTCGAGCGTGACCGCCGGGAGGGATTTAGCGAAAACGTAGACGCGGCGAAGAGCGGGGCATGCATAAAACGAGAGAGAGAGAGAGAGAGAGAGAAGTCGGACCGCTCACGGACTATATCCATGGTTAGCGGGTAACTTTGACTCATGAACATCCGAAAAAATAAGTCGGTGACCCCACAAATTATTGATATACTTGTAAGCCACATGATCCAATCAATACTTCTCTAGCTTTTTGTCAACATCTGTAGCGTTGATGTAGACATTACTTGGTCAAAGTCTTTCGATTGTGATTCTCCCATAAGCCCTCTGTGTTAAGGGGTTAGGCCACAGTAGAAATTAAAAAAAAAAATCGATTTTTTTTTGCTTATGCCTGAACACCTGAAAAATGAGAAACTCAAAGGATCATGGTGGGAAAAATATCTGAGTACTTGAATTTTGAATTTTGGCGCAGCCCCTCCCGGTCCCCTGCGAGCGTACTGAAAACTTTAAACGCGTTTTTCCCGAAACTACATTATTCAAAAGTCGGTCGGACTCATAACTCGAACAAATCTTCACCGATTGACACGAAACAATATTCGAAGATGAAACTCATGGATTATATAATGTAACATTTTCGATACGACGAAATTTTCAGCATTGCATTCATGAGAATAAGCATCGATCTGATACTTGAATTTAACGATCTGATCATTTACGTAGATTGCCATATGGACTTGAAAGTATATGTTATTTGAAGCGTATTTTCGTATCGAGCGAATATATGTTTTATCATTATTCGGATATATCTTGGATATCTGCTGTTATTACGAGGAAACGTTTCGAAAAGATTCGCGAAAGAATGATAAATTTCGCTTTCCGACGATGAAACTCACCCTTGAGATCCTTATTGGTGACGTAATCAGAGCGAAAGGTGGCCGTTTCCATTCGATCACCGACGATAAAATATATATTCGTGTAATCGTCGTCGGTGTCGCCAGTTCCGTTTCTCGTCGCGTCAAGGTCCATGGCCCGTTGATTAATCGATGCTCAATGCACGTTTCGTCGTTCGTTGAGCGTCGTTTCAACCAATAAGCATCGGCAACGATCACGGAGTTCGACGATCCCGTGTCCAACAGCACGTTTACACTGATGAGTCCGCGGTGTCGGGAATACACGAACTCGTCGGTTCGGGGGTGTCGGGTGACGCGCCGCTGCCTCTGGACTCTCGCAGGACTCATCGTCGCATCGCCACCCCGGCACCCCCAATCAAGGCTGCCGGTACCGTCAATATTTCCCGTAATCCTCCTGACTCTACGATCGCGATGCTACACACGGAAATCTTGCTGACGACGTAATCCGACGTGAACGAGCTTGTAAACGAGACCGTTGTAATCTCATCTATCCGAAATCCACGAGCTTCAATGGCATCTTCCATTCTGCAACACACAATAACAGGACGATCTCATTTATTTGCTCTTGTCACGAGCTTACCTGAAATTGCCAAACAACGGCGATGTTGTTCGAATGTCCACAGCTTTTTTTTTTTGCAACTAATCGGATGGCTTGATATTGGTGTGATTTGCCAAAAAAAAAAAAAAGAGAAACTTTCATGGAAATACAAATATTATTACTGGACGAGACCTTACAGATATAGGGATTAATAATCTTTCGACTCTAACGAAATAAATTTTTAATCGATATGGCATGAGAAAATTTTTAATCCATAGGTATTTTTAATCCACCGGTAATCTGTTATAATCGATTAACTTCCTATTATAATATACCCATGCATGAAATTTATCCATCATGAACCGAAAAATTATGCATGCGTTTCTCTTCATGGAATTCTCCGCATTGATAAGATATACGAATTTTATAATATATATGATTGATATATCTGGTATTTGTCTCTCGAAATTACACGGAGTTCCATATATAGTTTCCATTGTTGTCACAATGTGACAATAATGTGCCTATTTAGTATATTAGGTATCTTTATATACATATAATACTATATACAAGGATTCAATACGTAAGGTTTCCTTTGTGGAATTATTTTAAAAAGATTTTTCAAAAACGAAAATCAAGAATTTCCGAGTTTTAACCCTTCCTGGCCAAATTTTCTAGCTCCGTGAAAAAAAAAAATTGTTTCTGGAAAAGTTCTTCGAAAATCCGTGAAAAACCTCATACAATAGTGACCAATTCACAGATGGCATCACATTTTTACTTTACCATGCGAGCCCCAAAGAGTATGAAATTTCGGTGAGGAAGGTCACTATATGACAGATATTCACGCGGTAGAATTTTTTTTTAATATTCTTGTTTCAAATATGGAACGGTGGCCGGGAAGAGGTTTAATCAAGCGAAACTCCGCGATTTCGTTCAACTTTACGGTTACTTGATGATAGGTATATTCGAGTATGGGGATAATCTAGAAATTCGTTCTTTCGAATGAGCATAAAAAACTAAGAATCATAATTTTTTTTTTTTGCGAATTAATTGTCAATTCGGGGTTGCAATCGTTTAAAAAGAATAAAAAGAAACTCACTCACGAGTTATTAGCAAGATAATGAAAGTTGGTTTGATTATTGGAACGAAAAATCGACCTGATGAAATCTCATTTATCGACAAAATTTTGCGGACAACCTCGAAAAGTATGAGTGACTAAAAGATACGCGGAATGCTTCATGCTCATACTGCGACGCATGAGAGAGTCTTTCATACATTCGTCCCGAATATTCAGAGATGAAAGTTCTACGAGATCCTCAGGACCTCTCGCGGATAAGCACAAGAGTGCGCACTCGAGTATGCTCACTCGAGCTTAATATATCCAACGTTCTATCATGTAGATATGCAGATCTCAATTCAAAAGCGCATACGGTATGTGAAATGATTCTTCGCTGTAGACATGTCATTGGCGCATTCGTGTATAAATCGTTGTTGAAATTTTCAATCGCCATCGAGATACGTCGATGCGGAATATATTACGCCAAGTATTCGGATCTTCGACATCCATTCGATAACGTACTTTTACATATGCAGGATGCAAACGTAATCATGGCAATTTGAGAGACTCTGTTGATCAATTTATCCCGAACAATGAATATTCACGTTATCTTGATCGAAGCAGAAGTTTGTTTATATCACATGTTGACGTTAGGCATATATAGAGATTAAATTTCAGCTTATTCATGGAAATTATTTTCATGGCTGTTCGAAATATACGAGAGCTAATATTATTCCCGTTCGTTCCTACATCCACCTGACACATATCATTCCGTTACTTTGCAGAGGGAGTTCATAAATATCTCATTACACCATTTAGCTAACCTTCGAAAACTTTGTCTCATGCTAATGAGAGACTCTCATCTTTATTCTGAAACTAAACCGAGGCAGGTTCGCTCCGCATGAATTCTGTGCCAAAATGATTGTCAGAACTTTCTATCACCGGATCGTATACATAACTGAAACTTGTACAAATTATTGTACGAATAATGGCACGTCGCGTCCTATAATTGAGCTTACTCACGAACAATTAATCGTCTGAAATTCGGTTTTCTCGAAAGAACGTAAGCCTTTATCGTATTTTTGGCATTGAGATGCCAGCGAGACAGTAGTCATTCCCGCTGGCCCTTCTAATTTCCCGGTGTGACACAACTTTTGTGATTAATGACGAAGGTTAATACTTCTTTCATGAGATACGTGATATATAACGAAAGTTATAGCAGCGTCTCCGCATCAAATTTATGATTCAATATGTATGGCTGGTATTTTTACGATACTGTGTGAAAGTACCTTGCCAAATAAATCTCAAGTTGAAGTTGAAATATACATATGATCGATGAATATTGATTTTTTGTTTTAAACGTGGATTAATCCCCACAGTTTCAATAATTCTGTCTTCACGATTTTCAAGAAAAAAAAAACCTTTTACCACTACATCTCATATGGCAGATCGTGAATTAAGAAGTTATGACAAGTTTATGATCTCCAGTCAAAGCTGTAATCGATTATAAACGGAAGTTGATTCAGGTGGCTATATATACGTAGTCCAGGAGAATCTGCTCATATCGTGGGTAAAAGGGAGACGGAGAGGAGCATCGGGCAGGTTTTTTTTTACGCCAGAGGGAGAAAGAGCGAAAGAGAGCGAGAAGGAGCGAGAGGATATCAGAGAACATGTTTGCATAGTAAACCAGAGCATGTCCAGCGTGTTGAACCCTCGAGTGATGGTTGCGTACTGTGCTAGGAATAAAGAGACAAATACTGAAGGGGATAAGCGTGGATAAAATGATCTGAGAAATGGACCGCGAGGTGTCTACTCGAGAAGCAATATCAATTTATTTCTGCACACGAGGATATTCTATTGTTCGATAAGATCGCTCGTTGATTGAAACATACGTAACGTCGTTTATGGTTTGGCTATTATAATAGATTGGCTGATGTAAATACTCATCTTCTACTTTCTTTCGTGAGAGCTGAAATATTGCCTTAACGATTGATGAATACCGTTACTCGTAATAATGCCAAAAAAATGTTTAAATCGAAATACTGGACAGATCTAATGCCGTATATCGAACATCGAAACTTTGAGCTCGGCTTTCATAGCGAATCGGACGTTGATATTACATGCAAGCACCAAAATTTTAAATAATTTACAATGCATACTTGAAAAAATGCAGCCTATATTGCCTATATAACCACCGAAGCGTCATGAAGCGCACAGCAGGAGAGTATCGCAACCGTTGCTCATGCTATTTTGCTAATGTTTTTTCATAATTATTTCAATGGAAAAAAATTTCCAAGACCCATATCTGCAAAACTAATTGACGCCTTCAACGAGGGCTCATGATCGTTTATACTCGTAATAGTCAGCCTGGAGAACGAGAAAAGATTCGTTTCCATATCGCGTTTACGTCTTTCTTGTATTTCGTCAATGGGACGAGCGATGGAAAGTTTTTTCTTTTCCTTTCAACAAAGCCTCCAAAACCCTCGAATCACATCGTTGCATAACGGTGTAGTATTTGATAAAATTGAAATATGAGTATTAAGGCCTCGCATGCATGTACGACATTTCGATATTTCCCTTATAATTGATGTCTATCAGTGTCCTTTCCGGCACGAACGATTCATTCGGCGGTAACGAATAGCACGGACTTGGCCGACACAAAAGTTCATGGTGTGGGTACATATACGAGAGAGAAGGAGACGAGTCGTGAATACGAGGGAACTACCCCTGTGGGGCCATTAATCCGATTGAACGGTCCTCGCTTTTACTTGGTAACTGAACAAGATGCGCGATGCGGTTCGGGTAATTGAATGAGAGGATGGTCGACCGACCGATCGAGAGACAGGTGGTGTTGCATCGACGTATGTATACGCCGTTTCCACATTTGTATATATATATATATATGTATATATATTTATATGCACCGGAGATAGAGAGAGATATATTGGTCCGCCATCGTTGCTCTCCGAGGGAGTGCAGAATACTGTAAAACCAATCAGTATCAGGCAATACAGCGGAGATCGTCAGGCCAAGCCAATCAGCTTCGGGCAGCTCCCCGTTGCGAAAGATTCGCGTTGACAGAGGAAACTAAATTGCTGGAGTTTTAATCGATTGAAAAAAAAAAAAGAAGAAAAAATCGATACCTTACACCTGTGTCATATATAGTCGGAATATGTGCGGACTTCAATAGTTGCGAATTCAATTGTACGAAACATGCAGGACATCCAGATTTTCATAAATTTTTACCTCAATAGGAAAATCTCGCTCTATGACAGACTATGTCCTGTCTATACCAGCCATTTGCTATTTAATAACGTGCAACCATATACACGAGTTACAGCAAAATGAAAGCGTTTGAAAAATTTCAAAATAATTTGCGAATTAACGCGTCGACGGAGCTTACACTTTGCTGCCTTTTATATCATTCCAGAGTTTTATGAATAGGTGTCCTGGGCAATATGTTCGTCAGTATTTTACTGAGTTGTGTATCATTTAAAATATGTTGGGCATGTATTTTGCAGTCTTTGGGAGTATCAACGATTCTTTTGTTTTATACGCACGTTGTCCACCTTTCTATCCGTTGACTCTTAAATTCTTTTGACTGCATAGCAATTAAAAAGAACTGTCACATCAAACTTAGAGGAACAACCGAGTATTTTTTCCTGAGGCAATGCACAGAAATCAAGTGGAACACATATTTTCGCTTCATTGAATTATTTATTGCGTCATACGGTGGAGTATTAGTAAGGCACTCATCCGATATATATGTTGTTCTCCAGTGTTTTGTAAATGAATCAACTCTCACGAATTCGTATCCATCGCGGGTCGACGTTCATACGTGCGGGCTTACATTGCCTCACGGCAATTATTCCAATTTGGAAATAAAATACACGCGAAGTGAAAAAAAAAAACAAATGAAGAAACATTTTACAAATGAATGAAAATATTGTACGAGATGTATATCAGATTCACCATTTTTGGCCATTCATCAATTTGCCCAATCACGTTCATGAAGTATAAATTTTTTTAATACAACCGAAACGAGGGAACATCGAATGGATCATGTTCTTTTTTTTTTTTAATTTTTATGCATACTATCGAAACAGCACGATGAGAATATGGGAAAGCAGCCATAGTAAATATGTATTAAGAGTGGGAATGGCCAAAAATGTTTCAGTGAAGAAAAATTGTAAATCTATATCCGGTATGATTGAGTGACGACCGATATTTTTCAATTTTTCGCTCTTGACTCTGTCATCGGTGAGCAGCAAATCGCGATATTGGCATCGCGACGCGTCTCCCAGTTTAAATGAAACGCTTATTGGTAAAAAAAAAAAAAAGAAAATAAGCCGAGAGGATAGCTCGCTCGCACGTTCTTGGGCGCGGTTGTCACATTTCCCGTCCTCAACCATTTCCAGGCAAGCAACCCATTCCGTTAAAAATTGCAAGATTAAACGCGATTCGATCGTCAGCATTAAACGATTTGATCTTCTTGCTAACGCGCTTGCAAATAACGTTTCGCACAGTCGCACACACACACACACACATACACACACACACACTCAGCCACATTGATTTTCTTTCGCCCGCTTTCATTGTAATCGAAGCAAGAGGGAAAAAAAGGTCAGCGCCGCCTGCCTGTCCAATATATACGCCATCAGGCTTATAACTTTCATTGACGCAGACTTCCGGTTTATCGACCTGGAATTCACCCTGACACACCGGGGAATACACATATTTCGGATTTGACAAGAATCAAACGCGAACTCTCGCCTGACAAGAATTATCCTTCGATGTTGCACAAGAACGCTGCATCGTAGATAATGCGAAGACCCAAAAATCCGTCAATCCCCATTTCAAGTGCATTGAAAACGTTGCAAATTGACGAAAAAAAAAGTTCCATTTGCTAACACTTCCGCTTACAAAATGAACGACGCTTCAACACGCTGCCAAGAACCCGTAAAGTATACTTACGACGGCGAAAATAAAAAGAAAAAAAAAAAAAAAACTGGTAAAAGAAACTGTTAATTCGCGCGCCGAACGAATGATGAGGTATCAGTGGGTGGCCACCAACAGCGCTAATTAAAAATGTATCTCATAAAATTCTTTAATTGCATCCCCAACCTATGTAGAGGTCCTCCTCATTAACAACAAAATAAAAATGTTTTTGCAAAAATTTCATAAACGTGATTTGGATATTCAAAAACTTTCCCCGTCAATTTCTACACTTCACGAACGGATTTATAGTGCAACTCCTTGTTTGCTCAACACTGCGCTTACTTTCGTCTCTATATATACTTGCATTTCTTATCGTCTCTTTTGCATTACTTCTTCGTGCTCCAATCTACTCTCGGCTCCAACGAAAATTTCATCGACGAGCTTTCGCGTATTTTGCGCCTCCTTCCGTCTCTCTCAATCGTTTGTACGCACAGTGTAACGTGTCCTATCCGTCCGCGTATCCGCCAGTTCTACCGGAATGAGTCAGGGAAAAAGGAAACGTGCTAACGAGGCCCGGTCAGCATTAATTGTAACATCCTCCGTTTGATGCTGCGCTCTGCGGTTGGTACGTATACACACGTAGCAGAGAGGACTTCCGTCGCGAGAGAATCGCCTCGGGCCTCAAAACCCCAGAGAGGAAGCTGCCAAGACGACCTCAACGCCCACGATCACCGACAAAAGGGCTTGGAGGCCTGGGTGGATACTGCCTACGTATATATATACCTATATGTATGTGTGTATGTGTGTGTGTGTGTATGTGTGTGTGTGTGTATGTGTGTGTGTGTGTGTGTGTGTGTGTGTGTTTGTGTGTGTGTGTGTGGGTGGGTGCACTTCTTGTTCTCGAATTAAAACGAAACCGAGCCAGTGACTTACGAGCGATGAAAAAACGACAAGAGTCGACAGGAGATTAAGATCCAGCATAATGATACGATAGCCTACATCAATTTCAATCTATGAATCAGTGGGAGAACGGATTGAAAACGTTTTTTTTTTTTTCTTTTCGTACAATGACCTCCTCGATAGCGAGATGCTCAACATTTTGTTTAATTTCTTCTGGCATCCGCATATCATTTATTTCATGCATAAATTTGTACATTGGATCGCATATAATGTATCGAATAAAATGCTTTTGTTGCTGGAAAAAATATGTTTAATGGGAACACGAGAAATTATAATGAACGTGATATTAATCGCGTGGGAAAATATATTCACATTAATATAAATGTATATATCGGCGTAGGATATACACGGAACGTTGCGGTGGAAAGAAAATGAGAATAATGATCTTCTTATTCTCCTGTTACGGTGTATATGCCATAAATATGGCACGAATTTTATCCAGAATAAAATAAGACCAGTCCGATTAATTTTAGAAATATCAAAAAGTACATTTACGACTCACAATATGATCATGACAATTTGACGAATGCGAGCATAGCATCATTAAATTAGGAAAAAATGCAAATGTAATTTGCTCCGGTCGCAGTTCTCGCTCAGAGTGAATATTTTTTTCGCGTCATCCGTGAAAAGTGAATCTCCGTTTAGAGCTGGCTCGCCGCGGGCCTGTACTCGTGTTAGTCGCGTCTCAATGAACATATATAGAGAAGTTTCTCGAAGATCGGTGTGTTTGACGTCACATCTTATACACCGCCCGCAGTTCAAATATTTACCTGTTCCCCGCACGTCACGTCGGTCAGCCGCCTGTGCAATTGCACGTGCCCGCCATTGACATTATATATATCGCCAGCGAAAGCGAACGGGCAGATAAAATTTGAGACGCCCTATCGATCAAACAATTCGAGGCAAAGCTATATAAACGAGATTCGAAGAGCGAAATTATACTCACAATCACGCATGATATATCGCTGGGAATATCAGTGTGTGTCTGGAAAGTTATAATATATGCCGGCGATCACGCGCTGAAGATGAAACAAAAGGCGCCGTGTGTCAATTGAAGAATATCGAGCGCGTTGATTATTTAAAAGAAACGAACAACGCTTAAACTTATTATCGATTACGCGAATTCGTGAAATTTTCGCGTATATTTGTACTGCAATCGCGTAGGCACCGAAGTCAAATTCAATGCGCGTCGACCCGCTTTATGAGCCCGGTTGTTTTACGTTCATGCGGGTACAAAACGATGAATATACAAGTATAATATACATGTATATAACCATAGAGACGTATACAGGAAAGAGATCATAATTTGCATATAAGCGAGGAAGCATCACTCGCGATATGTTGCATGATGGAAAATTGGCCACGGTACATCGCGTTTTCCATCCAACATCGCTCTGACGTTTTCTCGTTAAAAAAAAAATTGACCGGACATTTTTCCAAGGATTATTCATCGTTCACTCAATTATCGACGTTATTCGTATTTATAATTATAATGCTTCGAACAATGAATATAATATGTGTCATGTGCAGTGCGCCCGGAGGATTAAAAACAACGTGGAAATATTAGAAGAGTATATAATAGAACGACTATATTATAGGAATGTAAAAAAGTGAAAGGACCCATAAATATGAATTCCCTAAAAGCATATAACGACGAAAAAAAAAAAGACTTAATTTAATTAAATAACGATTGGATCCAAAAACAAAATTAATATTATAATTGATTAATTAATTTAAATTAGAATTCAAGTTTGATTAAATATATTCAAACATTATAAATTCGTTTTTTCGTCAGTTCAGAAATTCCAGCATTACTAAAAGCATATTTATTATTTTAATCATATAAGATTCAAGGCCAATCGCCTTGGAACCGTCTCCTGCTCGTTCATTCTCGCGGTTGCATTATATATCCGTCAAGTATATATAGTCAGGGAGTCTTTATTAAAACATCTCTGTCGCTCTTGTATCATGATATACATGTATATATTTCGTTTGATGTTGTTCACAAACGTCAGAGGTATGGATTGCCGGGTCAGATGAAATTCTCCCAGAGTCACGCGATTTGGTGAAACGGAAAGGAATTTGCGGAATCAAAGGGAGAACCGTCGCTCGTAGCTGAAACGGAACGCAAGGGAGCTTTGCACCAAGGAGTCAAGCCCCCGATACGAAACTGCTATGCATATATATGGGGCATTCCATGCCAAACTCTGGACAGGCTGCTCACCCTCTTTGATTTCTTTCAAATTTTTTTCCCTTGTTCAGTACACTCAAAGAAACGCTTGTGATGTTTTTTTTTTTTTTTTTAATTTTATTCACAAGTGATTTTGACTCCGGGAATTTTTGAAAATCCTACATTTGAAGTGACCGGAAAATGTTCACGTCCCCGTATCTTCGGTTCCGCTGGTCGGATTGAAAAGATCAAACATATGAAATTGATTCGGAATGAAACGTAGCTTTTGGAAAAAAAATATTGGGAATGATGATTTTTTTTTTCAACGGTGCCTAAACATCAAAAACTGGATTTCCGTCGGGTATGGAATGATTGATTTTTCTAACAAAAATTCTGAAAAATAAAATGTCTTTGATATTTTTCAAATTTTTTTCCTTGTTCAGCAGACTCAGAGAAAGACGACTTGTGATGTTTTTTTTTTTTTAATTTTATTCTCAAGTCATTTTGACTCCGCGAATTTGAAAATCCTAAATGAAGGATTTTCAAAAAATTTTATGCAAACTTCACTTTCAGCCCAAACAATTTTTTGTTGGCTTGTGTTGTTTCTATTTATTTATTCATTTATCGACTCTACTCGTGAGTATGACTTAGGTCGGCTGTGAGTGCCTCTCGACCATGCACTTTATTATCACGTAGAAGAATATGATTATAAAATTTCATTTGATTTTTTCCTTTCAGTAACGTTCCATATCGCATTTGGTCTCTTCTCTCTCTCTCTTTCTCTCTCTCTCTCTCTCTCTCTCTCTCTCTCTCTCTCTCTCTCTCTTTCTCTTTTACTACATGAAATTTTTATAATTATGAAGTGCCTTTAGAGAGAGAGAGAGTGTTTGTGAAGGGATCTGGTGTAGGTGGAACCAAAAATTTAATAAATGCAGACGCGAACTCGATCGTGGAAAAAATATGACAAAAATATATATTTAATTCTTAGAGGTAATTACAGTGAAAAAAACGAAAGAGGTATGTCCCGATGAAAATGTCCCTAGTGAAAACGTGGCTCGCAGAGCACGTTTTCAGAATGTACGAGAAAAACCCGTGTACCGAGAATGACTCGTGCCGCGCCGAGAATCCCGAGATATCGGAGGAATCGTGAATAAATTGAGCCCGGGATGTTGCCCACTGAAGGTCTGAGTTTTCCTGAACTGAGCTGAACCCGTCGTTTTAATCTCAAACCCGTAATGATAGCGAAAAGCCCAATTAACAGCCAAGTATAGCGCGACACGCGTCTGATCTATTCCCGTGTTGGACAAAGAGTGGCAAATCAATCATGGCGATCGATGAGAAGGACCCCCCGCATGTATCGATTGCCCGTTAAATTGTCGCCCGGTACGTGGCGCCATCGACGGAAAAACGCGACCCGACCCGCTCGCTCGCGTGACCCGAAACTTGACCGTGTCACCCGGTAACTTTTCCTCATTCCTGAACATTCCGCCCGCCATCGGCAGCAGCGCTGTCGATTGAAGATGCCGGAGAGTATACCGGAAGGACTGCCAGCTTGGCAATCGGCCGCTTGAGTGTTGATGTAGCCGTCCTGATGCTCACGACCCGTGTGAGCCCGTCGACGCCCGGATGAAGTTCAATGACCCGCGCTAGCGGCCATTTTGTAGGAGGCAAGTTCTCGTTTGTGAGCAGGACCATTGACCCGACCCGAATTTGGTTTGAAGGGTGATGCCATTTTGATATGGCCTGCTGCTGTTGAAGATATCCTGATGACCAGTGAACCCAGAAGTGTTGAAGCCTCGACTGGACGAGTTGCCAGCGCGTGAGTCTGGCCGTATTGATTTCCCGTAGTGAGGGCTCGGGCACTGCCGTAAGTGCCTCCCCGATGAGGAAATGTCCAGGTGTGAGCACGGAGAGATCGTCCGGATCGTCCGACAGCGGTTCCAGCGGACGAGAGTTGAGAACGGCCTCAATCTGAACAAGAAGAGTCGTAAGTTCTTCAAACGTGAGGCTCGTCTCTCCAATCGTTCGCCGGAGATGATGTTTCACGGATTTTACAGCCGCTTCCCATTTACCGCCCATGTGAGGTGCTCCCGGTGGATTGAAGCTCCAAGTTGTCCCGTCATTCGCCAGGAGACCTGCAATTTGAGTCGATTCCCGAGTCCCGGCCTTGAAAAGTTTCTGCAACTCCGCATCTGCCCCTCGAAAGTTGGTCCCGCAATCACTGTACAAAGTACGACAGATGCCCCGTCTCCCGGTGAAGCGGCGAAATGCCGCGATGAAGGTCTCCGTGGTTGAGTCTGTGACAACTTCGAGATGCAATGCTGAAGTTGCAAAACAAACGAAGATGCACAACCATCCCTTGTGCTGCCGATTTCCGCGACCGCGCCAACTTTTGAGAGAAATCGGCCCGGCGTAGTCGACCCCCGTAGATAGGAATGGTCGTGAAGGTGTAACCCGAGCAAATGGTAACTGACCCATGAGTTGCTGAGCTTTGACTCCCCGTAAGCGAGCGCACCGTACGCACCGCAAGACGTATGACCGTACCGGAGCCCGACCTCCGATAATCCAGCAACTTCGTCGCAGGTACGCCAGAGTTAATTGCGTTCCCCCGTGAAACGTCTTCTGGTGAGCGTCTGCGATCAGAAGCTCGGTGAATGGTGAGTCCCGAGGCAGGATGACTGAATGCTTACTCTCAGGTTGTAAGTCTGAGTGCTTCAGCCGTCCTCCCACTCGTAGAATGCCTTGAAAGTCGATGAAACCCGTAAGTCGCGTGATTGGATGCGATCTTGGAAGAACTTGTCCCGATGAAAGTACTCTGAGCTCTGATGAGAAGTATGCTCCCTGTATAGCTTTTACCCAATAAAGCCGTGAATTCTCCAGGTCTCCCGGTGAAATTAATGCCCCGAATGATTCGACTCCCGTCCTTCTCAGGTTTGTAAGCGCCTTGAAAAGTAGGGAGGTGATTCTCAACAACCGAGTGAGCGAGGAATACCTGTGAATGAGATCGAAAATTGGTGCAGGTTTTGTCGAGATCGTGAAGGTGAGACCTGGCCGCTCTTCAAGCGTCGCTGAATCGTCGGTCCCGATGCAATGAGTTGGCCAATGGGATGGATCTTTTGCTAACCAGTGAGGCCCGTCCCACCAAAGTTGAAATTGCTCGAGCTGAGGAATGGTTAGCCCACGTGAAGCACAATCTGCCGGATTGTCCCGTCCCGGAATGAATTTCCATTGGGCCCGTGGTAAGAGCTCTTGAATTGCTGAAACCCGATTCCGTACGAAATCTTTCCATCGAGATGGATGATTCGAAACCCACGTGAGTGTGACCATTGAATCCGTCCATAAATAAACCCGTGAATGACCGAGTTCCAATGTATTTTGTACGTAGTGAGTGAGTTTCGCGAGCAGCACCGCTGCCGCGAGTTCCAGCCGGGGAATTGTGAGCCGTTTGATTGGCGCAACCCGTGTTTTTGAACATACCATTGAGACTTTCGTTGTATTTCCTGGACCCGTTACCCGCACGTACACGACAGCTCCCATGGCCAATTGTGAAGCATCGGAAAACCCGTGAATTTCGACTGATGCACCCGACGTAATGTTGATCCACCTCGGCACGGTGATAGTGCCAAGATGAGTTAATTCTTGCCGGAAGGCGACCCAAGAATTGCTGACTCCTGCCGAAACAGGGTCGTCCCATGAAAGCTTCTCTAGCCATAGCCGTTGAAGCAGAATTTTTGCCCGAATGATCACCGGTGAAAGGAAACCCAACGGATCGTAAAGCTGAGCAATCTCCGACAGAATTACTCTCTTCGAAATCGTATTCCCGGCCGTGAAAGGGAGTGTCGTGAATTTGAATACGTCTGGCGTTGGAAGCCATGACAGTCCGAGTACTTTGGTCTCACCTTCGTCAATTGAGCGCGAGACCTCCGTACTGGAACTTACCCCGACCTTTTGTAGTAGCCCGTCATGATTGGTTTGCCATTTGGCTAAAGGAAAGCCGCCCGCGTTGCAAATCCCGATGAGTTGTTGCGCCTGTGTGATGAGCTCAGGAACGTGATCAGCACCACCGTAAATATCGTCCACGTATCGCCCCATTGTAAGAGGAGCGACCGCTTCCGGAAATTTATCACCCTCATCCTCTACAAGTTGAAGAAGTACCCGTACCGCGAGAAACGGAGCTGGTCTCGTTCCGTACGTGACCGTAGTCAGCTGATACGGAACGATGTTCCCATGATCATCAGCCCAAAGTATCCGTTGAAGATCCCAATCATCCCGATGAACCCGGATTTGCCGAAACATCTTTGTGATATCTGTAGCAAAAATGAACCGATATCGCCGAACCCAAAGAAGAACGTCCGAAATATCCCGTTGCAACTTTGCCCCCGTGTGTAAAATGTCGTTTAGTGAAACCCCGGAGTCAGTATTGCTGGATCCGTTGAAGACAACACGGAGTTTTGTAGTTGTACTGCTTTCCTTCAATACCCCGTGGTGAGGAAGGTAATAAGCCCGGTCCCGAGACATCGAACTTGTCGAGGCCCGTACCATATGTTGTAGGGCCTCGTATTCGCCGAGAAACGACTCGTAAAGTTCCCGATAGGTTGAATCCCGTGATAGTTTCCGTTGAAGTCGTTGTACACATGCCAACGCCGTATTGTAGGACCCACCCAAGTGAACTGAGGTCGACTTGACCGGAAGCCGAACGACATAGCGACCCGTGATATCCCGAGAATGAGTGGAAACTAAATGAGACTCACACTCTTGCTCTTCCGGCGTGAGTTGAGAACCCGAATTGACAGCGACCTCCTCCTGCACCCAAAATCGCGAAAGAAGTTCCTGTAAATTCTGAAACCCGTGGTCCACTGCAACGTGATGAACGAGACCAGCTGAAATATGTGAGTCAGTAACGGGCCCGAAAATAACCCAACCGAAAAGAGTACCCTGTGCAATGGGAGCCTCAGGAGGACCCCGTTTGATCTGCGACCGAATGAATTGCCCATATACATCTGCTCCCAGTATGAGATCGATCGATCCCGGAGAAGAAAAGTCGGGATCTGCTAACGTGAGCCCTTGCAGATGATCCCAATGTAAATGTGATAGGGTAAATGAAGGGAGAACCGGCATTAACTTGGAAAAAATGTGAGCTTTTAATGTGAGAAATTCCGACGAATGAATTGATTGAAGTGTACAAGTAACCATTCCGCGTGTCTGTCCCGATGAAGTTCCCCCGATCCCGATAATCGGCACGGAGGATGATTCCCGTCGCAGTTTGAGCTGATGAACTATGGCGTCCGAGATGAGCGAGATCTCGGACCCCATGTCGAGTAACATGCGTACCCGATGAGTTGACCCATGCGGAGTTGAGAGGTTAGCTTGACCCGTGGCTAAGAGGACTGCCGTCCTAGTAGCACCCGAAGATGAATAAGTTAATGCCCCAGTGTCTCATTATGGCGCTCCCGACGTCAGAGGTGTCAATGCCTTCTCTTGAAGATGATTCCGATGATCCCGTTGGCCCGACTGTTTCCACGTTCTCACTGTACACCTCGTCATCTGACATGATCGAGGAGTGTTCTTGAAAAAAGTCACACCATGTATGTTGCACCGACGGCGAATACCCGAACGAAAAGTGAACGAACTGTTTTGAACTGGAACCCGGAATGCTCGAGAACGCGGGAATTCACACAAAAGAAAAAGGAGTGTGAAAATGAAAACTCGCACGAAAATGAGAAAAAAACCGCGGTGATGTGAACACATAACCGCAATGAATCGGAATTCTCTGAACCGAAACCTGAAGCACTCGCGAGCCCGAGAATTCACTCAACAAATAGTGCAAAAAATGAAAACTCGCCCGAAAATGAGAAGGACCGCGACGATGTGAATTCTCAATCGAAATAAGTCGGAATTGTCCGAGCCGAAACCCGAAGCGCTCGTGAGCCCGAGAAAACACGCAAAGATAGTGAAAAAAGCGAAAATTCGGAACCAAAATGAGAAAAAAAACCGCGACTACCGAAATGAATCGGAATTGTCTGAACGGAACTCGAAGCACGAACGAGCCCGAGAATTCACCCAAAAATTCGAAGAATGAAACTGGCACGAAGATGAGAGAAACTGCAGCGATGTGAATGCTCAATCGAAATAAATCGGAATTGACCGAACCGAGACCCGAAGCACTCGCGAGCCCGAGAATTCACACAGAAAAAATGTTCGAAAATGAAACTCGCAAGAATGCACGTGTTGCCCGAAGAAAACGAAACTCGTGTGCATAAGCACGAACGAGTGTTGTCTGTGTTCGCTGAGCACCTGTCACGAGCGCGTGAATGTGTGAGAGAGGAGTCTTGGTCCAATATGGCGGCCACTGGCGACCACCGCAAACTGTCTCTGTCGCGCAACCCGAGTGTGAGCGTGAGAGAGCACGAACGCCTCGCGCGTACGAGAGAACGAATGTGCCCGATGTCGACCGAGAGCTCGACCCGAGCGAGAGATCCCGAGCGCGCACTGTCCAAAACCGAAGATGGCGGCCACTGACGACCACCGCACACTGCCTCTTGTAGCGCAACCCGAGTGTGGGAACGAGAGAGCACGAGCGCGCACTACGTGAATATGAGAGAGACCGAAGGCCGCCGACGACGTACGAATACCCGATCCAAGCGTAACCTTCACTCGAGGCACAATACTCTGAGACTATCCCGTACTCAAAGAGAACGCCGAAAAATCCAATGTCCCGAAACCCCACTGTAATTACACTTATGTTCGCTGCACTGCACTAATGGCCACCAGATCCGGCTCGAAGGACCAAAATGTTTGTGAAGGGATCTGGTGTAGGTGGAACCAAAAATTTAATAAATGCAGACGCGAACTCGATCGTGGAAAAAATATGACAAAAATATATATTTAATTCTTAGAGGTAATTACAGTGAAAAAAACGAAAGAGGTATGTCCCGATGAAAATGTCCCTAGTGAAAACGTGGCTCGCAGAGCACGTTTTCAGAATGTACGAGAAAAACCCGTGTACCGAGAATGACTCGTGCCGCGCCGAGAATCCCGAGATATCGGAGGAATCGTGAATAAATTGAGCCCGGGATGTTGCCCACTGAAGGTCTGAGTTTTCCTGAACTGAGCTGAACCCGTCGTTTTAATCTCAAACCCGTAATGATAGCGAAAAGCCCAATTAACAGCCAAGTATAGCGCGACACGCGTCTGATCTATTCCCGTGTTGGACAAAGAGTGGCAAATCAATCATGGCGATCGATGAGAAGGACCCCCCGCATGTATCGATTGCCCGTTAAATTGTCGCCCGGTACGTGGCGCCATCGACGGAAAAACGCGACCCGACCCGCTCGCTCGCGTGACCCGAAACTTGACCGTGTCACCCGGTAACTTTTCCTCATTCCTGAACAGAGAGAGAGAGAGAGAGCAAAATATTGGCACATACGAAATCACGAGAGTAGAACATATGGTTTGCGTGAGATCTCTCTTGGCTCGATCGTCGGACAATTGATTAATTCATGGTTTGTCGTACGCGCAGTAGTTTGCGGTTTGTTTCTGCATGACGAATGAATACAATACGTGAAATTTCGCTTGCACGTATCACAGACATTTATGCAATTATCCCCCAACCCTCAACGTCATATGCGAACACTGTGCAGGTGAGCTAATTATAATATTCCGCAAGAATGCACGACCGTTCATTTGATAACATCAAGACGGATTCTTTAATTTTTATTTAAAAAAATCCTAACGAGTAAAACGGAAGTGATTGCTCCACTCATGTAACGAATTCCAGCTCGATTAGTTTCAATTCGCAATCGTTATTTCATTATAGAGGTTTAAATTCTGAAACTTCGGTCTATTCTTATCATGTATAATTATTATAAAAATATATAATTTGTTATATTCTCATTAGGTACCGAATAGAACATCACTTGCTAGCCCATTTTATATGATATTGTACATTAGTTATTGTACATTTTATGCACAATAAACGAGCAAAAACATTTCGAAATTCGACTCTCGCAAGTTTCGAATTCTCATTAACGAGCAGAAAAATATATGCTCGACCACGTACCTCTGTGTATTCGCACGTTATAATTATAATTCCCGAATGAATCCGTAACGAATGTATCGCTAACGATAAGCGTAATTTGTCGTAATTTTCTTGCCATCGAACAGCAGGTAACGAGGAAGCCAGCGAGCGAAAAAATTGTTAAACGATGAACTTGAAAATATCACTGCATCAATATCTTTTACAAAAAGGCAATTTTTTTATTATTAGCAATTAGATTATGTCAAACTATGAATTACATTAAAAAAATATCTTCTTTAGGCGTTAAAAAATATTTAAACACGTTTTTACAATAATTGTTCGCATTTTACAACGCTATACGAATTATCGATTCCCTAAATTTCCCTTTTTTTGTTGCGTAAACCGAGGGGAATATGTGAGGAGAATTCCGAGACCCAGAGTTTCTTTATCCGCAAAAATCTGAGGGGTTATACATGTATAACAACGATGGCGTCTCGGTAAAGCTTCAACGACCTAATCGATATGCAGCGAGCTTCGTCGATTCTCCCGATCGGCCCCAGAGCGGCTATCCGTATATAGAGCATCATCAAACTTTCTCCCCATATGAAAAGCGCGTAGACCAAAAATATGGGAGCGCAAACTCTCGACGAGTGGATGGGGCGAACCACCCTTGTGGTTTCACGAACGCAAAGTATTATAGATACGAGCGTCTCAAACCTATCATTTCTTCGTCATCGTCTAACCCAGGGACCAACATATATATTACATCATTACCACGGATGATGCATGTCCGCGGTGTTGGCTTATTCGCTTACCAGGGATTTGCACGAAAGTTTCGCGGATTTTTAATTTGATTTTTTAATCGTACATGAAACAGCTGACGCTCTATGCACCAATTAACCTCTCTCGTCATTATGAAACAAGGTATGAGCGTCACAGAAACAAGACAAAATAATAATAAAAAAAACTTTGTCCGATAAACAATCTTGAGATAATTATTGCGACAAAAAAGAATTTCAACTCATTACTCTTTTATTTCACAAACCTGCTAATCTGCTAGCAGATTTGCTGGCATCAGTTGGGTTATATATATAGGCTGCAGATTGTATTTTTATGATTTTTTCTAAATCTTATCATATATACGTATATGGATGTAAAGGTATATCGCCCTGATATCTGGGAAAAGTCCTTCCCTACGACTCTGAAAATTTAAAACGAGATTTCACGAAGACTACCACCTCCCGTTCGATAGGAAAATCGAGTTCGCGTCTTTTAAGCATTAACTGCAGTGAAAGAAGAATTTCTTCGAGGCTGCATTCAAAAGAGACACCTCGGGAAGAGAGAGAGAGAGAGAGAGAGAGAGAGAGAGAGAGAGAGAAAGATATAGCATACGCCACCTCTCGAGGATAAACGAAGCTCATCCTTTGCGACGAGACGTGTGGCCTTCGATATATTTCCAGCTCGCTGCGAGCCCCAAGAGCGTCACTTATACTGGCGGTAAATAGCGTTCGTAGCATATCGTCTTAGTTTCTCCTGTCTGCTAGTATACGACGAAGACGATGAGCTGTGAACTATTTTAATGGGTTGCCATAAATGTGGCGTGTGAAAAGGTTGAGACATCGATCCATTCGTGACCCAGTGCACAATGCATGCATGTGCACAAAGAGTTAAGAATATTCATGACTCGACTGATATATTTTTCAAACTAATATTTTAACCGCTGAAAAATGCTGAAAAGTCAAGTTTAAGTCAATTTTAGGCCCAATGGTAAAATGGAAACGTAGATATAATGACAGAAAGTTAGGAGGGAAGGTTTAAAAATATGTCCGAGGGTTGAACCCAAAATTTTGCTTGCAACAGCTTTACATATCTTTGCCCGTACATGAATGATAACTATATGCAATTTTTGCAGCTATGGCGATGTCAAACAGAGGAAAAGTACTATCAGAGCATAAATAATAGGGCTGTCATAAGTTACAACTAGTTTTTACTGGTTTCAGTACAATAATTTGTAACAAAATACATAAACGGTATGTATGTGTAGGAACGTGTGTACAGCGATCGAATCAGTATTCTTAAAAATGTGACGCTATAATAGTACACATGTAAATGACAATGACTATAATGTCTCGGTGTTCCACGTTTCGTTCTAAACACCTGTTACAACTGGTTAGCACCAGTAAACCAACGAGTAAACGATCGCAGTATAGTAACGCAAACGTCTAATTTGGTAGTTCTTCAATCCTGTGGTTATACGTATAGTACATTCGTTCACGTGTCATCAATGCCGCGAATGTTGGGGCTACTCGGGCAAACGCTTTCAATTATTATTATAGTTGAATGTATCCACGTGGAGTGACAATCGAGAGTGTCTGGCCGATAGCGTACACGTTTCAACATCGTGATCATGTCAAAGCAATACGCGCTTATGACAGAAGCGGTGCTGGAACAAATCGTATGTAACAAAAGTCAAGTCGTATGCACATCGAACGTACATCGTTGACGTGATTTCTATTCAAACTCGCTCACGTGCTGCGCACGAGAGTACCCGGTGTATGCGCTTGAAAAGCTGATTGCGAGAATCACGTGCGACCAATCGAATCGCGTAACTCTGATCTGATGTGACATATATGTAGGCTCTTTTATCAGTCGAATCTATATAACTGCGGAAGCTGTGGACCGTGGACCTGTATGATATAAATAATACTCGAGGAAAAGAAAGTCTTCGCGCTGAAGAGATCGGCACGCGGCTGATGACTGTGCATGAATCTTGGTATAGGAATAAAGCTCTGTGCGTACAAATATTTCGTGGACCCGCTATCAAAAATGTGGAATTTTTTTCTCATCGTCTGATTTTATCCCGACTCCTAGGCTATATTATTTCAGGGATGAAATAATAGAGCTTACGGCATCGGGTTATGGTATATAATGATGCGGTAGATCTGTCAGGCACATATGCGGATCATACGTTGAAATAGGAAACGCGCCCTGAGCTCTGAAGCATTCGTCACTTTGGAATTTGTGGGAATGTATGCCAGAACGTGAATTCACTCTCCCAGATATATACTCATACACCAGAGCCGTACCATATGGTAGTGCGGCTTGATGGAAACGCAATTTCGCATGAAAATGCAAACCATGCATCAGCGGCGTCAAAATCGTCAACGATGCGTTGATTAAACATCGCATCGACGCGGATGCTGTATAGCTGCTGTATATGCTTCATTGGACGTAAGACGATGGAATATATTATATATGATGTGTGTGTTTTTTCGTGTTCTACTTTCAAGCAGTACTGCTTCGACCCAAAAGAACGACTCGTGAAAAAAGGGAAGTACAAAGCTGTACTTCTTTAAGTTGGACCTTGAAAAAAGTTATGAATAAACCGCCTGAATATATATATATATTCATGTGCAATATTGATGGCTGCGACATTATGAGAAACTGAATCAACGCTATCAAAGCTGAAACTCATGCAGAGTTTGACGGTTCTTCCTAAGTTGAAGCAACTGACGGTAATGGAATAGGTTAATTAGCGCTATCATTAGTGTTAGTACCAAGAATCAATGCAGAGATCCTAACAAGAATTCACTGAACGCCTGATATCCAACAGCGGGACTACTCAAAGCAATTAGGTCAGGTTCTCTGCTCCTTGAACATACATATAGCGTTTCAATTATGATCTACCTCAAAGACGAACGGCAATCACAGAGTAGTCGTTTTGTACTTTTTATTTTACGGGCATTTTTTTTACGCCAATAACCATGTTCTACAATGCAATTATCACTGAAAATGCAGTCACTAATCTGACGTTTGTGATTGATGCACGGAAAAAAATTTTCTGTGAATTTTACAGTTTTGTTAATAGAGAATGCCTCTCGGGAGAAAAACTTCGGAAATTCTTTCGAATTTTGAAGTGGAAATAATTGTTTTTGCAGTGTTTTGATCAAAAAGTAATGTGCGGAATATACTTCTGTATTATCTGTATAACCATATTTGTTGGTTTAAACTGTAAAAACAATTATTTCCACTTCAAAATTCGAAAGAATTTCCGGAGTTTTCCTCCCGAGTGGCATTCTCTATTAACAAAACTGTAAAATTCACAGAACATTTTTTTCCGTGTGAGTATCGTTAATTCGCGGAAGGTATAATTAGTAATTACAACGCAGTAGCTCCATTGAAGCAGTATAATTATGTTATCGGGTATAGTCGGTCGACAAAGCAGCGAAACGAAAGTATCTCTCGGTTCTTGTTTTTGTTTTGTTTTATTGACAACATATAGTTCGGGGACATTACGCGGCTTCAATACGATAATTGTCGTTTATCCGGTAAAACCTCGTTAAATTGCGCTGATCGGCGTTAAATTCGTCTGTTCACTCTCGCTCAACGCCCCCCCCCCCCCCCACCCACTCTCAATATCCTTCCTCTATATATGCTAAACAGCCGTATGGACACGGCATTATTGTACCGAGATTACAACCCGTAAATATATTGTTGAGGATAATTAAATCGAACATAATTTAAAACATGACAGCTGCATAGATAATGTACCTCTACTCGAATATCCGTAATCCTGATTTATGGGACGAGGTGCACGCATATATGTATATACACATTATATGATACTTCATAATGCCGAGCTTGCTTGAACGTATATTCGAGAGGCCCAACCAGGACTTTACGCAATGCTTTTACCCATCGGGTTGGCACAGTGAAGTGTCGACCACATAAACCAAAATTGCCATACACTCGCGATATAGCAAATATAGTTTTCGTCTAGCCCGTTACTGAAGATTTCCTAATCGTCAGGCAAGATACAAGTGATTTAGCATATATGTTGCAGCCAGCAGCTAGTTTTATATTATTGATGGGTTGCGGACGTACATTTCAGAGTTTTGAGTTTCCTATACTGAAGTGGATATATAAAACGTTTCGAAAATACCAAAGGCGTCACGGGGTTTCATACAATTTCGCCATGCCATCTGCCTATTCTAGAGAAGCACTTATAACCTTTATCCTGCAATGTCAAATGTACGTTTTATTGTTCTCCGCCGAAAGAACAAATCAAGACTTA
Organism: Rhorus exstirpatorius; assembly: GCA_963564615.1. NCBI lineage: Eukaryota > Metazoa > Arthropoda > Insecta > Hymenoptera > Ichneumonidae > Rhorus > Rhorus exstirpatorius. The sequence continues at coordinate 39,025,586 of OY751317.1, read as the reverse complement.
ATACGCGATTATAATCACGCAATTCCATTACGCGATAGAGTTTAATCTTGTATTTTCGTATACAGAATGCGTGAATCTCTGAATTATTGTCTATAACGAGCGTTCATAAAACAATTACCAAGGAGCACCAACAATTGTTCGTATGTCGGCGATCACCGATAGTTCCGCTAGTCAATTGCTTCAACGATCCGCGACCTTGATAATAACCCATTCCGTGGCTCACAAGCCCAGATGTCTTTTAGCCTTACAGCAGCTAATTGAACGACTTGCCTATACTATACCATGGGGACCGATCACCCACTGAATGCATTGTGTAATGCGACGGAAAAATTGATGATGATTGAATTTTAATATTCCACGAGATTTGATATCGATTTCATCGAATAAGACACTGATAAGTGGCACCGATATCTTTTTATGAATAAATAGATGAGCTAATTTGGTAGCGCGATGTATACAATGCACAAATAGATTATTGACTTGGTTCGTCGGAATAACACTTCGACGACCGAATGAACATAGTCATTTGGCTCGTGAGAGGCACCTGTACACACACACACACACACACACACACGCGCGCGCGTGGAGAGAGAGAGAGAGATATGATTGGTTAAGTATAGATGGTGGACGCGTTTCGAGGTTATTCAGGGCCAAGATTGGAAATCTACGTAGGAATATTTCCGCGAGATCAAAGGAACTTTTGTGACCACGTGGGTACCTCGTGCGTCGCATCACACATATTTCAAGATGCATATTCCGAGCTTTCATACGGGGCTGCCACGCGATAAAACGCTAGAATATACTCTTTCATGCTGCTGGATACTGTACGATGCTACGCTCGACGGAAGAAAACAAACACTCGTTAACGAGTCGCATCAGAGCAGATTGAAGAGATTTCCTGCCGCGCGCGGCGCTCACGCAGTTGCCTCTGTGTATTGGTCCTCGGCGAACGCCACTCGGCAGTGCCCTCCATATGGAGCCCGACCCTCGAACGGGGAGGGCAGAGGTTAATTTATCGAATTAAGCCCGCGTACAATTGTATTACGAGTTCGAGTCACGGGGACTTTTATTGATGCTGCAGCTACAGAACATATGGGATCACTTGGCTCGTTTTGTTTTTGTTCCGAAACAACGAAAGATTTACACGCTACATTTCTATTACGATTATTATTATTGTTATTATTAGTTTGTAACATTTGGAAAAGACCAGGAAAAACCTCCCTGCACCCTAAATTTTCTTCAATTTATACTGACATCGGAATTTTACAAGTTTTGAAAAATGCGCGTTACATACAGCTCGAAACCGATTTTAAACATCCTAATTGTTCATCGAATTGCCCTGACTATAATAGGTATAAAATAAAGATGGGTTAGCGAGTAAATCGTAGTGAACGATTGAGCGATATACAAATTTTTAGCATGCGTCCCTTGTGAGAGCTACACTAGGTCACCCCTCATTGAGGGTTCATGCTTGTCCCTCTCAGTACACACTGCCGCGCCTACTTTTTCACTCATATTTTCCGCTCTTCGACCACGCTCACGCGTCCTCAAGTATGCGCTTATTATTTCGGAACAAAAGTTGCCTCCAAAGATGATTTTAAATATGCCAATTTAAGTATTCCAAGATTGACAGATCGATTGTCTCTTTCGCTAACTATATGTTGCGTGGTATATTTTAACTCAGATCCACGCAACGTGACCGTAGATATATTCTCTATTTTTGAAGTGTTACGAGTCCTTAACGCATCCTTCAAGATTTGTTGTATCCCCGCAGCTTGGCATCTCACCAGCGGAAGAAACGTACTACTAACCGACATGGAATATTCATTGCATATCGCAGGAATCTCTCTCGAGTTCAAAAGTTTCTTCCGTAAATGCGTGAATGCGATTGCCACATGCAAACAACCAGATGAGAATAAGCTTCATTGACTGATGGTGCATACGTTGGAAAAGTATGAAATTTTCATGTCAGAAGTATTCAGTGAAAACACGAAACATACCGTGAGTCTTTGAGATACAAAAATGTTTGCCTGCAAAACTTTTTCCATGAAACTGTGCCGACGAGAGCAACCTCTCCCTTTGTTCAAATTCATTTCCATTCTATCTTTGAAATTTGTATTCACCATTGCATCTGCGTGATAACACACGTAGTTATGTAACATCAGCATGCAGCGGAAGTTGAAAGTTTCTATTCTATGTACAGAATAGTCAAGATGAATTTTAAAATGTTTCTTATTCTATTATTCAGAATTATTGCGGAAATAAAGTTTTTCCCTAACTTTTGGCTCAGTATAAAAATATGCCTTGAGGTAAATCGAACATCACTCATGATAGGGTAGACGTACCAGTTGTGGCCACTATTTTCGAACATTCATTTACGTACGTAGTGTTCACATTATTGCAAATTCAGAATTGAAAAAGTGATCGATGTAACCTAAAAGGTACACAGAATCGAATTGTTATCATTTTAAACCTTTTCTGATTATGATAAATAAGAAAATAGAAAATTATCTTGTAGCTGTCATTTTCACCGTTTGTGGCCACAATTTTACTACTTTTGGTCATTTGATGTACCAGTTGTGGCCACCAAGCTTTGAATTGGGATTGGCCATAAGCTGGCCACAAATAGAACAATAATCACATTTCGAATGTACCACTTTTGGCCATCACGTATTTTTCAGGAATTTTAGCTGAGATATCAGTTTTTCGTAATTATAACCCCGAAAAATGAGCTTCAACTGATAAAATATAAATTTTTGATGGGGCGGAATGACTTTAGATATGAGAAATTTAGATATTCAATAAAGCAATCGATAGTGTGGTCCGGAAACATCTTGAATATCGAAATATTACGCTCGATGATGTGAACATAGCCTTGAAACTTTAAGAAATTCGAGGGAAATGCAGAGTGGCTACAAACGGTACAATGGTCACAACTGGTATACCTTTACCCTAATGCATTTCGAAATTGAATGCTTCATCCGAATGCTTTTTATCGATGTCAACGATATTTCGAGTGTATGGCATCGTCGGCAATTTCCTGACATATCGCAAGATATTAATCTAGCTGATGAATTTTTTTCGATGAAACTTTGTTCGTATAAACCTAACCGATGTTGCGAAGTGCTGCAAAGACCTCACGTTATACATATTCAAACCTTCAACTTCACGGTTTCGACTGAATCATGGGGTTGGGCAAGCGGAGTAATCAAGGAGGGTTGAAAATGATGAGGGACACCGATGCTACAAATGCTTGCCTTGATTTTCAAGCTTGGTCTGTGTCGGTAACTCGTTAGAGACCAACTTATCCATCAGAAACCACCAGAGCCTAATTAGAGTTAGTGCTTCGCGGCAGTTGTACACTACCACAGCGCAAAATCCAAGAAGCGACAACAGACGAGCCACCTCAAAATGATCAAACAACGAGAAAAGCAACCCTCCCGCCCCTTCTCTCTGCTGATTGCGCTTACACGAATACACTATGTGAATCGGTAAACTTGTCCCCATGGTATAACGTGAAACTCTCGTATGATCGTAGGAAAAACTATAAATACACATTACAATTACCCCGCACGTGCACTATGGCTAATTATATATTTTTTTTTATTCCATTTTTACATCGATTAAGTCTCTCTTGTCGACGTTAATAGATTTTCAGACAACGGTTCTGGATTTTGTGCATGTCCCGGGAGCTGAAAATCAACGAGCACTGAGCTTGGAAGTAACGAATTATTTTTTCAACTGGGAATGACAAAAAAAAAGCCATGAAATAAGAGTTTCGTACATACATTGGTAGGATAATTCCGGCAAACTTGCGACAAATATCAATAAAGGGCTGTAACTTCTTGGATTCCCATATGAAATTCCCAAAGAGCCAAATGTTGCGTTCTGTACTTTATGTAATCAACGATGCACCTTTAGAAATATTCTTGGATGCACTAAGAGTTAAAGAAGCATGAACATAACGGATTTTTAAAACTTTTTTCGCACGCATAAACGTAGAATTTTCCGCTTAAAGTTGAAGTTTAGTCCAGGAGGCTAAGTGACTCGCAAATATTTATAAAGACAGCGACATTTTTTACAAAAAAAAAAAAAAATCGTTACTTTTCCATTCCATTATTTTTGCATATTTTCTTCCTGGTAAATGCAATTGCCATTGAGAAATTTTCATTTATTTTCTTTGCGTAGCCATAGAATTTACGTCATTTGAACTACACTCATATTTAGATATTTTTTGTTCATATATTTGTACATATACGAAGGTACGTGCTACAATAACTACCGTTTGAACGAACGTATCCACACGATAAAGTTCTCCTGAGCCAGCACTCGTGCACGACCAATTCCCCATTCGAGCTTTCGTGGCTGGAGTGTTCCGTAAATACCGTACCTGTTCCCGTATGTACCAAGAGCGAAAAATTTGTTTGTCGATCGTACCCCAGTGTGAAACGATAATATTACTACGATTACGGAGCTTTCAGTAGCTTGCGTACTTTATATATATATAATACGCGCGTCTACTGCTCCGCTTCTGCAACTGATGGGCTTATAATCGGTACGATTCCCAGTCACATGAGTGGTTTATAGCTACGTTCGTCATCTCAATTATCTTATCACCTAATACGTTGACGAATGAATAATTAAAATTGCCCGTGTGTGCTTGCGAATACAATGACAGAACGTCCATTGGACAGAATCTACTGCTATGACGATATAAGTAGTTCCAGAAAATTTATCTTGACGTAATCCCAACTATGTTTCTTCGAGGACCTTTACGACAGATAAATTCTACGTTGGGAGCATCGACTGTATACGTAATATATCATTCTCGTGAGTTGTGGGAGGCATCCCCGTTACCGCGGGAAACCACACATGAAACAACTCTCGGACACCGGTAATCTACATAATAGCAGATATACACTGCGCCATATATGTTCGGCTATGATGTTTTGCGGCTATGCCGATGATGCTGGTCCGATACTACGATTTTAATAACACTGCATGTGTTGTTATTCACGTTCGTGAATTGGAATGAGGTAGAACGATGAATAGGGTGGGCGGAGCCGAAGCGAATTAATACACTCGTATTTTGTCTCGGATTTACGATGACCCACTACCTCGTCGATTAATATTACACGCACAATACGGTATCTGCTGCAGTTTTATTGTTTTACAAGCAACATTATTGTATGATCTATCCAACCAATGAAACTCTTAATCTTTTTATGCTATCTCTCTGAAGAATTTGATGTGCATGCTGACATTTCTGGTTTTTCATGACTTGCCTTATGAGGTGCAATATAAGACAAATCCAGAGAGCGAGCAGTGGCCCAGTTGGTCCGACTCTGGACTGCCACGCAGGCGGCCAGGGTTCGATCCCGCGGCCGGCACCAATGGATTTTTCCAGATGCTTTTTCTGCGAGCTCGGTGGTTCGAAACCCACCTTAAATTGTAGGTTCTCACAAATACACTGGGCCAATAGCAATGAGGTTGCAAAAATCGAGGAAGAAAAATAGTTCCGTAAATGAACAGAAAAACTAAAATAGTGGGCCCAGTGTAAGAGTGATATAGTGAATGAAAGTGTTGTGAAAAGCCGAAAAGGCTATGCAAGTAAAACTTACTACTACTATAAGACAAATCCATGTACAGTGGAATCTCTCGTATTCGACGCCCTTGTATTTGACGAGGATGGGCTATAGTATATAATGAAGGGGGAAAAGTAGTGGGTGCATCTGCTCAATGACGACGGCTCAAACAGCCCATAGAACACGAATTCAGTGGATGGAGGAGGTTCCCTCGATCGTGTCTTCATTGAATTGAGGATAAATAAATGTGTACCAATCAGACTTCCAAGTTCAGAGTTAGAATTTATTTCCAATTTACTTATTTTTTAAACCCCTCGTCGGAACTTTTTTACGGTTATAAACAAGTAAAACATCATCGATCACTGCAAAATTTTTTTTTTTTTTTTTAATTCTTTGTAAAATACTGAATAATCCATGATATTGGTCATGGACTCATCACCCGAGTTTTGAAGAACCTTAATTCGTTGCATATACAGCCAGTTGTTTGCCTAACGTCGACCAACAAATGACCATAATATTAACGGTAAATATCATGAAAAATCGAGGAGGTGAGTTTTATAGATAATGTTGGGGCATGGGACTGTATCGACGTAGGCAAGTTCTCTGGATGTGGAGGAGGAGAAGAAGGTGGAAGAGGACGAAGAGGAGATGGAGGAAAGAGAATGATGTGCTGGTCAGAGAGTTTGAACTGCTGGTCTGGTCGACGATCGTTAAATCGCCAGCACAGAGAGCCTCATCTAGCTAGACAATTTGTTACTTCCTTATCATTCGACTCTCTCGCCAGTGTTCCCTCTTCCTTTCACTCTCACGGCTACATTGTTCTTCTTCTCTCGTTTTGCCCACTGTCCCCCGAACACTAACAGCGCACACTCTTCCATATCGCACGTATACAGTCGAAATTCGATCAAAATTGTGGTCGATTTTACGTACGCTCATATGGATGTCAAAGACTTTTAGGCAGAGACGAATTTCAAAACCATTTTCAAGCAATATACAATGGTCATGAATAATTATTCTTAGTTCCACGACATAATGGACATAAATCAAATTTTTTCGCCAAAATTAACGAATAATACAGTATCGTGAAAAGAAAAATTATTATCGAAGAACAATTATAAATTATGCTGAAACATTGAAGAAATGATGGAATTTTCGCTTCTTCGCGAATGATTATATGATCCAATGATTACGAATAATTATTCGTGAAATTATTTTTCATGGTTTTTTTTTCAAATCGAGTGTGCTGCTTATCCGCGTTGTACCGCGAGTGTCGAACAGTTTACGCATTTACCCATATCATTACATTCACGTGTACGTACTACATACACTATAAGATAATAAATGTGTGGTAACAGCAGTGTTACTGCCCACTCGACAGGCGAATGCACCGAGATTACGCTTGATAAGTGAAGCTCGAGCAGGCAAGAGGTCTTCTCGAGTATAGCACATGTACACGCAAACGCTGGTTGTTTCACCGCGTGTGTTCTTATGAATGGAAATTTATGAACGAGAGGCTCAGCTGTGTCTGAAACACCTTGTGAGCGTGAGTCCAAGAGCTATCCTAGCGTTTGCCAGAAGGAATTATATGAAACAGCCACTATATGGACCCGTCATCAGTCGTCTCTTGCTTTTGCAACTGCGACGCAATTAACTGATGATGACGATCGCTCGATTCCAAGTGTTTTCCACTCTCTCGATTAATTTCTCTTTCTCTCTTTCATCATTCATCCGCTATAGTCAGAAATATTCTGTCTGTATACAACACATCTTAGCTTCGTCGTATAAAATACATCGATGAAGCGTTATAGATCAAAATGAGAAAAATGGATTTAATTGAATTCTTATTAAATTAGACGAGATTTATTTCGATGCTATAATTGTGCAATTTGTTTGCTAAATATATATTTGAGCTTTTATTGAAATGAAATATTGTCTGTAGACGTATTACGATTAATACAGGCCAAATGAAACTAATTTATCATTGCCTTTGGTTTATTTTGTCTATATTTTGGTCCTAATAATCGTGTTTTATGATACAAAATGAAAAATGACGAAACCGCGGTACATATTCTCGCTACATTGGCCGTAAATCGGGATTATTTTTCGACGCGGGGAAGCTTGGATATTTGAGAAATGATACGACATATGTATAGGGAGTACCACCATTCAACGAACTGCTCAAATATGTATTAAGTATAATACATAATGTACAGTTTTGTGCTTCCTGATGATATAGCCGTATTGCAGCTGGTGCCTATTGTCGCTGGATCATATACAAATATCGCTTCTGTAGCGTGTTTCCTATCAGAATTTTATAGGGCGTAAAACCCGAAGTGCCCGAGCAGGTTGTGTAGCTAGAGCGAATTGAACAACGGGGGTTGTGCCAATTTTCGGGCAGGGATTCATTCACCATCGAGGTCATCGCTTACGTATAGGATATCGAGCTTTGCCCCCATTCAGCAACCAACTACCTACGCATGTACGAGTGAATACAATGGTGCAGTTAGGAAAAAACAATCTACGAAAAAAATCCTCGCACATATATACGGGATATGCTTTAACAAAATTTTCCCTCGATCATTGTTCGAGTGGGGATATTCATTGAGTTAAAAAAAAAAACAATATATCAACAATCATTGTTCAGAGACATGAAAAATAATATCGAACATTGCAGTTGTCTTTCGATTTTTTTGTTCTGCACGGTGGTCCCTTTGTACAAGAGAACGTGAGACCTGCTCTCTTCTCAAATTTCTTCGGTATTTCCCGTAAATGGAACATAATGCGAGATGTATAAATGACCAAAAGTAATAGAAATAAAATGAGCGTAAGATTGAAAGAGAAGCGCGACCAGAAACCTGGAGTGCTGCGCATATAATCTAATGAGGCATATGCTGTTGAAATATAACGAAGACAGAAGAGAGCCAGGTTTTATATCCAGGCTGCGTGATGATGATTTATCGGTAGCCTCATCTCGCCAAATACTGCGCACATATTTACATGTATATACCGCGAAGTATCACAAACACACACACACGCATACACAAATATATGTATATATATATATATATATATATGCGGATACGCGAGATGCGCTGCATTTATCGCAAAACATGTAATTTTCTATACCTTGAACAAGCTGGCGCCTGCGATTAAAATCTATCTCTGCGGCGTTATAACGGCGCTCGCGAATACTCCTGATTACAATATAATTTCACAAAGAGAGATAAAACGCGAATAAGGTATATATTTCACTTCGATGCATGCCCCTTCTAGCAAGCAGGTATGCATATATATTCCATAGAAGCGTGTAATCATTAATGTACATTAAGGTGCGGAGATGCCGGTTTCGTAGACTCGCTTAGAAATTCCAACTTATACCATATATTCCTTGCGTCCAAGTTAGTCGGCAGCGACCGCTTGCTGCGAAATATATAGGGACTTGTTGCACCCAGAAATGCATCCTACTATAATTGGTGAAGACGTTTTCCGTAATATTTTTATAATTATATAATGCATGGGGGAACTTTACATTTGCAGTATACACGAGCGGATACTGAAATGAAATCAATCACATATATATACACAGCAAATGTAAAATAAAAATTGGGCGTGGTGTAGGATTAGCCGTTTCTTCAATATTTCAAGATAAAGACAGGTAAAGGCTCGTGAATTTTATTTCTCGTCATTATAGTTTTCTCTCACTTGAATATAAATAATACACGTGTCTCTTTAAAATTCGAGGATCGGTGTTTGTACAGTTGTGCGGGATGCGAGAGCCAATAATGTTAAATTCACAATTCTCCTGCCTAAATTCCGGATATTACAATTTCGCGAGATATTGATAACCGATCCCCGGGTAGAACCGGGTAAATTAGATCCTGATAAAGTTCCCTTCTGGTCATGAGGGTCGCCTCGTTGCGGTAAAATGTTCGGGTATAACAAATCGACATAGCACGACAACGAGAACGCTCCAGAAACGCATAATGCATGTATACATGTACAAGTTTGCATGGACGAGTATATGTTATGTCCGTAAATGCAACGTATATGCAACGCGAGCTTTGCATCTGCAGGCATGTATAATAATGAGGACTAACGTACGGTGATAGAGTCTCTCTCTGTTTGTACCGCCGTAACGCTAGGAGTTTGTATTATAACAAGCGGTTTAGTATATATAGCTACCCATGAGAGTATTATACCCGAGCCTCTCTCGTTGGTACATGCATTTCTCGAAGGTGGGTGCATATGAGAAAGCTCTCTGTTGTGTGTGTGTGTGTGTATGTGTGTACGTATGAACTTTGCATCGCGGGAGCCAAAACGTGCATCATCGTGAGGTTCGTGTTCGTCGTTGCTCGATGTTATAGAGCTGAGAACGTAAGTACTTCAAGATACACGTATATATATGAGTATAATGTATGCGACATAAATGTATATATGAGGCCGATTTCCGGGGCACGAAGCTTGATGGCATAAACTGTTCCCTGCTCTCTCACTCCCGCACTCACTTAAGTCGAAACGATTTCGCTCTATACACAGCTCTACACACTTCCGTAATACTGTTTATGACGCAAAGTTAGATTAGTCTCGGATTAATGACATCAAAAGTCCTAAAGCCATACAGTCTCGTCGTAGGACTCGCACGTAAGCCATTGATAAATCGACCCGAGAGAATCAACGTCACTTTGAACTGTCAAAGAAAAATAAAGCGTTTGTGCGACTAAAGTTTTTCAAAGCTCTTCGGGGTATCATCCGAAAGAACTGATGCCTGTATCGATACGGATTTTCCGTAGTTTCTCCGCTACCGTCGTTCGAATACGAGAACACACTGGTCAGATTCAAGACGGCTGCGGAAGCACATCAGGCTGGAGGCTCACAAAAGATAGTAGTAAAAAGTGAAGTGCGTAGTTAAGGGAAGATCGTAAAAATCCGAAAGGATATACGCCAGAATATCCCAAGATAAAAACAAAATTGTATCTTCGTGCTTCGCATTTAATGTTATAAAAATTTGTATACAATTAATTTTGTACCACAATAAAAACGACAATAATAACTCGTGACCGCTAAGTGGCACAATAATTTGGTTAATACAACGATTATTAGAGACCACATAGTATTTGCTGATTTAATTTGCGAGAAAGGATAATTATCTGTGTATGTACAACCAATTGTGCGAACGGAACTGTTGAAAATTATTGTCTCGACTCGTTGGCAGGCAAGCTCGGTATTTACATTTTGTACATTCGAATGCTCCGAAACGCGTAAATCAACGTGCACAAAAATGATATGAAAGAAAAGGTTGAGAAAGAGATAGATTGCGTCGAATTAAACTCCCATTAACGAGATTAAACTCGATTACGAGAGTTTTCCTCTCGTACCCTTTTCCAAACGCGAACTCGCGAAAACGTTTCGAGAGAGAGGGGAGAAGATAGCCACAGAGAGAGAGAGAGAGAGGTAGATAGATAGATAGTGAGAGAGAGAGAGAGAGAGCGAGAGAGAGAGAGGAAGGGGAGAGAAACCAAGCCCAAGTTGTCAAGTGTTGGTATCAACTTGGTGCAAACTCCCTCGCTGAAGCCGACAACACACGCTCGCACCTCCGTAGAAGTCAAGGATTTTAATTGCGAAACTTGCGAGAAGACTGCGAGTGACGAGTTTTATAACTGGAATTATATCATCGAGAAGGCGAGAAAATATACGCGAAGGAGCGTGAAGATATTGGAATCGCGTATGTCTGCCTGCGCGCAGATGAATTAGCTATCAAACCCACACTGTGTCCCTCGCTATAATATACAGTACATATATTCATGACATATGTATATATTCGCAAGTATCTATGCCATAAAAACATATGGGGCATTCCATTCTCAATCGATCAGCTTGAAGTTGTAAAATTCGAAAAATTCGAGGCCAATTAAATTTAAATAGATATCTTATAAATGATCAATCCTATCAGATACGAGATCAATTTGATCGACTCGATACGTATACCTTCGTATAGATACCACCGCCAAAAACATTCGATACATTTCGGTACTATGCACGGTAAAGTTTTCCGCGAGTTACCGGTAAAGAATCCTGCTGGTCACCATATGTAACGAATGAAATTATTACCACAGCGCTATGCAATTTGTACCAGTTCCTTTTCTTCGGACAATGCAATTTATCGACTGGTAAATACTGTGTCACTTTTGTCCCGTCTTTTACAAAAAAAATTCCACAAGTTGATCAAATTTTTCATTGATTGAAAAATTGTGAATAACCAAAGCTGTTCAATGTCGGAATACTCCCCCGTATATGTAAATGTACACGCAATTTCACATGTTAATACGTGTATACTTTCATGTCATCGGTATGTCAGGGTGACGGAGATGCCTCAAAGAGTAAGAATAATAAGAGGAATAAATATCGAAGGGGATCGAGAAGAGCTCATATATACATATAGGCGAGGAAGAAAAAAGTTTTATGAGTGTCTCGGTAATGAGCGATTGCACACGAATTGATTTGATTGATGGCAACGCGCTCGTTGTCGCGTATACCCTCAGTGGTTCTCGTTAATCTGTAAATTTAATTGGCAATGAGGGTCTGGCGTTTATATATATGTATATGTATTTACACGTGAATGCGTACGCATGTGAAACGACAAACGACTCGCTGTATACTCTCCTGACACATACGATGTGTTCTTTCTCCTCTCTCACCGTGGTTTTACTCTCATCCCTCTGATGTTACCTTCGCGAATCTCGTCGCGTCGCGGAACACTCGTGAGCTCCTTGCGGACAAAGTTGCACGCGCGCTCTCTAATTAGCGACGAGAATACATATGTATTAATATTTATATACACGTACGTAGCTCTCGAACTTTATGACGATATCTCTGTCTGTATTTCTCTCTCTCTCTCTCTCTCTCTCTCTCTCTCTCTCTCTCTCTCTCTCTCTCTCTCTCTCTCTCTCTCTCTCTTTCTCTTTCTCCCTCTCTCGCGACAACTTTTCGAATTGTCAATCGCGCATTCCGCACTCTCGCGAGAAATTATAGCGCCCGCACACGTCCCGACTCGCGCTCGGCAATCTCCCACGAAATCGTCCAAAGAGCGTTCCCATTAATTCTAACATTTACCCACGCCTCTCACATCCGGATAAAGTCGTAAATATTCCCATAAATACTTTTAAAGATGAAATTCGATCGGACGATGTATTACGAAATTTTAGAATTATTTTCTTATGAGTAATTTTTTTTAACTTTGCTTGATCATAAAGAGAAAAAAAAACAATATTTAAAATAGGTATCGTCATTAAGATAGTAAAAATTCGTATTCTTTATATAATTGCTATTATTCGTCAAATTTTTCATGATGTCTGTTTTTTTTTCAATGATAAAATAACGATGGAAAAATATAAGCTTGAATTATAAACGTACGCGTATTCCTAGGCAGTAGTAATCAAGTTTTGAGCAATGTTAAAGGGCAGAGATTACGCATCAATGCAATACTTGTGAAAAATCGCTTGACTAACCTTCAATTTTCATTGCAATTGCCGATAAAGCACTTTATTTCGAGCCTTATTTCGAGCGTGTCGAAGAAGTTTATATGTGCCGGGCATGCCGAAAAATCTCGCGAACCATAGCGAGATTTTGTGGAAAATTAATGGGCAATCTGTTGCACACCACTGCTGACAGAACAGCGATGCGTGCACGCCATCTGGAAAATTGGCAATATATCAAAAAAAAAAGTCGATCCGTTATTTTTTGCCGTCACTTGCAACGTAAAGCCACTACTGCGAATGGTAAAATATATAAGCATCCGAAATCTGGCGTAAAACTGTTAACGTCGAGTTTACGATCGTTCAGCGGTAATTATGTGTAAAAGACCACATCTTCTAATTGTTCTATTCTCATGAGCATGTATCAGCATATCAGTAAAGTTAATTGGAATGTGTTCAATTGGAAAAAACGGCAATCTGGCTCGTACCGATAAGGCAGATACATGACAATAAGCTCTCTGTGCGATAGTGATATTAGAAACTAAAACTTTCAAATAAAACCTAGCACTGCAACGTTACGAAATCGAAGTCAATTTTAACCTATAACTTTCCGTATGCACTGTCATTATCAGCGCCATCCATGCGCCCATGACTTCTGAGATAGTTCGCACCCAACAGCACTATTGAAATTAATATTTCCATCTATATCCTGTTCATTCAGTTTTCGATTCCATGTAACTTCGACGGATAATTTAGCTTGGCACGTATACGATCGCATGAACCATAACCATCGATTGAAACGTAATTTTCATCGTCGACTCGGGTGGCAATATCACCTCTGTGATTTCACAGAATCCATTACGTTCGTACTACCGTATATGATCAAGCAGGGTGTCCCTGCTATAATGTCACGATGATTGTGACTTTTAAAGTGTATACACAATTTGAATCACAAATCAATGCAGAATCATCGTCATATTCGGCTGTACAGTCCATATTACTTCGGATGCGAAGAACCCATTATTTGCATTGTGAATAATTAAAACGATATGCGGTTGGCTTTTAAGCATTTTATGCGTATATACGTTGAGCGTTTTATTAGGTGATCCTATCTAATAATCGTCACAGGTGGTCTTTGCCGCGAGCAACGAAACTTGAACCCGGTATTATTCCCGAGAGTCTTGTGTTACATAAACCAAATTTAAGTGTTCACGCATCACACACAGGCCAACGATAATAAGGCAATGCCGTGAACAACGCTATTATAGTTTCTTGCCAATACGCGAGAAGAGAAGGTATAACAAGCGCACACTTGATGGAAGACTGCGCACTTCGATTTCCGCTAGGAGTGACGAAAAAATCGTGAAATGAAGGGGACCTATCGAATTACTATTCGCATACTCGTGACAATGTCGATTGATTGGATTCACGTGATTATATATTTGAGATACTTCTTCGCGAGAGGAATAATTTTCAAAGAGCAGCATGTATGTCGGAATGTCTATAGAGTGTAGCCTGTCCTACACCGGTATAGGTATAGATAATATATGCCAACAACGATAACTATAACAAAAGAAATATCTGGGAATAAGGTACATTTGAATCAAAGGCGTGAAAGTCCTCTTTGTGCTACAAAGCCCAGCTATACCAAACTTATCGGTATGTGACGGAATACCGTGTATAGGTTGCGCCTTATATGCATAGGACAGTATACGGCAGTCATAACGACAGAAACCATGACATTACAATGCCGGAGAAACGTTTAATATTCGAGTGGTCAGCGCACTTCTCGCCATACGTCCCTTTCGGTCACCGGCAAATCACGCCTCGATCACATCAGTGATTCCAACATTAATGCACACCAGAGATGGCTCATTTGTTTTACCGGTCATCGCAGATAAACCATCACCTATTAATATCGTCGGTTCATTGTCATGGAAACGAGCCTGCTGCTATAAATGCTCAAGAAACATGATACGGCACACATGGGGTAGATAATATTTTTACTCCGGGCATGAAGTCTTGTATTATATAGTTCCGCGGGCTAGCCTATTTTTGATATATGTCTTCTAAAACCAAGCCGACATCACATAAGACATCGGATGACACACGCGCGGCTATACCCAATTGCCGTACGAGCATGCAACGGAAAAAAAAAAAAAAAAAAACGAACAAAACACCAACGGCTGATCCAGACTTTCATAACGAGCGCTTTGACAAAATCCGCAAAGTCCAACGACTCGAGGGAATAAAATTACAAGATGAGACTCGGGTAATTTAAGCTTCTCCGCACAGCCTCGTCATTTTCCCAAGAGGAAACGGGCACTCATGCCCGTCTTTCCTTTCGGGATCGTCTGATGACGTATACGCGTCACTTCCGCTCGGCATGTTCTCTCGTCATGGACTCTCTGTTTCTCATCCAGCTAGTAGTAACAAGATTCCGCCCCCGGGTCTGGTGGGTCGGTAGAAATTATTGATATTGCCGTGTATGAGAGTATATACGCGCGCACGCTTTTGTGGCAGTATACGATGGCGCCGCGGCTGCTCTCAAAAACATCCAGGAAATGAGAGTCACGAAGTAGCTTGGTTGCTTGCTTCGCACCATCCCAAAGTCTTTGCGTGCGTGCTTATACCTAAAGGGCAATATAGCTGAATAATCTATTGGCTTATACACGGAAAATGTTTCACCAGAGTGTACCAAGCACAAATATCTCGCTTCATTGATACAGGTGCTCATACTGAAAAAAAAGTTTCCCGATTCGAGCCATAATTATTATTGCTTCAGCCATATTATATGGGAAAATACGCTACTGCCATACCATCTAGGTAATAAAGCCATACAAATATGACTGACACAATATCGTTGGCGTAAGCATACCACTATGTCATGACAGACATATACCCAACAGCTCCGCGAATCTGACAAGTATCTCTATTTCAGCAATACCATAGTATGGTTGAGTTCACCATCACGAGTTATGCGTATGCCAACCATACTAGTATAGCTGTCTTATAAACGCTAGCATACGAGGTAGACGAACACCAGCCATACTAGTATAGCCGAAGCAAGCATATACAATGTTGTTTCGTGGATAGCAGTTTTGTCAGTGTAGGCAGAATTATTTGTATACCAACAATACTAGTAGAGCTGTTTTATAAACGCTAGCATACGAGGTAGACGTACCAGCCATACTACCAAAAGAATATGGCTGAATTATAAATTCATTTTATATAGATAAATTACAGGATATTGTATCTACCTATACTCGTATAGGTAGGTATATATAGTAGGGGATATTCGGGTCACAGTAAAAATTCAGCCAATATGTTTCATAATCATGAATATTTATTTTAATCATCTGTTATCGATAATGATATTCATACATAAATATTTTGCAAAAGAGACTTGATTTTTAGAGCTAATGAAACACACCTGAAAGTTTGAGAGAATCCATGGCCCGGAGACATATGATACTCTCCTTGCAGGAAAATGACAGTTGACCTAACCTACAAAAATTCGCTTGTTATACGATTGGCGTTTATATAACAGGAAAAATAGTCCTTTTTTACATATTCCGTAGATAAGTGAGAACAGACTTACCTTCAAATGTTGGTATAAGCTCATCAAGATTCCGTTCGTTCAGTTTCTTCTTCACAAACTCGTTCATTATCAAATTTTGCGTAGCGAGGTCTCGTTTTCGCGCGAGGCAGAGGCATAGACACCGCGCGTTAACAGATTACTGTAGGTGTTCCAAAAACGTAGTATAGTTGCGCGAGCCATATTAGTATAGCTATGTGTCACAACGTTATTCTCGCAGCCATACTATATGGTTGAAATAGCTAGGCATGTAAAAATCAGCTACTACAGCTGTTTGAACAATACAGTGTAGTTTCGCGAGCTATGTTAGTATGGCTGATTTACAAAAACGATAAATTTCCAGCTATTTATAATGACTAAGCTAGCCAGACGATTGAGTGTCGTCCACAAAGGCGCAGTATAGGCGCCGTAGACAAAACTGCTTTGCCTTCACCAGCGATATTATTGTTGAATTAGAAATACTTCACTAGTCATATTTGTATGAACTTTACGGCAATCGGGATTTTCTAAAAGGGCTACTGCATTTTCTGTGTGGGCAATATTTTTTCACCAGTATACCTATAACTGGCCAACAATAACAGTATTATTGTAAATCCCGAACCATTTTTTTCAGTGCACTATAATCACATGACTTCAATTCATCGTAACGAATCAATACTGCAGCGCAACATCCAAAGCAATGTTTATCAACGAACAGAGATAGCATCGAAGAATGTTGAAATGATAGTGGGAGATATAACACGTTGTTGGGCAATTGGGTATATCGAGTGGGTAGCATCGCCACGGAAATGAGGCATTTTCGAACGAGAATATTCTTCAGGGCATCATTGATACATGATATAGGCAGTGCGTAATGTATCGATAATTTTCACCGCAAAGCTGCACCCATGTGAACTATCGTAGAGCGTGTAGCTCGTGACATAACTATGTTGTCATTGGATGTATCCTCGGTATGGCATTACTCATGGTCCACAGCGATGCGAATAGCATTTCCAGTTGTTTGCTTGCTATTTGCATGACATACTATCGAGCGTATCATTGGGGGATAGCCTCTTGTAATTGGTATCAGCACCAGCGTGTGTGTCAGTCATTGACTCCATTGGCCTTACCGTGTATACATTTTTACGAATCCGATACGATGATAGGACATCGCCGTCCGCAATGACGTGGACATTTCGGAGGAAAGCATATAACTTCATTTTTCTCATAGTTCAGTAGATTGATAATTCAGATTCCAAAAAGTGATTCGTATTCGATGTTCGAGGGTCCTAAAGTACACGAGCATTCCTTCAAGCTTATTCTTCAAACAACAAAAAACTCAATCACAGCTATAATTCCAACACGACAACAAGTAATCTTTAAGTACAGTCTTTAATTACATATGCATAATATGTTTAACTAAAGTACTGGCTATCTTAGCTCGCCCATCAACTCTTGAATGACGCGAACGATATATGTATATGTTCTACGCCATAATAATCCCCTCCGAGAATACCGGCCGTCGGGCTCTGCTAGTCGTGCAAACGGCTTGTCTTGTGTATACGTGTCCGTCTGTCAGCTATATACATCCGTGAGCTACATTCATGTGCTAAACGTCCACGAGAGAGTAGATCCGGCGCCTCTAAACGCAACATGGTACGACTTACGTACTATAATACTATGCATTTACTACACGTATGATAGCAGAGCCAACGGGGCTTTTTTTACAACCACTCTGGATAAACGTTTGATGATCTCTGAGATCGGGAGAGTCGAAAACCGTCGGTCTTGGAACTGCCTGACGATCTGCGCCGGGAGGATCAAGCGGCAGTCTACCAGTAAACATTTTTTTTTTTTTTTTTTCTTAAAGTTTTTTATTAGTTGAAAGGTTGCCATACATATATGTGAGAATATTGCGGACTATAAAACTTTACAAAATTAGACGCAGAAAGTATTTTACAATAGGTATAATGAAGCTTTAGGCCGTGAGAAGGCAACTCGAAGCTTATATGGTAAGTATAAAAATTAATATAAGAGATAGAGATGACTAGGGATGGAATGAGTATGGGTCGAAGGGGTATTTATGATTAATTATGGCGTGGGAAAATGAGGACGTATTTGGCTGACAAAAAACCACGCGCAGATTGCTTAGAGTGAAAAAATATCGCAATTACATGTAATTACCAGTAAACATCTAACATGTAATAGCGATATGTTAAGATACACGTATGTATATATACGTACATGATATGTACACACGATAAAGCATAATTATCGGCTAATTTGCGAGTGTATTGGTGCGTATATAACGCTGGCAGGGATTTAAACCAACATATCCGTTGTCAAGACTGTTACCAATGCATTACGGATTCATAACGGCTTAAAGTTGACGGGGCGTGTCCGATCTGTACGATAATAGCATGTACGTCCTTCTGACAATTAAATACATCGATATATGGACACTTTTGTACACGTACAAACTGCATTCAACGTGCAACACGCAGGTAGAACACCACTGCCAACTCGCGTATATGTGCTCATTCCGCACACGTTTGCGTTCGACATTTCATTTCGTTATCGAGACCGTAGGCTGCACGAGAGCTTTGGTGGTTGTCGTCGTCGTCGTCGTTGTCGTCGTCGTATGTATGCGTTATGTACAGCGTATGTTTCTGTGGCGCCAATGCCGCGTAGTAACGAGGCGGCCAAGCGGCAATAAATCGACATAAGTGAACGATAATAATCGATATACCCCGGGCCGCCAGGGCGCTATAATGAATCGATTTATATACGAGTATATCGCGCGGGCAAAGCGCCAATGCGCGAGAAAAAGAGAGAGCGAGAGAGATAGAGAGAGAGAGAGAGAGAGAGAGAGGAGGAGAACGATCGCTATTACGTGTCTGCGTATGAGGTTTACACATGCGAGTACGCGCGTACTTGCAGATTCCGCGAGTATGTGCATGGTGTAACAGGACGCGGACCTGTGGCGCCCCCCCCCCCCCCCTTATCGGCGAAACAAGGGCTATACGGATCGCTTCCGACCGCCAGAAAAACAAGCACAACATGGGAGGGATTCCCACTCATCGACTATCTTAATTGCTTACTTATGTACTTGTGCTGCATATAATACAGCGTTCCGAGTATCCTTGCGAGGCAAATCGCGTGCGTGACATTGCGCGAGAGCCTCGTCTCAAGCGTGCACCACACGGATCGATGTACAAAACGACCAACGGACATTCGAACCCGGAGAGTATTACTGCATCCGTCAAGGTTTTGAATCTCCACTAACCCGTCAATTTCTTTGATATGATACTTCCTTTCCTCTTCTCTCGTTTAGTGTTTTGATGACTTTTTTTTTTTCTATTACGTGCACCGAAAAATATTCTATGAGAAATTTCGTAAGATTTTTCTGATGCGTTTGTATTTTTCCAAATTCTCGTCTTTTTATGCGTTGACGAATCCATTGCTTTTGCGATACACGTTGTATTTTTTTTTTTTTTTTTCGTTTCTTCCGTATATTTTTCCTAACAAGACCAACCATTCGCGTATTTTGTACCACTGCACGGAATAACGACGGGATAACGAACGTCAGAACGTGATACGTGAGCGGAAAGAAGAATCATTTCGACGTTTTTATCGAGCAAATGTCCGCGACAGCGAATTTTGTTCTGCGTATGTAGAAAAAAAATACGGGAAATATCCGGTGACAAACCTCTCTATCGTTCTGGTGGGAGGAGGAGAGGGGGGGCTTTATACGATTTTATCCTTCCATTGAAAAATATCATTTTTTGGTGGTCTCCCCCGTGGGGTTTGACAGAATTTATCGAATTTTAAAAATTGCCGTGGCTTTCGTTTCAGAAACAATTATGTATTGTATTGGCTCAGTGTTAGTCGTACACTATATCGCTTTTTGAGGGAGAGCCGAAAAGTTTTGTGTCTTTAAAATGAATTTATTTCAAATAGGCCTGCAGCTCAGTTATTGGCAATATTCGAACGAAAATTCATTGATAATTAATAATGTTTCATTATGATATTCATAAATAAATAATAATAATAATAAATTATGATTCATTACGGCCAATTAATTACGAACAATCATAGTGAAAGACTCAAATTAACATAAACATAACAATATAATCGATAATAAACTGTTCCGAAGTATAATGAATTAATATTTTTTTTTTACAACCACTCCTCGTAATGAATTTCCTGAAAAAATATTGAGTGCTGGTTTCCATTGTAATTGTGCTTGTTTTTGGTTCGAGATGACTGCGGGACTTTTACTACAGCATGGATAGAAATGTAGGTAAAAGGATATCTCGTTCGAATCGATTTTCAACGGAACCCTATATGGATATTTATCTATACATATATATACGGTATTATTATGAATTCGCGAGTTATCAATTTCCAAGCAACGTGAAATGTAACTACGGTAAACTTTAATAGGGAAACCGTGAGCCAGAGAGAGAATAATTGTAACGACTGATTGAAAAAGCCAACGCGCGAGGGAAAACTTGAGGCTACATATAGATGCTTGAAGAAAAAACAAAGTCGAGAGACGTGCAAACGCAAAACTTTCAACTTATTGCGTTTTTCATTCACGTGCAACGAGAGAGAGAGAGAGAGAGAGAGAGAGAAGCACAGATCATTGTACGCGCGCGGTTTTGACTCGAGAAGGAAGGCTGAATAAAGGGTAAAAAAAAGCGTGAGACTGAGGCAGGGAGGAAAAATAAAACTAGAAGTGCGGATAACAACGGGAGAAAGTGTGTCGCTGCCAGAGAGCGTCCACTGAGAGCAATCAGACGTGGTGCCGAGTCGAAAAGGTTTTCAGGCCACCGGTCCATTTTCTCGGAGCAGCACTCTGCGACTTAGAATGTTGATGAAGGATTCGAGGCTGCAATTATTTTTCTATACCTATCACCGTGTACACGTGTGTATTATTAATGCGGTTGAAAAAAAACGCGGTTGTTTTTTAATTATCCTGTTCTTCGTCGATTGGGTTATACCTTGTCACTTAAACGAAACAAAAAAATGTCGCACAAGCATAGGAGCCTGTGCGATGAAATTTACTCCCCCGCATCGATGACGAATTTGGATATACTTAGGTTCAGTTATTTTGCCGTTTCTCGAGTCTTTGATTGCTCTCGATATAAAAATGAGATGCGCAAAATCTCAAATCCATAGTACAATGTTTATTACACCGTCTCATCGATGTTGAATTTTTTTTTAAGCTCGACAATGAAATTCGCATGAAAAAAAATTAGACGTTGTTCACTTCTTGAATGACGACGTTGAATCATTTTTCTCGTATAGCAATGTCGCAACGTCGGTAAAAGCCTCGGCACAAAGGAGCGAGAGAGCACAAATGAATCCGCGGCTAATAAACGGTACAACGTTGGGGGATGTTCGTCTCTCATTTTCTCATTTTTCTTGCTTTGCGTTAATGAGGATCGAATTCATTGAATTCTGCCTTTATAATTGTCAATTAAAATAGGAGAATGGTCAGTACGCGATGTAGGTTTGGTTTCGTTTTCTTGATGCCTCTGGCTGAATAAGTATAATAATGTGAAGGGTGTGTATACAACGATAATGGGCAAAACTATCCAAAGAGGGCACTCTTTATCATCGCTTGGTTTAGCAGAAAACCAGCTCCGTTATTTTTCCACTGTGTCACTGGTAATGAGGATTCATAGTCTGTGCACAGCCGTAATCGAAAGTAATTACTCAATGAGAATTTTCGTACATCTCGAAGTAAGAAAAAAAAACTAAAAAAATCGATCACATCCAAGATACTATAAGATGATATTGACTGTGAACAATCATAATGCGGCAATGTTATTAATAATTTAATGAAAGAAAATTGATCTCCGAAGTTTTTAGGTGGCCACAGTTGTGAAACTGATGAGTCGAAAATCTTGAAACTTTTTGCAGATGTATTAATGAGGAAATTCCCGTATGGAAGCGATATCGAAAATTTACCGCATTTCGTATATTGAATCTGAATTTTCCACAAGAACTCTGCATAGAAATCTCGCTCGATATCAAAAAGAGGATTAAACGGGGATTCATTGTGTCACAGAGCTGGGACAGTCCCGGCATTATATATCATGAGAGACTCGTATCACATTTTAAATTAATTTTCATAGAGAAAAAATTCCGATCCTTCGATATCGTTTGAACGAACTACCCTAGGATATTAGCGTAGCTAATATCAATATAATCTTCGCTAATAACACTGGATATGTGATTATCTCGCACTCTCTGACTAAAGTCTTTCAAATAATCTCGTGTAACGCGATATGTATACGTTGGATATATGAAAGAGAAGAATGAGCGAGTTGGGAGCAAGTGATGGAGAAGCACGGAAGACTATAAGAGAGGAAGAGAGAGAGAGAGAGAGAGAGAGAGAGAGAGAGAGACACATACATACACAAACACACATACACACACACACGGGAATTGACGTTTTTCTGTACTGCTGCAGAAGTAGAGTAGACACACGGATAGTCAGACAGCTCGGAGTGAAGCGTTCAAAGTTCTGACAAGCTCTCTTTCGCTCTTCTCCGTTCTCGAACTTGCATAGTATATGAAATAGGTATACATAAATACAGATATACACATATATATATATATCTTTGCCTGGTGGCTTGGGAAATTCGAAAATTAGTTGCAAACGGTGCCTGGAAATGTTACGAAAGTGAACAAGTCTGAAGACGCGGTCGCGCACTTCAACGGCAACGCTACTGGCAAGGTAAATAGGAAAGTAGTATTTTATTTCCCCGGAGAAAAAGTACACCAACGATATTCGTCTCTCTCTCTCTCTCTCTCTCTCTCTCTCTCTCTCTCTCTCTCTCTCTCTCTCTCTCTCTCTCTCTCTCTCTCTCTCTCTCTCTCTCTCTATCTCTCTCTCTCTCTTTACACAAACTTTCTGATGTTATATTACTGTTGCTGTTACTCGAAACGTTTTGAAACTTTACTAATGACTCGAAAAATCAAAAGCGAAAAGTCCAGCTAAAGAGAATTGGCAAAGTCCGTTTGATTACGAGCACTATAGATTTTGCTGTACTTTTTTTCTTTTGGGTATACAGATATTTCGTAATGAAAGGATTTTTCAATATTTCAAAGAGTTCGCTATTATTGAATCTCCGTGTACTACATATACACCAGGTACGTGTACATGTATCTAGTATATACGAAAATTATTGCTTGTTGCGGGGGAGGGTAGACGAGGCCTATCCTAATTTTTCGTGCTGTTACAAATATATATAGACCCGGAATGATGAGTGCGTGGTGCAAAGGAAGTATTCAATATATATAAGATACAGACGCGAGGCGTCTTGAGGAAGTAACGAAAAAACATGGTAGACGATTGATGAAGACATCAATTTATTAAGGGAATCGCCATTGCACAAGGAGAGTAGAAGAATGGGGCCAATAGTTGTTATGAATGGAAAACATGAGGGTCAGCCTAAGCATATTCTCGCTCTATTATTTTCTTCCTCTCATACCAACGGCTATATATTCTGGCTTGACGTAAACTCTAGGATCTACTTTGAGAGCTTGCAGAGGCTGCAATTTGAGGGCTTAAGGCATGTGTGCTACCGATGAATTGTGTGCGGAGCGAGGGCGACGGTACGACGCCCCTACCGCACAATTCCACAAACGGTCTGCCCTCGAGTCTCAAAGCTCACGGAGTTTTGTCGGACAACTTAGATTACTTGGCCACATTGGAGTATACAAATCACATTCAAACCTCATTCTTTCCGAATCTCGGGATTCGAAGAGCTTCAGCATCTCTTCGTATGCTAGAGTATACACTAGGATGCCTGATGTTATACCGCGTGATGCAACGAAAAAAAAAGATAGGATATGGTAAAATAAAAAAACATTTTACGTGATTTCTACTTGAGTTTGCTCGTAAAGGAACACTCGGGAATCGTTGAAAACTTCGCCGATATCAGCCACGGTTTCTGCACTTTCCCTGTACCCTCGTGCAAATGCGATATAGTATAGAAGGTAAGAGTGACTGCAGTGAGCGACACTCCAGGGAGCAGGGAGAACTCTAGGAATAAAATGGAAATATAAGGACGGAAATGTGATGCGAGAGGTACACGAGCATCTCGATGAGCAAGATAATGTTTTTTTTTACATTCGTTTTTGTCACAAAAATATTACAAACTGCTTGTAATGTCGTTTAAGGATGTATCAGACGTACCTTACCAACCAAAAGTGACTTTCGTCGACAATATTGCATACTTCATGATAAGATAAAAATCGGAAAAAATTCAACCACAATAAAGACGATAAGAAGATTAATTTTGAATAATAATAATGCCAAAAAGTTATCAATAAATTGTTTAAACAAAACATTGTTTAACAAATTTTTAGGAAAAGTTTTTTTTTGACACGTGAAATGAATTCGTTGATTTCTCTGACTGCACGTGAATTTTTTTAAAATTTTCTCATTATTTTGAAATTTCGGTTTTCGAAAATTTTTTAATTTTGAAAAATGAAGGAAAAATCGTGAATTTTAAATATGTTTTCGTAAAAACGTTGTATATTACAAATAAGAAGTTTCCAGGGCATTGAACGAATAGTTTCGTAAATACAATCTTTATAAATTTCCAAAAATCGAAATTTCAAAATGATAAGAAAATTTAAAAAAAATTCATGTGTAGTCGGAAAAATCAACGAATTAATTTCACATGACAAAAAAAAACATTCCCTAAAAATTTGTTAAACAATGTTTTGTTTAAACAATTTATTGATAACTTTTGGGAATTATTATTATTAAAAAGTAATCTTCTTATCGTCTTTATTGTGGTTGAATTTTTTCCGATTTTTAGCTTATCATGAAGTATTTAATATTGTCGACGAGAGTCACTTTTTGTTGGAAAGGTACGTCCGATACATCCTTAATCGAGGACGATTTAAAAAAAATCATGAAGATTTTCCCCGAATCTGCGATATGATTTTAATGCACCTTCAAGCAGCGATAAATATTTCTATTACCTTCATAATTTTGCGCCTCATTATCTATAATACGGTTCATACTTTTCAATGAGAATTATTTCGCTGATTCGAAATCGTTCCTATTGTCGTGCTGGCACTCGATACAAACGTAGCTATAGCTTCACGGCCGTCGCTGGTTCATCAATTTCACGTTTGACAATGGAATCAGGTCGATTCGCCGCTTGCAATGACGACAGAAAGAAAAAAAAAAGCTACAAAACGATTGCTCGCTCTGTAAAGCACATATATATAGCGAAACGTCCACGTAGCCCAGCGGCGACACTGCATGTACCACAATCGAAGAATATTCTCGCGTATACATCGAGACAGTACACAGTGCACTGAATATTTCAGTGGTATTAGTCACGATGAGTGGACAGACACAGTGATGAAACGCGAGAAGTATGGAAAGACAGAGCGATCTGTGGGCCAAGAAATAATGGCCCAGATGGAGCTTTAACGAGAAAAAAAAGATCGAAAGAAAGGGTGATAAAGGCCGGATCTTTAATTGAGCCCGGAGATGTGTGAAATTCTTAGCGATTCTCGTCCCCCTCTTTTTGTTTCATTGTGTCACAGATACGGTGAAAATTTTATCGTATCAGAAGTGAAACACATTCTCTTAAGAATAAATTGCGATCGCAGAGTGAGCTCAGTGTAACAGAGAGCCAAGAACGAGAGTGGAAAATTTTGATAATAAAAGTTTCGTCGGAGAATGGAAAATTTTCAAATGTTTCTCGATTTAAAATTGTTATAGTTTCTCAGAATCTATGATAATTATTTTTTATTTTTATACTTTGCCAGGCGGTAAATATACATCGATCGAAAAACGTAGTATATGATTAGGATCGAGACGATATTTTTCTCACGATTTTTCTATATTTTATCAATGTCGAACGCGATGACGAGCATCGCCACCGAGAACCGAGCGCTCATAACGAGCTTATATTATATCCATAGGCGAAGTTATTATATATTTACATGTATGCGTGTGTATATTGCGGATAAGGTGTTCGAGAGTCGCGACGCGAGCGCGTTTGGAATATCATATGATCGCTCAATAAACCGCGGACTGACTGGCGTCACTAAAACCACGAGAATTCCAAGCCGAGAATAACCGAAGCCCGAAGGGTTTGATCGACAGCGATAAAAGTCGCATTAATACTCGCGCCATGAGGAAACGATCTATGACTAAGCCCTCGAAGTCCGTTTTTGTAATTTACACTTATTTTATTTTTATCGATTATTGAGGAGAAAATATTAATTGAATTTCGAAAGAGGACGACTCGTTTGTCAGTGATATTTTTTTTTTGTTTTCACTCGTATTAGGCGATTAAAATTAATCAAATTTGGGCAAAGTTATAATCATTGAATTCGTGGTTGTTAAAAAATTACATTGTATGTTTTTAAATGCGAATATTCAAAAGAAACGAAGATTCGTCGTGATCATACAACGTGTAGGAAAATTTGAGGCTAATTAACGAAATTTTAATTTTTTAATTTATAACTCTCTCTCTCTCTCTCTCTCTCTCTCTCTCTCTCTCTCTCTCTCTCTCTCTCTCTCTCTCTCTCTCTCTCTCTCTCTCTCTCTCTCTCTCTCTCTCTCTCTCTCTCTCTCTCTCTCTCTCTCTCTCTCTCTCTCTCTCTCTCTCTCTCTCTCTCTCTCTCTCTCTCTCTCTCTCTCTCTCTCTCTCTCTCTCTCTCTCTCTCTCTCTCTCGTTTCTCTTTTCTCGATCCCTGTTCATCGCACCGATGCATATCATAACTCCTTTTCCCTCTCAGCTATCTATCTCTGGAACTCGTTACCTCGCGAAATTGTGAACTCTCCAAGCCTTGACCTGTTCAAGACTCGCCTCTTTTCTCATCTATTTGCCCTGGAATCGGCTATGTAATTCTTTTCGATTAGTTCTAAGTTAAATAAAATTCATTCTAGGTCTTTATACCTCTACATCTCATCGATTAGTCTTAAGCTAACTGTAATTATAATAGGTATTTATACCTTTAGTTTTAGTGCTACATACCTTATATTTCTTTTGTTTTTCTACTATTTTGTTACACCTCTGTAATATTATCCTTGCCAATGGCTTGCCACGGCATAAATAAACAATCAATCAATCTCTCTCTCTCTCTCTCTCTCTCAGATGATCAATTGTTTCGGTTGCTCACGTTAGCTAACTAAAGCCCGCTGCACACGACGCTTGTTTTGCTGCTAGAACCCGCAAGAACCCGTTAAGTTTTGCAGAGCCCGCAAGCAATCTAGCAGCAAAACAAGCGTCGTGTGCAGCGGGCTTTAGATACAAAACACTTATTGTGTACATAAAAATGAAAAATTCGACATCCTTTTCATTGATTTTTCTATACCGAAAGTTTCTACAAGATCATATGATAAATGGCGTCAATTCGCCACTTGATTAAATGGGACAACAAAAAAATTTGCTACTAATGTCGAATTAAAATGGTCAAAAAATTTCAAATTTACCTTGTACCATGTCACAAATAATTTTCATTGACAGTCAAATCTGGAACGAGTTAATGGAATTCGTTGTGTATATCATTTGATTTTTTTTTCTTATCTTACGATTAAAAAGAAAATTGAATCGTAATTAGAGTATGAATGAACCAAAATATATATCCATTGCATAAAATATATAGAAGTATAGAATTGAATATGTATCGCAGGCTTTGGGCATATTTGACTAACGAAATACATTCGAGAATTCGTAAAATATTCATGTATACCTCGGCCCGTGACATTGCCATCGTTGGGTTCGTTGAGTGTCCTCCTATACGTATAACTTTATTACGAATTTTTTGAGATCGCGTCTCAGATCCAGATCACATAACACACAGACGAAAATGAAATTTTAATGGGTCAAGTGCTCGAAATATATTGCAATAAAATTAACAAAATATTTCGTTGAAAAAAAAAAAAAAAAATTCATTAGCTCGATGAATTTTTGGTGATGTATCAATTTTATAAGACTTTCAGATAATTTATTTACATCGAACCCAATTTTTATGTCTCGAATAAATTTGATTTCCGTGAAATTACTTTTGTCCGACTTGCAATCGATTTGTATTGAAACAGGACGTTTGTTCACCCATGGGGGTTGAAAAAAAATACCGTGTTCATTTTTATATGATTTATTTCAACGAATCGTATTTTTTTCAAATTCAAGAAACCAAATATAACATTTTTTTCGTATATAATGCCACGAGAGCTTCAAAATTATCGGATAT
Organism: Rhorus exstirpatorius; assembly: GCA_963564615.1. Classification (NCBI taxonomy): domain Eukaryota; kingdom Metazoa; phylum Arthropoda; class Insecta; order Hymenoptera; family Ichneumonidae; genus Rhorus; species Rhorus exstirpatorius. The sequence continues at coordinate 38,996,703 of OY751317.1, read as the reverse complement.
TTTCCGATAGGTTCCCTGCAAACAAACTAACGAGTCAAATTTTTCTGAAAAACTTAACGAGTTCGTTTGTAAGCAGGGAACCTTGAGGAAAATATCCCGATAATTTTGAAGCTCGCGTGGTAATCGGAGGATTATTTTTCCCATCAAAATTTTGGCCAATGGAATTGCACCATGAGACATCATACAATTAATAGTTGTACAATTTAATTTGGGATTAATTTAACATTCCCCTTCACTTTCTCATCAATGGCTTCCAAAGAATCGACTCCGAATCTACTCATATTTGATTAAGATCCTTCAATTGCCACAATAAAATTCAATCTGTCAGTTCTGACACGGGGTTGAATCGATTGGGAGATCTTTTTTTTTTCATATAGCAACTAAGAGAGAAAATTATCAGAAAAATTATCAGTTTGAAACCGTGTTTAGGTTGTACCACGTGACGTCGAATGGTGCAATTCCATTGGCCGAAATTTGGATGGAAAAAATAATCCATTAAATACTTTCGAGCCCATGAATTTTACAAAAGAGGCCTATTTTTCTCAGGTGCTCAGGATAGTCAGGCACCTTATAATCCATGTTTTTTATCCGCGAAACAGTATTTTTGTCCGTATGAGAATTTTGAGGGAGGAAATATTGTTATAACGACCCGTTCAGTTTTATACGAAAATGTATAAAATATGAGATATGTAAAACTTGTTTCACATTCGTTTAATTTGCAAACGACAACCACTTGTGAAATTGGGACAAACTCTGCGGTTGCCGACAGTTTCGCGTAAAACAATGTCGCCTCTTCTGATTTTGGAGAACCAGCGCGAGTCAAGAGACTCGGAAGCGGCCGAGACGAGCGAGTATAACGAAGCTATAGAGAGACACACACACATATATAGAGCAATGATGAAGAAGGAAAGTGTAGGGGATATAAGGCCGCATATGCGAGATGAAGTTGCGAGAGTGAAGTGTTGAAGGCAAGGGATTGTTTCAAGTGTGCCTGCTCGAAAAAGAAAGAAGGTGGTCCGACTCTCTGAGACGATGTGGAATGACGCCTACGAGGATCACGAACCTGGCATGAATGCAGAATACGTATTTGCATCCACGGTCATTCTCGAAAGTCCGCAGAAGCCGCAAGTACACTATTTCCATTTTTTTTTTTTATTCAGCCACAGTTTCGCAGTTTTACGAGATGATTTTTTTTTTTTTATCGCACGTCTACGATTTTTCTGCACAGCTGTGCATCACACGAGGAAAATTATTCGCCAGAATGTCAGAGAATTTAATTTTCAATTATTTTTGCGAATTAATTTTGCGATATTTCACAAAATTGCTTTGCCACATTTTTTTTTTTTTTTTTGTAAAAAGTTACGTATCGATAGCGAAAAATCTGTTTGAGTTCGAAAGTCCATACAGACATTTGTAAAAAATTTCAAATTTCCGGAGCAACATCGAAGTTTTTGTTTTCGAATCATTTTGTCTATGACGCACAGACACACCCACATACACATACAAAATTGGAAAATTTTAAGCAGTCCGGCATTGAAGTGTCAAAAAATGATATATTTTTTGATTAAAAAAAAATCTCTGTGAGAAAGCAACACTAAAAGATCGAAGGAATAAATGATGAAAATACGATTTCAAAATTTTTACTAACCTCGCGTTGGAGCACCGGGTGATGACAGTACGACAGCAAGATTGTTTCTTCTGATGTATGCATGAACTCTTTTTCACGTTTCTTGCTGTTGCGCGATGTTATTTCTTCTCTCCGAAATCCGCTCAAGTATGCAGATTTCACGGCATATTGTCACCGGTGTGACAGTTTTATAGCATACACCGTTCTCACCGTGAAAAGTCATGGAAAACTTCACTCGCGAGAATCCCGAAGCAAAGGAAAACGAAACTCCATGAACAACGACGCGAATAAGCTGACGAAATTTTTCACGTATATATCGAGATAAAATAACGTTCAAATATACGAAAATTATATTTACCGCCGCAATGGGGTATAATGACCCTGAATTTGTTCAAATTTTAATCGCGATTTTGACGCGATTGTATCACTGAAAATTTCTCGAAGATCAATGTGCTTCGTAAGATTCAATGCTTGGATGCATGGGCGCGGTATACGGTCACTCGTTCTGAGAACATATAATAAAACGAGAATGGTATAATTATGTATCCGATTGGGCAATCATTGAAAAAAAAACAACAATATTCATTTATTCAATATCATCAATTTATCAATTTTATCAATAAATAATTATTGTCAGAGAGCGAATTTTAGCTCATAACGACTAGGGGAATGCGGCGGAAAGTTCTTCTTGCTGGAAGATCCTTGTACTTGCCTCACACTATCATGAATACTCGAAATGAAAATAATTTAGTTCAATGGGAGTTGATTTAGTAGCGCCTGACTAAAAATCAGGCTGCATTATGCGATAAGAATGCAGAAAAAAGAGATATTAAATATCACAAAATGGAATAACTTTTCGATAATTTAAATAAAACTTCGGATACGTTAAATTCGTTCCACAAGTCGAATTTCTCCGATTTCATAACAAAAATTGGAATACGTTGTCTCTAATTTCAATGAGAGAGAGTGTGAGAGAGAGAGAGAGAGAGAGAGAGAGAGAGAGAGAGAGAGCAAGACAGAGAGAAGAAAATGTAGCTTCACTGCGAAAGGACATTACCAAAGTGCCTGCTTCGACGAAAGCTCTCGTGGACGCTTTCCTTTACGTCCATACCACACCAGCAGTGCCTCAGCTCACTATTACCCTTGGGAGAATATTTTGTTCTCTCCTTCGCACTCTCTTATTTATAAAAAAAAAACTGTAACGGTGAACTTTTGCATCTCCGTTTATCATTCACACTTCTGATTATATTTTCCTGTTCCCCGTGTATGTTTTAATAGCTCGGATATTCCGTAAGAAAGAAATCTATTTCTTTATGACTAGTATATTTTTATTTTACTTCAAAGGGAAGACAAGTACTCAAATTTATTTCGTTCTCACATGTATACGACATTGTCTCAATTGCCCCCTTGAGGATGTATCGAACGTACCTTCCCAACCAAAAGTGACTTTCGTCGACAATATTGCATACTTCATGATAAGATAAAATTCGGAAAAAATTCAACCACAATAAAGACGATAAGAAGATTACTTTTTTAATAATAATAATGCCCAAAAGTTATCAATAAATTGTTTAAACAAAACATTGTTTAACAAATTTTTAGGCAATGTTTTTTTTTTGTCATGTGAAATGGATTCGTTGATTTTTCTGACTACACATGAATATTTTTCAAATTTTCTTATCATTTTGAAATTTCGGTTTCACCAAATTCCTGAAATGAGTAGGTTCATAAATAATTTTTTTATTTGTGCAACGGATAAACGAGGATCAATAATTCATAGTAATAATATTAGTAAAATTGGTAAGAAGAATTTGTAAGCGTTAATTCGATCTAAGGCTTGGAACTCCCCCAACGTCGTAGGACGAGAGGCAGTGAACCTGAGAAAATTTTAAAAAATGTCTTCGAGATAGAATTGTTTTGATTCAACAATATTCCAAGTTCAATCAAGCCGAAAGTAGATCAAAATTTTTATAACAATTGCTCGAAACGTTAAGATTGTTAAAATTTCACTGGAGTCTTCATTCAATCGAGTTTTTTACATGCAGCAAGTTTGTGGACAACTCTACGACAGCGCAGACAGGGTAAGTAAGATTTGACTAATAAAAAAAATCAGAGATTTTACAAGTTAAATAATGAAACGTCCATATGATGGACAAAAATAAGTATATATATATATAAAAAGGCCAGCACTCATGTAAATCGATAATTAGCAATAATTTGGAATTTTTAATAACGCCTTCGTCGTAAAGACAATTATACCTTTGAATGACAGATATATCAGCCATATGTAGTGGAGGAAGGTTTGGGAAAAAAGGCCTTTATTGAAATGCACAAAAAACGTGCGATAAAAGTTAAATGATGAAAATTAAAACTCGGGTAGGCCGTGTTCGACGAATTGCCACATCTTTCACACAGTTCAGTTCCTTTGATCGCGAGTCACTGAAGTAATTTTCCGAGGCGTGTTTGCTTATGCGGTCTCGTTGTTCGTGTTCTATGTATATATTTGTGTATGCGCGCGTGTGTGTGTGTGTGTGTGTGTACACGGTATGTACTACGCAAGCCGATTCTTCGTAAAGACACGGGGGAGCCGGTACTATATACGTGCAAAGATGTTGCGGATCACCGAGAAGAAAATTGCAATTGCTCGGTGAAACGAGAGAATATAGGAGACGTTGATAGCCCTCAGGGGCATCCGTGTACCAAACAAATTTAATTACGCTCGTGTCCCTCGTAATTAAAATGTCCCGATGAAAGTGGTTCAATCTGTACTATCGATTTCTTTTACCGAGCACTATAACTTTCGCAGTGTTGCTTATTCTATATGAGATCGACTTTGCAATAACTCGAGTCAAGACGCATTTTCATTTGTTTAAAATAATTTATATTTATTCATGTTCGTGTTTAATTATCAATCATTCATATCATATGCGTATATGCACACGTCGATTATATTTTGTGCGTATGCCCATTGATTGACAGCAAATTTTTGTAATGATTAAACATAAGTAGGACATTATTTATAATTATGTTTTTCTTAGGTATCACCAAACGCTTGAATAAATCAATTTAATACCAGCCAATTGCTGTAAATAGCAATTATGGAATTTTTATCATTACGGTTGGATGCAGGCAACGGGATTTTTTTTTGCGACCGAACAGCAAAAAATTTGAATTATCAAATAAAATATAATTATAAAAATAAAAATAAATAATTACGAAGAATCTGAAACACGAGTGCAGTGTTCATCACTCTTATATGATATTCAAGAAAATAGTTGTTTTCAATTAATTTAAATTAATAATTCAAACGTTATCTCGTGAGACTGGTCGGTTCTCGTTGCATAACGCGATATGTCAACCGAGATATTCCCATTGAAATGGAATCTTGATTGATCATTGAGTCGCAGAAAATTTCATCAGAAAAAAGTTTACAGGGTCGTATATAATATGTAATTACCTCCCACGACATCACAGAAGGGTTAATCATTAAATTTCGGACGGCCCATAGTGTATTTGTCGAAATTATCGTACACGTTTGAGTTTACCGTGTAATGGACGAGGCATGGAGCTATCAACTCCGCTGGGGACACCTTTTTTCCTCTTTCCGTTCAATGGAGCAAAATATTCGATAAATAACAATTGGGCATACAGAGAGGGAGGAAGAGAGAGAGAGAGAGAGAGAGCACCGAGGGGATATCCCGAAAATAGTACACAAGTTAGAGTTTCGATCTGGATGCCGATTCTGAACTCGTTTCATTATACTCCTGGCTGCAGTTTCAATCAACTTTAATCCGATGATACATCGCTAATTGGATGCTTTCAGCTCGCACCCCATCTCACCCTCTCTCTCTCTCTCTCTCTCTCTCTCTCTCTTTCCCTCTATCGTACTCACACATACACTGACATATATTCGGTT